>JARHVA010005383.1:410000-680000 GCA_037957365.1 Torreya grandis | reverse complement strand
TATATCAAGATAGAGCAGCGACTTAAGCTTTCATCTTATCTTTATTTTATTTTGCTAATTGTATTTTGCTCTTCTTTATGAATAAAATTATCCCATCAATATATTTTGTGAATATTTAGATAATATTGTATCAAAAAAATTAAAATACAATATTTTTTTTTCAAATGATTTTGCATATGATTTTACCCAAAATTATGACTTTTGAACAAATAATAATTTGTAATTAATTTTCTAAATTTATTCTAGTGTCATAACTTCATTAATATCGTCAATACAATCATAATACTTAATTTTCATTTTGATAAGACACTGAAAAAAAATGATACAAAAAATAAACACAATTATCTAAAAGTAAACATTCTTTCAATATAATAATATTTCTTATAATAATTCAAATTTGTAACAAATTTAATTATATCTTCAACATGCATAGTTTGACGCATAATGCCCTTGTTTCTTTAAAAAAAAATCTACTACATGAAATATGCGAGAGTGGTCTTTAGAAAATTTAACACAGCTACTTAAACATACCATCGAATGACATAAATATTAATTCGGTTCACGTAGCCAAGCGTATTTGATTAGGGTGGTTATGGTCGAGAAGGGGCCATTCATGGCATTAAGATATGGCCCGTGCCTTAAATTAAACAACTACCCAAAAAAAGGTTGCGTCAAAAGATTTGATGTTATAGTATCCGACACGTGTAATGAGGTATTAACACGTCTCATGATATCTTTTAAAGAAGCATAAACTACCCCCAGGGACAAATGGTTTCGTGCCTCGTAACGATAGTATATTAATCAAAATGACTTAAAAATGCAAAGTATACGGCATATTTAAAAGTAATGACTTGCCCATGTCGCACTTGCATCCTTAATACATTAAAGCAATAAATAATTATTAATTACATGTGGATCCTTACTATTAGATTTAATAAATTACTATTTTATAAGTTTTTAATTTGTCTAATTATTGTTTAAGCATTTATGAGTGTAGTATACAAATAAATTTATATATAAAATATATGGTATTTAGTATACACTGATGTACATATTTTAAATAAATTTATATATAAAACATAAGGTCTATAGAGGTATTTATGAATGTAATATACATTAGTATTTATATTTTATTTAAGTTTATATAAAAGATATGGGGTATTTTAATCAATAAATAATTAAAAATTAAATATATGAAAATTAATAAATTTTATTAATAAAGTATATAAATTATTAATTTATTATTTAAATTGTTTGTATGGTTTATATTTTATTTATTACATACATTTTTTTAAGTATATATAATTGTTCCTGACAATTTTGTATGGGGTTTTTGTTTATCATTTATAGCAATAATTACGAGAAGTAAGAGTTATTTTACAAATTGTGTTCATTTTAAGTTCATCTATAATAAATTTCACTCAACAAATTTGTTAGTTCTAAAATTTCATTATATGATACATCTTATTTGAATGAGTTTAAATGTGTTTGTTAATCAACATTGCACATATAAAACATAGTAAAAGATGAAAACACTAAAGGAAATACACATTTTTAATAGTTTTATGTGCTAAAAATTTCGCATTGCATATACAAAATATTGTGATTGTAATTTAATTCATAAAAGTATACATAAATCTATGACTCATATGATGATCAAATTTAGTTTACAAACCTAAGCATAGCTCTATTTTTATTTCAATTATAGTTAAATAAATTTACAAAATATATGTTGTCATTTAAGGTTGTTACAAAGTAATAGACGTATTTATAAAATATTGCTTTTTCTCTCAAATTCTAGTGGCAAGGTCACCTAAGTAAAAAATAATAATACAACTATTTGTCCTTTAGAAAAATATTTTCTTAGCATAGAAATTAACCTAGTTTAATAAGTACCATTTAATAAATTTGGAGAGCTTAGTTGTTGAATATTTTATGAAAGCATAAATAATTCCTTGAAAACACACATCAATGTTTAAACATAAATAACATAACTGATTTTACTACATTGATCGAAAAAACAAATTTCTTGGTTGGACATGGCACTATATGAAGCAAATGGGAATTGTTAGGATCTTAGAGTACAATTGATTACTTTTGTATAAGCAACTAAACATAGAATTGAAATCAGAAGTAATAAGTAACTAGAAATCAAAAACAGCAAAGAATAGGAGATACGAGAAACAACCAATCTTGTATTAAACTCTTCCAGAAGGAAATACAATGAAGAAATCTCTTTCTCCTCAAACCTCGAAGATGTACAATAATTCTCCCTCAAGAGTTCTCTCTCTCTCTCTCTCTCTCTCTCTCTCTCTCTCTCTCTCTCTCTCTCTCTCTCTCTCTCTCTCTCTCAATCAATCAATTACAATCAACTCAATTACTGAGTTGTCTTCCCTCTACATGCTATGAGGATCTAACCCTATTATATAGTAAACTACAACACTAGGGTTTCATGAGCCATGCATTCTCCACCGTTAGATCCACCTCTTAATCAAAGGCTCAAATCTGTTCGGCTAAAAATAGAACCTCCTAAAATTAGAAAAGATGGAAATGCACATCTAAAAATAGCATTCTAGAAACGCATAGATGACCAATGCCGGTAGGTGTCAGTCTGAAGATGACCGATGCCCGTCGACCCCTAACCGATGTCGGTTGGTTCTGATCGATGTCGGTTACTGTGTAAATCCAACAACCTCTGCATTAGCTCATTAGTGAAGCTTTTAGCTCCACAACTCAACAGGAATGAAATTTATATTATAGATAATTTTAATGTTATAAACTTATAATTTACAACCTTAACATGCCAATGAATATAAAAATAATGTGTGGCAGTGAAGAGTGAGCTAAAGTTACAAAAATATGTGTTTTAAGTTCTTAACTTGTAATAATGTCCACTTATAAAATTATATTTTTAATATAAATTAATATGGTATAATAATGCCAAGCATATTTTAACTTGTAATAATGTCCATTCATAAAATTATATCTTTAATAAAAGATAATAAGATATAATAATGTCGATCATATTTTATTTAAATAATTTTTTTAAGTGATGGTCAAATGGACATCAAATTTAAGATTAATATTAAAAGTGAACACACTCATTATGTTACAACACACCACTAATTGTGATGCCATTGTTTTATGAAGAAATCAAAGATAATTTAGCCTCATCTATTGATTCAATTTTGGAGGCAATTAAGGTCAATATGAGCCCCTTGAATTGATTTAAGACTATACAATGTGATATGAGGCTAAATTAGCTTTGATTTCTTCATATATTGAGCCAATTAGTCAAATGGTGTAATTAGTTACACAAATTTTAAAAAATTGAGCCACATGAACCTATTTTCAATTGTATATAATGTGATTTGGAGTGAAATTTACCCTAATATCACCATATAATGAACCAAGTAGCTGATTCATTCAATTAATGAGGCATTTGAGTCCAAATTGAGCCCCTTAAACCTAAGTATAAGAGTATGATGTCATTTAAGGATAAATTATCTCCAATTCCATTGTGAATTGATCCAATTATTAAATTGGTGCATTTAGAAATGTGATTTGGGCTAAATAGAGCCTAGTGAACATAATTTATGGCTCAAACTATTGTATAAAATGCAACATATGGTTTAATAAAACATAATTATATCAAAAATGCAAACATGAAATATATTAGGGCCAATATAAACCTATTAAACCTAACTATGAGTTTATGATGTGATTTGGGGCTAAATTAGGTCATATTTCCTAACATATTGAACCAATTAGTCAATTGTTACATCCCTGAACCCTAAGCCCTAATTTCATAACAAAAGCATTTATATGAAGGTAATTAGGGCCAACATGAACTTTTTGAAACTAACTACAAGTATATGATATGATTTGGGGATAAATTATCTCATATTTCTTGACATATCAAGAGCTAATTAGTCAATTGTTGGAATTAGTGATGCAAGTTGGATGAAATTAAACCTTGTGAACTTAATTTTACCTATACAAGGTATAATTTTGGGGTCAATCAACCTAAAAATAATTAAAAATTAAACCAAATATTCCACAAATACAATCACAAAGGAAATTGGGTCTAATTTGAGCCCCTTCAGCCTAGCTCAACAGTAAGACATGATTTTGAGCTAAATTAGGTTTGATTCTTTGATAAACTGATCTAATTAGTTAATTGGTGTAATTAGGGATTTGATTTGGGATAAATTAATCATGGTAAACTGAATTTATGGTTTAATATATTATGTAAGATGTAACATATAGCTTAATCAACCCTAATTTTATTTTAAAATGTAAACATGAGGGTAATTGGGCCCAATCTAAACCCCTTGAACCAACTAAAAGTCTATGATTTGATTTGGGACTAAATTAGCTCATGTTTTTTGACATATTGATCTAATAATTCTAATCTTATAATGAGTGATGCAATCGAGATGAAATTAAATCATGTTAACCTGATTTTGACTATATAAGATGTAATTTAGGGGTCAATCATACCCACTAGAATAACACCCTAAATCAAATAGTCCACCAATTAAATCATGAAGTAAAATTAGGCCAATTTAAGCCCTTTCAACTTAATTATGAGAGTATAATGTGATATGTGGCTCAATCATCCCCAATGTTGTCATAAATTCATTCATAGAGGTAATTGGGGATAATTTAAAACCCTTAAACATAACTTAAGGTATATGATGTTATTTGGAGCTAATTGAACCTAATTTCATCTGTATATGATCTGATTTGGACATCAATCATGAGGAAATTGAATCAAATAATATTATAATGCCATAGTTATATGATATATAACTATGTAAATATATTATTTATGCACTATAATATAACATGTATCAATTATAATGCATACACATTATGTTCACAATAGACAAAAACTCTTTTTTTAATGATTATTTTTAACCTCAATCAAGAATTTTATCACCACAAACATTATCTGCATCATTTTACGGCCTACAAGTCAAGATCAAATACTTTCAAGTAATTATTTTGTACCCCACCTTCAAAAGCTATCAATTATCTAGTCATAAGTGATCGATCTCATCCAAATAAGAGGAAGAAGTTAAAACACAAAACACTAGATTAATTACAAAAGTTGAGATAAAAAAAGATATAGATGCAAGCATTTCACTCAAGACAAGGTACAAACACGATCCATAATAAAACAAATTTCATATATAATTATGAATTTTACAATGATGAATTGAATAATGATGACACATGTTTAACTATAAGTGTAAATTATGTTACAAGTCTTCATTCAAAGTATATATATATATATATATATATATATATATATATATATATATATATATATATATATATATATATATATTTTTTTTGATGATGAATCTATGCATTATGATTTACCACCTAAAAATGAAAAAAAATACGTGGAAACACATAATGGTGAAAGTAAAAATGAATAAAATGCCATGAAAACACTAAAAAATGAAAGTAATAATGAGTAAACTAGTAATGAACATAACAATTTTGAAACACCCTCTCAACAAATTCCATAATTAATAACACCTCTAAGGATTGTGCATACAAAAGGAAGTACTTAATTGAAGTTGAAAATTATTTTTTGAAACCAATTCATAAAAAATGTCTAGCCACCATTCAGTAAAAATCGCTGAAAGTTTTTACAATGATTTATTTGAAAAAATAGATTTTGATAGTAAAAAATATCAATTATTTATTTCATTAATGAAATTGATTAAGATGAGACCTAAAACATACACCATAGGACTAAGAACATTTAACATGGATGGAAAAAACAACCAAATTATTGAAAACATGCATGATGCATATCATTCTTTAGGTATGACATCATGTAACAAAGATTATAATGCTACGTAGCATATAATTACAACTTGTGTAACAAGTGGTCTAACAGGGAGAAAATGATATGAAAAAGTAGTTGAGCATTGAACATAAATAGAAAAACATTAATGAAAGCAATGGAATATGTCATGTAATTAATGATGCCAACAACAATGGGATCTATGCATTCTCTGGTAGACTTCCATGAAAGTATAAAGCTATAGACAATATTCTCAAATATTTACTTGCACAATTTTGGAAATATAATACAAGAGTTTCACCCAATACAAGAGATGTAGTGAAAATAAGAGTTGGTTCTCATAACCATGAACCATATCTAAAAATATTATTGTGTATAAACCAAACATAATTGTACTTTACATTTTTGGAAAAACATCCAAAACAATTTTTTCTAATTTAGCCTCATATCACATTGTATAGTCATAATTCAATTCAAGGGGCTCATATTGACCCTAATTGCCTCCAAAATTGAATCAATTGAATATTTAATTAATTACATGAGGACATTAGATTTTATTAGGCCCAAAACCACATCATATACATGTCAAGCTTACATCTATCATTGAACCAAATGATTTTTTGCTTCATTCTTTGATGAAATTGAAGTTGATTAAGCCCCAAATCACATTTTATAGTCATAGTTAGGTTGAAGGGCTCAAATTAGTCACAATTGATTTTGGATTTAACCAATGGACTATTTTGTTTATTTTGTAATGACATTTTATAGACAACCCTAAATTAAATTATTTACAGTCAAAATTAGGTTCACAAAGCTCAATTTTACTCAAATTACATCACTAACTATACCAATTCATCAATATGCCAAGAAATGCAAGCTAATTTATCCTCATATCACATCCCATACATGTAATTATGTTTAATGGGTTTAAATTGGCCATAATTGCATCCACCATTAAATAATTTACCTGTTTATTCATTTTGTAATGAAGCTAGACCTAGTTGAACCCTAAATCATGTTATATATAGTCAAAATTATGATCATGGGCATAAATTAACCAAAATTGCATCATTATATCCATCATGTCATTTTTTTGGTAGTTTATATAATGAAACTCTCCACTTTAAAAGAAAAATATAAAAATTATATATATATATATATATATATATATATATATATATATATATATATATATATATATATATATATAATGTTATGTTAATATAACACGTACATATGTGTTATGCTATGTTTGAATTTAAAAAACAATCCTTTTATCTTAGAAATGGCTTGGATTCCTGACCCAAAGGCTTGGACCTATTAACACATAGTTGAATCTGAGATATTTGTTAAACAATAATAAAATTTAACTTCCATTGTAGATATATTACAAATTTAAATGAGATAGTTCATAAAATTATTAACATGACAACAATCACACTCTCATATTTCCAAATATATGATTTTTTAATTTTTTTTACTATTTCAAGGTTTCCATCTATGTTGATTTCTAAGTATGGATTTTTTTATGACATTACATGCTAGAAATATAAATGCCTATATATTTTTATGTAGTTTTTCATTGATCCAAAGGCACCAACAATAATATGGTTTAAAACTAGGCCTAATTATACACATTAAAAAAAAAAAAACTAATTTTACTTTTCTTAAGGTAGTTAGTGGGGGTCATGTGACTATCTATCCAGGTTTTGCTAGTTTTAAAGATCTATTTACTTGTAAAATTAAGAAAAAAAAATACATTCATTGAAAATTTGAAAAAATAATAGGTCCTAAACTAGATTATCCTTTCTAAGTTTTCACCAAAGGGTTTCAAACAATATTAAACTATGCCAAAAACATTAGGGGTTGCACGACTAGCTATCTACTTTGTTTTCCTAAAACAAAAGGAGTTCCCCTTCAAAATTTAGATGCTTGACCTAGTTATACTTAATCATTTTTATTAAACAAATAGTGTTTTAGAAACTAGACTCTAAATGTGATTATTCATTTTCTTATCTCATCTTCAAATTTTAAGTGTAGCCATCTCAAATTATCTAAAAAAATTATATTTCACAATTTTTTAGGAAACACATGTCCACGAGTAGGCCCCTTTTGTCCACACTCTTTATACATTTACCCATGATCTACACACACACACACACACACACACACACACACACATATACATACATACATACATGTACACACACATACACACATTGTTGAGTTGTGGAGCTAAAAGCCTCGCTAATGAGCTAATGTAGAGGTTGTTGGGTTTACACAATAACTGACATCAATCAGAACCAACTGACATCAGTTAGGGGTCAACTGACATCAGTTATCTTTAGCTACACAGTAATCGACATTAGTTAGGGGTCGGCCTGCATCAGTCATCTTTAGACTGACACCGACTTCTGTGCTAAGTTTAGAATACTATTTTCAGATGTGCATTTCCAGCGCTTTTCTATTTTTGGAAAATTTTAGCCTTTGATTTAAGAGGTGGATATAATAGTGGCAAATGCATGGCTCATGAAATCCTAGTGTTGTAGTTTACTATATAATAGGGTTAAAGTCCTCATAGCATGAAGAGGGAAGACAACTCAGCAATTGAGTTGATTGTAATTGATTGAGAGAGAGAGAAAGAAATCTTGAGGGAGAATTACTGTACATCTTTGAGGTGTGACGAGAAAGAGATTTCTTCATTGTATTTCTTTTTGGAAGAGTTTAATACAAGATTGGTTTTTTCTCGTATCTCCTATTCTTTGTTGTTTCTGATTTCTAGTTACTTATTACTTCTGGTTCAATTTCATGTTTAGTTGCTTATACAAAAGTAATCAATTGTACTCTAAGATCCTAACAAGTGGTATTAGAGCTCTAAAACACTAACAAGTGGTATCAGAGTGTGTTAGTGTTTGTTGATTACAGAATTCACTCACAGGGGTTTCTGATTGAGTGGAAGCAAAGCAATGGCAGAAGAAAGTAAACTAAGAATGGAGAAATTCGATGGCAAGAATTATCAATTATGGAGGATGTAGATTGAAGATTATTTGTATCAGAAAGATCTGTAATTACCATTGGGTGGGGTTTCAAAGAAGCCCACAGATATGGAAGATGAAGAATAGAATATTCTTGATCGAAAGGTTCTTGGATCTATAAGGTTGAGCCTGGCATCTTCTATGATTTCTAACTTATCACAGGCAAAAACAATAGTATAGTTAATGGCTACTTTGACAAATTTATATGAAAAAACCTCAGCTTTGAATAAGGTATATCTTATGAAGCAATTATTTAATTTGCAAATGCAGGATGGTGGATCTATATCTAGTCATCTTAATGATTTCCATGCAATAGTAAATTAGTTAAATTCAGTCAAAATAGTTTTTGATGATGAAATTAAGGCTCTCTTAATCTTATGCTCTTTACCTGGAAGTTGGCATAGCTTGGTAATGGTAGTTAGTAATACTGCATCTGCTTCAAATATCTTGAAAGTTGATGATATTGTTAGTGTAATCTTGAATGAAGAAATTTGCAAGAAAAGCATAGGGAAAACATTAGGTAATGTTTTAAGTGTTGAAAGCAGGGGAAGGCAAAGAGAGAAGGGAAAGCAAGAGAAATCAAGGTCAAAGATGGGAAGTAGATCCAAATCTAGAAATGGAAGAATAACCTGCTGAAATTGTGGAAAGAAAGGGCATGCAAAGAAAGATTGTTGGTTGAAGGATAACAAAAAAAATCAGCATGAAGGTAATAAAGAAGCAAAAGTTGTAGGTATTGTTGCACAGGATGCTCTTATATTTTCTTTGGATAATAAAGTAGAATCATGGGTTTTAGATTTTGGTGCCTCTTTCCATGCAACCCCAAATAGAGAATTTTTCAATGATTATGTCCATGGAGTTTTTGAAAAAGTTTATTTAGGGGATGATGAGCCTTGTAAAATTGTTGGCAAAGGAAAAGTGTAGCTAAAATTACAGAATGACAACACATGGGTGTTGAAGGATGTCATGCATGTACACATCCAGAAGAAGAATTTGGTTTCTATAGGAAAGTTGGGTGATGAGGGTTGCACAGTAACTCTCACAGTTGAATCTTGAAAAGTTTCCAAGGGTGCACTTGTATTAGCAAGAGGTAAGAGAGTATGTACGCTTTATCTATCTAATTGTATTACTGATTATTCTCCTTCTATTTTATCTACTTTAGATGTAGATGTAAAGTTGTGGCACTATAGACTTGGTCACATGAGTGAGAAGGGAATGAATGTTCTTAAGTCAAAAGGTAAGCTTTCAGATTTGAAAAGCATAGATCTAGATTTCTATGAGCATTGTATTTTTGGAAAATAGAAGAAAGTGAGGTTTCTCAAAACTGGGTCAACAAAGAAGAAGCACAAGTTGGAGCTTGTTCACACAGACGTGTGGGGACCAGCTCAGGTAGCTTCTATTGGAGGATCACAATATTATGTTTCTTTCATTAATGATGCTATAAGAAAGGTATGGGTTTATTGCATAAAGAGGAAATTTGATATTTTTGACACATTTAAGAAATGGAAAGCTTTGGTTTTCAATGAGAAGGTGATGTATAGTGATCATCTCAAGAGGCTAAATAATTTAGAGTAGGGCAATCTTGATTTGGAATAGGTTATGATCCAAAATGAGCTCACAGGTAAAAATCATCACTCATAGGAAAACACAGAGACCGACGTCAGTCAGGTGGAAATTGACATCAGTCAAGTGGAAACTAATGTCAGTCAGGTGGAAACTGATGTCAATCAGGTGGAAATCAATGTCGATCAGGTGGAATCGACGTCGATCAGGTGCAAACTGACATCGATCAAAAATGATCAGGATCAATCATTATTAGAAGAAAATTTGGGTAGACAGCAAGCTGTAAATGAGTCTCAAACACCCATAAAGAGGTCTGACAGCATAAGTAAACCTCCAATTTGTTATTCCCCTTCTTTATACTACTCGTTGCTCACTGATGGTGGAGAACCAAAAAGTTTTGATGAGGCAATGCAGGTAGAATCTAGAAAACAGTGGGAGCATGGCATGAATGAGGAAATTGATTTCTTGGAAGAGAACCATACGTGAGATTTGGTTGAGTTGCCAGCTAAAAAGCAAGCACTAAAAAAAAAATGGGTATATAGGTTAAAGGAAGGAGATAATGGAAAAATGAGACATAAGGCCAGGTTTGTAGTAAAGGGATTTTCACAGAAACTAGGTATTGATTTTGGTGAAATATTTTCTCCTGTAGTAAAGATGACTTTTATTCGGACTATATTGTCAGTAGCTACTATTGAGGATTTGCATCTTGAGCAGCTTGATGTTAAGACAACATTTCTTCATGGAGATTTGGATGAAGATATATATATGGATTAGCTGGAAGGTTTTGAGGTCAAAGGTAAGGAGAAACTTGTGTGCAAGTTGAAGAAAAGCTTATATGGTTTTAAGCAAGCTCCAAGACAATGGTATTTGAGGTCTGATAGGTTTATGATAGAGCATGGCTTTAGTAAATGTCAATTTGACCATTGTGTTTATTTTAACAGATTGGATAATGGTAGTTACATTATCTTGTTACTATATGTAGATGATATGCTTGTTGTAGGTTCACACATGCAGAAAATTACTGAGCTTAAGGTAAAATTAGCTCACACATTTACCATGAAGGATTTAGGAGCAGTAAAGAAAATCCTTGGCATGAGTATTAAGAGAGATAATAAAAATCATAGCTTGATTTTGTCTCAAGAGGATTATGTGAATAAGGTGTTGGAGAGGTTCAATATGCAAGATGCAAAACTGGTAAGCATACCTATGGCTGGACTTCAAGTTGAGCAAAGAACAGTGTCCTAAATCACATGATGAGGTTGAGTACATGAGTAGAGTTCCATATACTTCAACAGTTGGGAGCTTGATGTATGTAATGGTATGTACTAGACTTGATATTGCCCAAGTAGTGGGAGTTGTTAGTAAGTTTATGGCCAATCCAGGAAAGGAACATTGGAAAGTAGTTTAGTGGATTCTTAGATATCTGAGAGCAACAAGCAGTAGGCATTTATGCTATGGAGGGTCAAACACTTCTCTACATGGGTATGTAGATTCAGATATGGTAGGTGACTTGGATGGAAAGAGAAGCACCACAGGATATGTTTTCACTATTGGTGGAATGGTGGTTAGCTGGATTTCAAAGTTACAGAAGGTTGTTGCCTTGTCTACTATAGAGGCAGAATACATTGCAGTCACAGAGGCTAGCAAGGAAATGATTTGGATGACTCAATTCATGGAAGAGTTGGGAAAGGAGCAAGAGAGTTGTAGATTGTATAGTGATAGTCAAAGTGCAATTCATTTTGCAAAGAATTCAACCTTTCATTCAAGAACCAAACATATACAGATTAGGTACCACTTCATTAGATAGGTATTGGAGGATGGTCAGTTGAAGCTAGAAAAGATTCATACAGATAAGAACCATGATGATATGTTAACAAAGCCGGTAACAAAGGAGAAGTTGAATCTTCATTCAACTTTTGTTGGTCTTCAAGATTGAACTTGAAGAGGGAGAAACAAGCCAGAGATGTTTAGAGGATGTTGCTATACAGGTACAGGTGCAACTGTTTATTTCCAAGTGGGAGATTGTTGAGTTGTGGAGCTAAAAGCCTCACTGATGAGCTAATGCAAAGGTTACTAGCTTTACATAGTAACTGACATTGGTCAGAACCAATCAACATTGATTAGGGGTCAATCGACATCAATTATCTTCAGCTACATAGTAACTGACATTGGTTAGGGGTTGGCCGGCATCAGTCATCTTCAAACTGACACCGACTTCTATGCTAATTTTAAAATTACTATTTTTAGATGTGCATTTCCAATCCTTTTCTATTTTTGGTAGAACAAATTTGAGCCTTTGATTTAAGAGGTGGATCTAACGGTGGCTAATGCATGGCTCATGAAACCTTAGTGTTTTAGTTTACTATATAATAGGGTTAGATCCTCATAGCATGAAGAGGAAAGACAAATCAGTAATTGAGTTGATTGTAATTGATTGAGAGAGAGAGAGAACTCTTGAGGGAGAATTACTATACATCTTTGAGGTCTGAGGAGAAAGAGATTTCTTCATTGTATTTCCTTCTAGAAGAGTTTAATACAAGATTGGTTATTTCTCGTATCTCCTATTCTTTGCTGTTTCTGATTTTTAGTTACTTATTACTTCTGGTTCAATTCTATGTTTAGTTGCTTATACAAAAGTAATCAATTGTACTCTAAGATCCTAACAAGTGGTATCAGAGCTCTAAAACACTAACACACACACACACACACACACACACACACACACACACACACACACACACACACACACACACACACACACACACACACACACATACATGTGTGTGTATATACACACATGCACATGCACACACGCACGCACGCACACACACACACACACACACACACACACACACACACACACACACACACACACATGCATGCACACATGCATGCACACACGCACACACACACACACACATACTCAGTCTAGAAGACAGTATAAGAGGTAACAATAAATGGAAACATCAAAAACACAAATTTGCATTCTAGGAGATGGTATAAGAGGTTTTATAAAGATGAAATGATGTGCAACGTAAGTGCTTTCAATTTAGCAAGAGGTATAAGAGGTATTTAAACTTAAGATATGTAAAAAAATTGAAGACTTTTGAGAATACACACACACACACAGGAACATATCTAGTCCCACTGAAAAGCTAGGTATGTAGTGTTGATCACATTATAAAGTTACTCAGGGCCGATAGAGGGCACCATCTCCTATAATACATACTTAGCACCATCAGCAATCCAACATGATCCACACCAAATATAGGTAGTGAGATATTATCCTTATATATATTGGACCCCCAAAAGTCTTTATCCATCTTTATTTACCCATCATACACTAAATTTTATGAGTAGTGATCATGAAAGTTAGCATCTAACACATGACTTATCAAATTTTGACATACCCACAGTTGGTAATTTTTGTCCATGATAGAGGACCCTTACACTATTTGGTATAGGAAATTACCATGGTACTCCCATTATTGTGATGATTGGTTAGATTTTACAAACCTCAAATATTCTAAAAAAAATAATAATAATAATTAATAACATACAAAAAATAATCAAGTTATTCAAAAAAAATCTAAATTTAGGTTCTAAGCATGACATGATTACTAGATTACACTATTAAAATATTTAATTTATAAAATTACTTATAAATGTAATATTCCTTTCATACAAACATGCATTTAACAATATATGAGTGTGATACAGGGCATACATGTTACACACAGACATACAAATGTTAGACTTTTGTCTATCTGGGGACCATGTCGATACTAACGACATTTTATTCCAAAGGTTTCACTATTAGAGGTTAAAAATTTCCATGGATTTATACAATTTTGAGATACTTATATTGCTTTAAAATGTCTTGATAATCACTAATATCTTACACAATGCTACATAAATATGATATTATACTATGATGTGATATTAATACACATGAATGGTGTAGACTAGTTCCCTTATTCTATGCCCCATTAATGTTGTTACTCTTACATAATATAATACCTTGTAGTTATCTCTTATATGTTTCCCTTTGGAATTATTTTTGATATATTTATTACACATGACTATGTCCTTTGGCTTTGTTTTGATATGACATCTTTGATGTACCTTATTTGTGACATCTTTATGTCCGTTGAGTGTGGCCCTTGTCCATGTCTGATGTAACATTTTTATGTCCTTTGTTTACAAAATATTTGTCCTCTAGTGTGTGTCCCTTATTTTTGTTTCTTATAAAATATTTATTCCCTTGTATTCATCCCTTTTCCTTATGTGTGACATTATCACTTTCACTTATGGAGCTTGCTGACATTGAGTAGTGCTATGATTTTTATCATGTATTTTTAATACATAGTATTATTAAATGATTTTAGTATTGTGTTATTCATTCATACATATATCTAAGCACTATGATTTTATGCCATGCATTACTTATGATACACACATGCCTTGATCAACATATACATTATTATGACAATATATTCTCAGCATTTTCACATGATGGTACATGATGTTATCTTTACACATGATATGGTAAGGTTAAATCTTCTTTTGAAATTAATGCTATTTTAGGATATATCCCTCATATTGAAAGGGGGTAATTAACATGGGGTTTTCATTGATACATAAGCCTCAATGAGTTGAAAACCATATCAAAATTAAGATTTCAAATATATAAAATGGCTTATATGTTAGATGGTTCAAATACATGATAGATATTAGTTGATTTATAAAAATTATTAGTAAATATTCCATGTTAATTCACTCACTTTATTGAAACTTGAGCACAAAATCATACAGGATGTATATGCATAAGAATATACACATAATTTCTAAGGACATGAACTATACAGGTTTCAACATACAAATACATTTGACATATAAGTTCTCAAATTTAGCATATAGATGAATAACATTCTATATTAGTTGGTATAGATCAGAGGGCATGTTACTGGGTCATGCACACTTATAATGCCATATGGTGAGTGGCTCCTAAATACAAAATCCATTCAGATGCAAATTATATCTTAATTATTCAAGTAATTGATACTCATTTATTAGAGGGAAAGAGCTGCATATTTTTCATTTCTACCTTAGAGCATGCCATTTTATTGAAACTTTGATGTTCAACATGACCTTTTTATGACAAAATTTGTAACTCTTTTTTTAAAATTTGAATTCCATTTTCCTTTTCCCTTGTCCTAGAAATAAAAGGATTTTTTAGAGTTGATTGATTATTATTAATCTTAGGATTTGATTTCCATTTTATTTTAGAATACCCCTTAATTTTTGTAGAGTTACGTTTTCACATGGAATTAGTAACACTAGAAAATAATGCATCTTTATTTGTAATCCCAAGTTAGATGTCATCAATGATAATTAGTTTATCCTTCTCTCTCTAAATTTTCTCACATAAATTATCAAAAATATGTACCATATGTTCACTACCCAAATATTCTTACTTTGTTTAGTGATTTGAGACTAATAATAATTAGGCACAAACAATTTTCATAAAACACTCATAATTAGTTAGTCCTAACTTTTTATTACACTTGTCTCGATGATCATAAGACTTAAGCACATGACTTGAGTGATTAAATCTTCAATTGGAGGATAGTTTTATGGATTTATTGATCCAATATCATTTTTAATTTACATGCTTGTATGTTACTACATTTCCCCAAAATATATTCTAAGGGGTTCCAAATTGCCTAAGGTTCTATGACTCCATACATGTGGAACTTTAATTTATGGGACATTGACTGAACTATGGGTCCTCTAGCTTCATCATAATTACTTTATCATTTGATTCATTTGAAAAGTTACAAAATAAAAACTTATTAAATCATGCCCATGTGGTAAATATCCTTATTAATAAACACATATGTGATGTTCATTTTATAACCTAAATATTTTTAACTAGTGAGTATGTATTTTTATCAACCATTGCAAGCACATAAAAATATTGTAGGTATGAAAAATCCCCCTACTTATTCATAAGGGTTTCTTAAGTAATATGTCAAAATGATTACCTCGATGAAAAGATCACAATGTTAAAATTAACCAAAATTAAAATATATTATTTCTATGAAATTTTTATCTATAAATAGACATTAAAATTGTCATCTCAATAAGAGGATCACCTAGTGTATTTGTCATATGAGATAAGATTTTTTTCCATGCTTGTGGTTTTTTCCCAAAATGGTGCATACACCTTTTTTAAATTAATTAACTATTTATAGTTTATATAAAATAATAAAAACACCCATAATACATGCAATACATAAATCTATGAAATCTTAAAACAATACAACACATATTTATTTGGGTAGCATTACTACCTCTTTAGATTAACATCTCTACCCCATTCTTTAATATAACAATGGTAAGTTTCCTTAATGTAGGTCAACAATTAAAATTGTGTATTAATCTATATCTAATAAAAGGAGGTAAGGTTAGGGTTAGAGTTTTAAATATTATTTTCTTTTAAATAATTATTCTTAGAAACAAGACATACCTATTCATAGTAGTCATTTAAGTAAATATATAATCTATAACCTTATCTAATAATGGGGTATGATAATTGTGCACCAATTCATTATTATCCATGACTTGTACTAGAAATGAATAATAAAAGTGTATATTAATCCATATAAAATTGATTTTGTGTTATTAAATACACTAATAAATAGTACATAAAACATGTTCTTTCAATTGGTACATAATCTTAATCTAGCTAGGAGGTGAATCTGATAAATTTAAATTATGAGTTTCTTCATACCTTTAATTTCATTTATTTTTTAATTAAATTTATTATTAATATTTTTTTCTATTTTTTTATAATTTTATAATACTAATGTACTACCATAAAAAATCTATAAACACTCTCCAAATTAGATAAAATGCCTTCAATTGGAAAGAGATTGCAGATAGATATGGGTAAGGTTTTTAGGCCACGTGATCTTGAAATTAGGAGGGAGATAAACATAGAGGATGTCCAAATTAATGATAAAATACATATTCACACCCATAGTGTTATATTTCCACCCTTTATTAACATGTTTCTATGTCTTCTAAGTACCATATATTCTCTTATGCATGGCAATTTTTAGGGCTATTTTTCACCAATTGGATATTTTTTGAAAAAAAATCCAAAATTCTAAATTTTTTCAATGAACAAATTTTGGAAAAACTATTATCTAAGATTCCTTATAAAATGTTGATAAAGTTGTTAAATTTACCAAAGTAGACATATATTACTAGTAAAATCTATATTATTCCTTAAAATTTTCCTATCATACTTATGCTCCATAGTTTTTAATATAAAAATATTCACCAATAATTATACACTTCTGATAAATTCCCATTCCTTAAAAAATACCCTGCTCCTATGGTACAACTAAAAAACCCATCTATTTCAAGGAGGAAGGGATGCCTAAAGAGAGTCAAATGGTGTTTTTCTATGGACCATCTTCACCATGTGGTCACATAACTTTCTAGTAAACAAATATTAACCCACATTGCTTGGCTCTATTTTCCCAATTAGAATAAATAGTGTGCATTCAGGTAGTTTTAAAATCAATGTGGACCAAATCTCATCAATAATAATAAATTAATATACAATGGAAGTAAATGTGGCCTACTACAAAACCAAAATAAAACACAAAACATAAAATAAATATATGTTGCACCACCAATTATACCAAGGAAGTGTCGAAAAATATGATTGTAAAAAGGGAGATTAATGAAAAAGGTTTGCAAAGAAATTGAAAAAATGATGTGTCTTAATGCCATAGAAAAGAGGGTTTGAAATTAAATTTGATTTAATACTGGTAAAATTAGGTTTTGAGAAGGGTCCCAGTCTTGTATAATACTAAAGAAGCTAGGTCTGTAGACCTAATATAACAAATAGCCTATCATTATATGTCAAAACAACAAAAACAACTTATAAGCAACAAAATTCAACAAAAAAGCAATAGAAAGTCCTAGAAACTCAAGATAATGATGGAATACAGAGAGATAGAATTAAATATTAGTCTTACTTTTGTAAATGAGATCCTTGAATAATTTTGATTGAGAAACATCATCTTACACTATTATAGCCTTCATTTTCTTCTTATAATTTGGTGTCTCAAATTCAACATACCTTCTCTTTGATAGCAGATTGAGAGTCTCCATATTTTTTAGGCTTTTCATTAGGGTGATCTTGTTGTACTTTATGAAGACATAGAGATTTTTATTGGGTTTTTCATTTTCCTTTTACATATTATACATTCTTTCTTTTATGTTATAAAATTCCATGCTTAGCTCTAGGAGATCAAACTTAGTGCAGTAAATCCCATGATTTTGGTTTATTTTATTGACTTCTTCTTTGAATCTCTTATGATCCTTCATGAACCAATGAAGAATGGATTTTTGAAGTTTCACTTCATCCTTGAATCTACTGAGTCTGTTCTAGTTTTTAATCACCTCCATTGACTCTTTAAATTCCTTGGGGATGTTGATATCCTATTTTTATAGATTGATTTTTCTTTTGTCTTCCTCTATAGCTTGTTATTGTGTTAGGGACCTGTTACTCTCATGAAGACTAAAATTGAATCAACTCATATATTAATCTGAAACACTCACATTATGAACACTAATTCCTTTTATGAAAAGAACACTCAATATCATAGGCCACTTTGAGGGGCCTACCTCCTTTAGAGAAAGGCTCTATTACAATTAATTTCTTGGTTTCTCTACAACATCACCTACCCCTTTATTTATACTATTTCTTACCTACCCATATTATTAGTCTAATGGGATTATTCATCTAATTCATTACTATTACATGCTAATATTTATACTAGTTATTTCTCTATCCCGGTTCATTACATTCCATCCCCCTTAAATATGTTTTACCCTCAAAACATGATAAAAAAATAGGAGGACCAACTGAAAGTAAAACCAAAAATAGGTTGCATATTAGATGGAATCTCTACCATGCATTAATTTTTGCTTCCACTTCTTTTGTCTATGTTGTGATAGGAGCATATACAATAATAAGGTGAACATAAGCACTAAAATAGAAGATGGATGTTCATAAAGATAGATGAGTGGAATAATCACAACTAGAATCTGGTAGTGAGAGTCAAGCAATGAAAGTCAAATCTTGGTAATGATCACCTCAAATCTAGAACAGGGGTGCTCAAAATAGTTTTCCTTGTGAACCAATTGAGGGTACATGCCATTCCCCTTAACATTGTTTCTCAAGGGAGGTGGAGCTTAAATTCCCTCCTTTGGATTTATGATTGTCAGTTTGGGCTCATTTGGGGTCTACTCAAGTATGGTGGTTGTCTGAATAGACTCATTAGAGGAGCACTCAAGAACTTCTAATGCTTGCTCTATTGATTTTGAAATATGAGGGGGTATTATTTACAGATGTTTCTAGTTGATGCAATCTTTAGTGAGCTTGGTTAAGCCCACCACTTTTATTATTATTCGATGTTTCCATATTTAGACCTCTGCTCGAATATCCTCTTGAAGTTCATTGATGAAGCAATGAACGAAGAATGTAGTAGAGTTGTCGTTGGTTAATGTCTTGAACTCAGTATAATATTCTTGAACAATACTAATTTGTCAAAGCTGAGTCAATACACTAGTGAGATGTCTTCTAAAGATAATGGAAAACCCCATGAGAACTAGATGATTGGATGTTGATCACAACTAAAAATGTGTCCTTATAATTACAATACAAAATGTTTGAAATTATCAATATGACTAGACAACTAGACTTGATGATGATAGTACTCACAAGAAAGACACATAAAACAAAGGAATAACCATTAAAACTAGTTGACACATACATAGAAGAAGATGACTTAAACCTTAATTCTTCATAATATGCATATGTCATGACTTTTATAATATGTCAAAAACATACTAAACTGAAAAATAAATAATGGGATAAACAACAATATTACATTCCTAATGACAATAAGGAAGTAATGAAAATACATAAGAACATGCAAATCATATGATATATATTGAACATCCATAATAATTTACATATGAAAAAGGATTTTAAAACATGATACCTAATGAAAAATATAAAATATTATTCCAAAAAAAAAAATTAAAAAAAAAAACCATGTACTTACTAATTAATACCACTAAACTAGATTTCATTCACATTAACTAAAATTGTAAAACAAAACAAGACCTAATGATAAACTCCCATTAAATAAGGCAAAACCATGATTAACCATGAGAAAACCATATCTACCAAGGAAAAATGATAGAATGGCTTGCTAAACCATGGGTGGAATCATGTTTTGGAATTAGAAGTGGGAGGTAGTTTGGGAGGAGGGAAAGATTGATGGAAAGAGGGATGGTAGATATAGATGGAGTTTGAAAGGGAATGGATGCAGCATGGAGAGTGGATGAAGATCACAACTCAATAAAGAGTTTCATATTGACAAAGAATCTCAATATAGAGCTATTGTGGAGGGATGACAAGGGACTAGAATGAACTCAGATTCTACTAAGACCAAGGCCACCTAAATGGTTGATGCAAAATTTGAGTGCATGAACTCAATCGATGTAGATCCCTATGATGAAACTAGTTGATGGAGATCTACAACTGGTCAGTGGATATTTTTTTAATGCCAATATATATCTATATGTGGATCAGTATGGAGATTGATCGAGAAGAAAGGCCAGATCACTAATAAGAAAGGCAAAATATTGAGTCATGGATTATGTTGAGTTAAGTTTATGTAAACTATGTCATGCTGAGCAAGGAGATTGGTCAGAAAAGGGTGGCAAAGTGGTGAGGATAGTAAAAAAAATCCAAGTCACTAGGATCCAAATCCAAAGCAATTATGTTGATACAAAGAGGTGAGAATTCATGTAAAGTTTGAATAAATATGTAGATAAATGTAGTTATCGAGGGAAAGAAAACACTATTGGAAATAGAATAGGATGGGTTAGAAAGGATCAATCTAAAATTGCATTGATCCACAATCAATAGTGAAAGAGTAAGGATTGAGATCCAAGGTAAAGAGTGTAGAGATGTGATGGATAGCTAAATATCCTTCACTTTACATGAGAACTACATGTAAAGAAAACTAAATGACTAAAAAATCTCTCTTAGCCTTCCAATCAATTTATAAATCCAAACCCTCATACATGATATGAACCAGAATACTATAGATAAGAGACAATATGAGATGTTGCAAAAAAAAATTAATATAGCACTTTGATGTAATGAATACTAGATCTACTGTAAGATTGAAAAATGATTGGAAACTATCAAACTATCTCTCCAATTGTAACAATTTTTTTTGGCAACATCATCTATCCCTTTATTTATACCATTTCTTCTCTACCCATCTCCTTAGTATAATGCATGTGTGATTATTCATCTAATGCATTACTATTACATGATACTATTTCTACTAGTTATTCCCCTATCTATGTATATTACATCTTGTCTCCCTTCCTTAGTGACTTTCTCCTAGATTTATATTTGATTGGATTTTTCCTTTATCATATAAACACTCTTGGAAACCTCTTCCAAGTTAATCTTTTCAACCCCTTCCTTAGGATTATTGCATAGATTTGTCTTGTCACCTCTTTCTTGGGATTATTGGTTAGTTTTAGGTTTTTTTATGTGGATTCTATTTTGGGGTGAATTTTCCCCTTATTTGGGTTTTTATTAGCATAAGGGGGAAAAGAAGGGTCCTTCTCATTATTTTTAGAGTTAGTAAACATCAGATCCTAGTCATTATAGATCTTTTTCTTGGGTTTGGTAGAGCTTTTCAAGGTTCTTTTGGGCTGAGGAAGGGCTTACATATCTTTTTTCTTATATTTTTTATAGAGAGTGGGGTTGATAAGGTTTGGTTTTGAAGCATTGAAGAAGTTATAGATGAGGAAAATTATAGCATGGGGTAGGGTTTCTTACTCTTTACCCATTTTGATTTCAAAAATAGAGTTTTCAAGGGCATGAAGAATATAAAAATGTAATCTCATAGCAATAACATGGTGGAAATAATTCAAGAAGGGTAAATGAAAGTAATGAACTAGAGTGTATCTCCCATAAAGTGTGGAATTACTCATTATTTGTTAGTGTACTCTATCAAAAGGATTGGGGAGATCATTCTAAAGAAAACCTTCAATGTATTCTGGTAGTTCTTCATTATCTTTTAGAAATTTAGCATTTTCTTCCTTATAGTTTCTATTGAATTTAGTAAATTTAACATCTTCCACTTTAATCCGGTAACCTAAGTAATGATACTTTTGTAATTTCAATAGTGACATTGTTGATACAAAAAAAAAATTTCCTCCAATTTTTTTCAAAATTCATGGATAGGTGCTTGTCATAGCTATCAATGTTGGTGATGAAATTATTCAGGCCTCCATTTTTGAGAATCTCCCAAACCTCCAAATCATGTTTGAGATTTTTAATAGACATGGGTTCTATTTTGTTTAAATTCCTCCCATCATGTTGTGGTTAAAGTTCATGCAATAAATGTTCATGAAGTTCAAGAAAAGTAAGGTTGTATTTCTTTTATTACTGGCCTTGAGTTATTTCTTAATGTTTCTTTTAGTTTTCCATGTGAGAGCACTACAATCATTGTTGTTATAACTTTTGGTCATCATGGTCGAATGTGTGGAGTGCCCTGAGTATTTTTTATTATTATGATAATCCAGTCCTATCTTTATTAATTATTAAATTACAACTAATGGGTAGCTCTTCCTCATTTTCCCACACCTTGAAATGTGCCACCACCACTCCCCTATTGGAAGAAACATTTGCAAGTTGATTTCTTTCCCTATACATGTGTTGTAAAATGATCTCATGAAAATCCTTAGCTATATGATGCATTCTTCTATGACATTTTAAATGGTCCAACAAGTCTTGTTGATTAAATTTAGACTTTTGCTTATTTTTAGAGAATATCCCTCCAATAGAATCTCATTGCTTCCCAATGCTTCTATCATGTGATTATTTTGATGTTCCATCCCCCCTATAAGTAGTGTTAGTGTAACCTTTTTCATTTTTTAGTACTCCCCACCACCTAACATACCAATATTAGTGTAACCTTTTTCATTTCTTAGTAATCCACACCACATAACATACCAATATTTCCTTTTGATGCCTCATCAAAAGTTAGTTTTATCCATCTAGGTTCAGGGGGTATCTATATGACTTTTTCCTAGTATCAATAGTTGTAGCCTTGGACAATTAAGTAGATGAGGATAGGAGCTAATTTTGTACAATATATTTTTATTTACTTGAGATTAATTCTTATAGTATCAATAGTTACAACCTTATAAGGTCAATATTAAATTTGTTGCTCATCACACATTCCCAAAAATTATTAAATGGTGTTTACTAAAGATGTATGTTTTCTATCCTTTCTATTTATTTTGAATATTTTAGTATGTATTTCAAATTCATTTATTATTGAATAAATAATTTATTATGTATTTAATGTTGTTCCATCATGTGGTATTTAAATGTACACCAAATGAAGAAGACATTCAATACCTTAAAAATATAAACTTATGGGAATATGTCAATGTAATTAATTGAACTATTACCATTTAGTTTTTTTCTAGAAATTAATTATTTTTATTTCATTTTTATTTAGTTCAAATCATACAATTAATTTATTATGTTTTTTAAGAATAAAAATTTAAAATCCTTAAACCTAATGATCACATACAAATGGAAATGGAGGAAGGTTTGCAAACATTGCTCAAACATCTTAATATGATAGAAGGCATCCAATCAAATATTAATTAGCTACATTTCAATAATTATTAATTATATATTAAGATAGATTTATAAGACTAATTTTTAGCAATATTTAATTTGGGATTAAAAATTTTAAATTAGGATGCATATTTTAAAACAATTAATCTATTATTTGGATTTTAATTACTATGTAGGGAATATCAGGCACCTCAAAAAATACACCTCATTATGTATGTTTTGTGTAATATTATCATATTTATATTACTATTATTTTAAATTTAAAACATGATTTATAATATTACTTTTTTTTTTGAAATGAAACATTTGTCACATGAAGATGACAATCAGGTTGAGGATGATGGTAGTGGTTATATTGGGGGTACAAATGATGATGATGATGATGATGATGATATGAGAGAATATAATTTATTGAATTACTTAAATCAATTTTCCATCAAAGAACTAGAGTTATTTGTAGATACAACATACTATTATTATCTCCTTATGTTTAGGAAGCTAACTTCTAATCTATGATGCATATTATTATAGTGTTTATCACCCCAACTAACCATCCTAGAAAGTATCATTTGTGTTTTATTGAAACCAATTAAAAATTTATTTAAATTATTCTATGATATAATTAATTATTCCATCATTCCTCAATTATTCATCATCTTAAAAGTACACGAGAGATAAGTTATGAATGCCTCAAAATTTTCACATGCAAGTGAGTTGGTGAATACATCTGCACTCTAAACCTCAATGGGGGAAAATTAGAGCTAAATTTTGTGTTTATGAACATTATAACATATGAAATGGACATGAACCTCAATGTGATTCATACACTTATGAGACACTAGATTGTGAACAAGTTGAATAAAATCTTGATTTTCATAGTACATAATTGTTGGTTATTCTTTTGGTACTCCCAATATTGAAAGCATGTGACATAACCATATTGATTCATAGACAACTCCTCCTATTTCAAAATATTCTACCTTAGTGTAAGATAGATAAACAAAGTTATGAATCTTGAAACCCCATGAGATAGGAAGATCTTAGAAAGAAAAAAATATAGATGTGTATTTAATGCCATCAAAATATCCTTCATAATCTACGTTTGTATTTATTGTGAATAGAAACTAATCAGTCTTCATGTATTCTATGCCATAATCCAAAGTACCTCAAATATATCTCAATATTCACTTTTCAAATTTCTTTTGATTCACCTTTGGTTCTTGAATTAATATTGAAACATATATGACAACATAACTAATATCAAGCCTTGTGTAAGTTAATTAAATGAGACGCCCAATCAATTGATAATAAAGAATGAAATTTACATCTGGTGATGAATCTGAATGATACAACTGAAGTCTTGTTCCATGGGTGTTTCAATAGGCTTTTAATCCATCATTTCTCAACCATAGTCTTGGCATAATTAATTTGAGACACGAATATGTGATGTCCCTTTTATGATACCTCCAAAAATAATAAAGTATTGCAGTACTCTAAGTTATATCATGTCAAATGATTGCTTGAGACAACTCTTTTTTTCATCAATGATATTCATTGAGTTACCCTTATTCACTGTATTAACATCATATACTATGATAATCCTACCCCCCTTTGCAATTTATTAGTCAAGGCAGAGGTTTGGATCATATGGAATCCACTATAATTAATTTTGAATGAGATGCTCATCAATTTTGATATATCATGATCAAGGAGCCTAATCAAAACCATGTAGTTGATTAGTTTACATACCTTTTGTTCTTGACTAGGTGTGAAAAAACCCTCTAGTTGGGTCATGTATTATTCATCTTGCATATATTAATTTAGGAAGGTACTTTTTAAGTCTATCTAATTGACATTCAATCTAAAATAAGGAACCATAACAAATACCAATCTAAGAGTGTTTATATGTATTGTGGGATAAAAAGTTTCCTAATAATAAATTACTTATTTTTGTGTGTATCCCTTTCCTACAATTCTTTCGTTATAATTTTTAATTATGATTTATGATTTGTAATTGGTCTTAAATATAAACTTATAACTAATAAGATTCTTTTTTTTTGGAAAATCAACAAGTTTCCATTTATTTTTCTTTATCAATGACTGATACTGTACATCCATGGCTTCTTTTCAAGGCTCTGAATATTGGGTTTCATGAACTATTGTGGGATTAAATTACTTTTTAACAATTATTATAAATTCTAAATTAATCTCTTCATGAGTTAAGCTATAATTCCTTAGTCCAAAAGTAAATTTTTCTTAGACTACATTGAATTTTACATTTAGAACTGTGTTTGTATACCACTTGGGCATATATTAAACATTATTAGTGGGTGGTGGAGCTTGAGGATGCGTCAAAAAATATAAGTGTGTCCCACTTATTAGCATAAAGAGGTCACATACACTTCATAGTTTTCCTCAAAATATCTTGAGTTTGGATCATTGATATTAATCAAACAAATGTGTTTTAGATTATATATACAAATATTTAGTGCATTTACTATTTTTTTAGATTTATTTTTGAATTATTTATTACAAATATTTATGGTTGCCTAGTGGGACATAGTAGTATACTTTAACTTAGACATGGCTGACCATCATCATTATCCTCATCCTCACTATGATTATAAAAATTAGAAATGTTTACAAAAATAAAGCTTGTAATAGGTACCTATGTGGAGGTTGGATTGGATTCACTCTTATAAAATATAATGTCTCTAATGTTACATAACTTATTGGTATTAGGGTCCATGATTTATTAGAACTTAAAATATTCAATTTACCTAAGAAATATACATCTTGAGTATTATTCATCCAAAAATTTCCTCTTCTTCTTAATAATGTGCATATGCACTTTACAACTAAAACCATGAATATGCGGGATAGAAGTATTATTCCCATGCTTATATTTTAGTGACACTATCATGATATTTATTGTGATGAAAACCCACTTATTAAACCACTATGTGAATTTATTCTACCCAATATAGACATTTCAATTGGGCATCATTCAACATACATCACAATATTTTTACAATAGTATGATTGCATCACTCAACAACACTATTTTGTTATGGAATATAAGTACTATTTAAGTCATGGTGAATGCCATGTGCCTTCAATAATATAGATAATTCAATGATGAGGCTTCATAAATAATTAAGGGCCCAAATTATTATATAGTTATGCTTATAAGGACCAAGTTCACCTCTTTATGAGCCATGCTATGAGTCATTTCTCATGAATTGGATTTTTATATGACTCTATCCAATTTTTCATATCAGATTGTACCTATATAACACTAGGGTATATATTGAAAAATATTAGTGGGTGTTAGAGTTAGAGAGCATGGCTAACCATCATCATTTTTCTCATCCTCATTACCAATCTAAAATTGTAAATATTTACATGACTAATGCATGTTTTAGGTGCATATGTGGAGAGTGGATTGGACTCACACTTCTCATCAAATACAACATATCTACTAATATATATCCTCTTGGTCTTGTTATCCATGAGTTAGTAGGACTTAGAATTTTCATTGTACCAAATAAAAATACATTTTAAATATTTTTCATCCAACATTTTCATCTTCTTTTTCAAAATTTTCATATATGATTTTAAACCAAAAATAAAAAGATGAGAGATCTAAGGATCATTCTCTAACCTTGAATCTATTAGAGTGACAATATCAAGATCATTAGTGGGTGCATGGTTTGATTAGTAAACTAATGTGTGAACTAATTATTATAAATATGGACTTGCTGTGTTGGCAAATTTTAACATGCATCTCATAATTTCAATAATGGTATGATTGTGTTGCTCAACAACACCATTTTTTATTTATATAAGGATAAATTATCTTATGGTGAATTATACATTACTTTAAAAATATAGGGAATTAATTGTTGGTGTATTCCTCCCTCACAACAATTTGAGTAGCATTTAAGTATGTGATGACCATATTGTCTCTTAATTATATCTTTTAATTTTTTGTATCCCTGGAAGGCTTGATCCTTTATAAAAAATATATATACCCACAATTTTTGTGAGTAATACATTAAAAAAATCTAAAAATATTTAAATACCCTAACAATAGAAGTGAAAAGTATGCAAAGACTAGTGTGCACCATAACCAATGTACTAGTTTCCCAATGTGTACTCATGCCAAACGGTGCTCTATGTTGTTTTATAGCTACAAAATTAGAGAATGTGTCATTTTTATTATTAAGTTAGGCAATTCATCTCACCATGTTGTGTTTACTTAATGTATTTATGTACCTAATTCTCAAATTTCCATATCTTCTTCGCCATAGATTGGTTTAGTCTCTATCTTTTAAAACTAGAGATTGATTGTCTTTGTTGACAACATCAAGCTAATTTTTTTTGTCTAAACTGGAAGATCTCAAAATAATGTTTGAGGTTAAGGACTTGCCTTGAATAAGGCATATTCTTTTCCAATTTTCTTATAAAATTCAACCATAAGGTTATGATCGAGTAATTGATTTATAGACAATATATTTTATTTCAGTCTTGTAACATATACAATGTCAATAATTGTACATCCATGATTACCAAGTGGTAATAAAATGTCACATATAACTTATAAACTATAAGATCTATCATCTCTAAGAGATATATTACCATGATATGATTATTGGCTCAAACTAGTCAACCAATCTTTTCGATCAGTCATGTGCCCTATGTAAAAATTAAATTTATTGAATTGCTACATTAATATTCCATCAAAGGGATGCATTTATTTATCAATACAATAGACTATATTTATCTCATTCTATTTAGAAATCTAACTTCTAATATATGGTGCATATTATAATAGTATTTGGCACCCCAACTATTCAATCTAGAAACTATCATAAGTGTTTTAATAATGCAAATTAAAACTTTATTTAAATTAGATTATGATCTAATTAATTATTCTAACAGATGATGGTGATGATGAATATCATAATTTTTTTCTATGGTGGCATGATTCCATTAAAATTTATTGTTTAATCATATTAAATTTATTTTATGATAATGGTTATGTATATTTAATAAATAATAAAGTATTATTTAACATTCATGAAGGATATGAGTTTTAAATTTATTTTAAGTACCTTAAACAAGTGTGTTTTTATTGAAATTCTTTCTAATACATTACATTATTATATTTTTAATTATTTATTAAAAAAATAGATTATATTACATTTTAAGTAATAGGTATTTAATCAAATCAATCAATTTAGGCATATTTTGTATGCCAAATATAATTAACCATATATATATATATATATATATATATATATATATATAATATTTCAATTTATTTCCACTTTCATAAAAAATATATTAATTTGAATCTAATTTCAAAAATTATCCTAACACAACCTATGTCGATTTCCATAAACTTGATGTATGTATGAAATTATGACATAGAAATCATGTTGCAATTCTTGACACAAATTTTTCCCTAAAACTAAAAAGGTGAACGCACATAAAATATATAAATCTTTATACATTTTTTTTGATGTAGAGAAAACTAAATGAAAAACATTCCAAATCCATGCCCATATACTCATCCAAAATCCTTTTGCTAATTGTTGGTTTTTGTCACCTTTACCAACATAAATTGTGTTAGAAAACATCTTGTGTCATATTTCTTTTTTTATTGATTTTTCTCAATTATGTCACTAAAATTTATGAAAAAACATTAAAATTTAGTATTGAGTTCATCGACGATTTCATATTATTTTTCATCACTCACAATACTTGAAATATTTCCTTTTTACCTTATCACATGTCTAGTGATTTTTATATCTTATTTATGATGTTTACTCATGTGTCTAGTGTGTGATGTAATGTCTCAATTCTTAGTGTGTTTTTATGATCAATAATATATCTGGAACACATATTTGGGTAAGGCCCTAAAAATTATCATATGATCATATTACTATGTACTAAGGACTGATAACTCATTTACATGATTTACATTTATCATGTCATTACAATTTGATTTATGCCTTGGGGAAACTTGGTGCCATATATCTATGGTGCATATGTTATAAAATGTCATATCATTGCACATTATGATATATTTTTATATTATTGATATCATATTATCATGGTAACTATATTATATATTTATTGTTATTACTATGATTATTACACATGTTTCAATAAATGGTTTATTCATGATGATTGAGAATGGAGGCTTAAAATTAATAGGGTGTCTAACTTCAAATCCTATCGATTATTATTATTTTTAGATGTGGAGGTCAATATCAATTAAATGTGTCTAACTCCTCTCCATCTTTATATTGTGTTTATTATAAATAGATATTTTATTTATAGTATTTCAGATTTTAGCATTTATATTTATTCAATGCTTATTTGTTTTGGTGGTTAAATAGAATGACTTTACAATTTCCCATTTTCATCCATTATTGTTATCAAAATCAAGACATGTATTTTTATCATTTATCTACTTTTAATTGTATTCTTACTCACATACCTCAAAACAAGGAAAAATATTATATCTAATATTGGCCCCATAGGTAAATAAATTTTATGTGGATTAAATAATAATATTGTGTCCCACTAAGAAGCCAAAAAAATTAAAGAAGTAAATCCTTAAAAATACTTAACAATTTTTTATAAACTTTATAAAAATGTAAATGCACTACATCTTTGTATATAAAATTTAAAATGCACATGTTTTTATTAATATCAATCATCCAAACTCAAGGTATTTATAGAGATTGGAAGTGTATGTGACCTATTTATGCCAAAATGTGGGAAATACTATTATGATTTTACCCATGTGTTAATTTGTATTAGTTTATAAATTTTGTTTTATGTTAACTAATTTTATTAAAATTAGAAAATATTTGCCCTCTTATTGACTTCCACCTTGATAAAATAAAACTTATAAATAATATCATATCTTATAGTTTGCATTTATTATCTTATAAAAGTATCCTGCCTGAACAAGTTAGAAAATTTCAAATACATGAAATAAACTATGAAATTAGCAATACATAAACTCAAATAAGCTAAATTAAATTACAATGGCTAAATTGCAGAATCATTGGCCTCTTTGAGGGGGGAAAACTCCTTTGATAAATCTCAATACTATAAATTCATGGATGCCTTCTTTGTCCTCAACACTTATATACTAAATCTAATATAAACAACTACTACTTCCCCTAAATGTGGGATAAAAGAAAATGCTCATAGGATGATGTACAAAGCATATACATCCATAACAACTATTACACAAACAAAATAAAAATAAGGGGTAACACAGGTTCCTGACATGCCCTCCCTCTTAGAAAAAACTTTGTCCTTAAAGATTCAGATCTGGGAATTGGTGTTGAATCTAAAATAGTGGTTCCCATGTTGCATACTCTAGTTGCATTTTGTGCCATTGAATTAAAACCTCTATGATGGAGCGGGAATGAAGTTGGCATGTGAACCTATCTAAGATTGCCTCTGACTTGATAATGATGGACCCTTAATTATCAATTTCATATAAAATAATCTATACTCTGATGTTTGTGCTGAGAACTTTCTTCAAACAAGAGACATGAAATACTAGGTGAACTCAAGAAGGTGGTAGCTCTAACTTATAATCAACCAATAGAATCTTCTAGATAAACTTATAGGTTCCCATAGAACTCCGGATCTAGCTTATGACACACTTTGAGTTTTATGGAGGATTTCTTATATGGATACAGATGAAGAAAAGCCATATCAACTACTTGAAAAGTGTGCTCAAAATGGTGTTGATCAGCCTATTATTTCATTTTATTTTATTCCATATGAATATTATCTTTTAGGGTGATAAGGATCTGATTTTGGGTATGGAAAATCATGTTGACCACTTAATCTGATGAACTATTATGGGTGTATGACAAGAGAATTAGTGGTGCTTGACTATAGACTACTTCATATGGAGTCATTTTCGTTCAAGTGTGGTAGGAGGTATTGTACCACCATTTAGTGAGGGAGAGCCACTTGGCCCATTAATGTTGTTATTTTAAGGTGAAATAATGAAGGAAAGTTTCCAAGCATTTGTTGACAATTTTAGTCTCTGCATCTATTTGGGGATGATACTCAAAACTCATCTTTAGTTGGTTGTTGGTGCAGTGAAATAGTTCTATCCCAAAATAGCTAGTGAAATTTACATAACAATCTGAGACAATGAATGAAGGAATGCCATGAAGATGGAAAATATGGTCCAAGAAAATTTATGCAACTATGGAGGTGGATAAGGATGGATGAGGGCACAAAATGACTATATTTGGAGAGGTGATCAACCACAACCAAGATAACTATTTTTCCTCTAGATTTAGGGAGCCCCTCAATGAACTCCATATAAATATCAGTCCAAATCTTGGTAGGTATAGGCAAGGGTTAAATCAACCCAAAGATGACTATTATTTCACCCTTGTTATGTTGACAAGTATCACATTTGGCAACCATCTATTGAATTACATTTTTCATTCCCTTTCAAAAGAAGTTTTGCAATGCCCACTCATAAGTTTTGAGGAACCCTGAGTGCTTATTGATGGAGAAGCATGGAGTTCATATAATACAACTTGATAAATATATTTGCTCTAGGGAAACACCATATGACCCTTGTATCAAAAGAATCACCATCCCATGAATAATGAGGTACAATAGAAGGGTTATTGGCTAACTATTAAATGATTTGAGATAATGAGGAGTCATTGACATATCCCTATTGTATAGTGTCCAACCAATTTGAAATATGTATATAAATAGATGAAAGGGAGGCTTGGTCCATAAATGTGCAAGATAGAGCATCAACCAAAATATTGTCCTTACCCTTCTTGTAAGTGATCTCATAGTCATAACCCATGAGTTTACTGAACCATTCTGTTGTGATTGGGTGGAGACCCATTGTTCTAGCAAATATTTAAGACTTTGGTAATCAATTTTGATGCAAAAATGATTCCCCAGTAGGTATGGCCACCACTACTATACTTTATGCAAAATAGCCATCATTTCCTTCTCATAAGTAAAGAGTACTAAATTCTTACTAGAAAGGGATTTGCTAGTGAATGTAATGGGGCATCTTTCTTGGAGGAGAACAAAACCAAGTCCATTTCCATAAGCATCACTCTTGATAGTGAAGGTCTTGGGAAAATATGGCATAACTAGAATAAGTGTAGTACACATAACTTGTTTCAATTCTTAAAATGTACACTCAATAGCTTGTGTCTATGTTAAAACATCTTTTTCAACATAGATGTCAGCAAAGTTGCAATCTTTGATACACTTGTGATAGTATCTAGTCAACCCATAAAAATGATAGAGGATCTTGAGTGTCTGAGGATGAGGCCAATTTGTCATGGTAGCTATTTTTGTAAGATCTACATAAACCCCTTGGGCTAAAATAATATGACCAAGATACTCCACTTCATCCTGGCCAAAATCACATTTGGACTATTTTGCACAAAGATGATGGTCAGAGAGAAGTTGCAGTGTGAGCTCCATATGTTAGAGATGCTCAAACCATGTTTTACTATAGATGAGGATATCATCAAAGACCAGAATGAATTTCCATAGATAGGGTTAGAATAAGTTATTCATCAATGTATAGAATGTTTAAGGAGCATTAGTGAGGCCAAAGGGCATGATCAAAAACTCATAGTGGTCATCATGCATGCAAAAAGCTGTCTTAGGGATATCATCTTCATGAAGCTAGATTTGGTGATATGTAGAGCAAATATCTAACTTGGAGAAAAAATGAGCACCATAAAGCTCATCAATAATAGAGGTCAAGAACTTATCCTTGATTTTGATATGATTAAGTGCATGAAAGTCAATGTAGAGGTGCCATGACCCATTTTTTTTAACAAAGAGAAATGGGAAAGAATATGGGCTAGTACTAGGGTGAATAATGTCTTGATTTAGTAAATCTCAAATGATCATCTTGACCTCAGTCTTTTTTTGAAATGGTCAGCGACAGGGTCGAATGTTGGGATAAATGCTTCTAAGAAGGCTCTAAATATGGTGGTTCTCTAACTATGAAGGTGGCAATCTCATAGGCTCAGCAAAGACACCTGTATACCTATGTAGAATAATTTGTAGATCAGGAGTAATGGAGATTGTTGATGGTTACATTTCAATAGAATGAAGATGGGAAATGACATCATGTGAATTCTTATTAAGAAGATTTTCTATACGATGTGAACTTATGATGTTGAGAGACCTCAATTGTAAACTTTTCAATGTGTGTTTTTTTCCTATTATCTAAAAATTGCATCCAAAGTTTAACAAAAACCTTAAGATGGGTCCAAGTGTGCATAACCATTGGGCTCCCAAAACAACATCACATCCACCTAAGGGCAAGGCAAACCTGTTAGAGCCCAAGTTATAATCTCCAATAGAGATATAAACATTGTGACACTTCCCTTTACAAAGTAATGTGCCCCTATTAATAATCATGACTTCAAAGTTGAAGCAAAGATAGACAAAATAATCAGCATATTTGGGATTCCAAAGATCAATGAAGTTATGAGTGCTACTAACATCAATAAGTATTGTGAGAGGGAATTTATTGAAGTAACCCTTGACTCACATGGTTTATGGGGTGGTGAATCTTATTAAGGCATGGAGAGAGATCTCTAGTTTGTCTTCTTGAGAAACAAGTTCCATAATCGATTGACCTTCTTCTGGATCATCTGTTGTATCCTAAACATCTTCCTAATCTTCATTTTTTGGGTAGAGATTTCACATCCAATAAGTAGAGCTTTTTCTTGACACATCAATGACCCTAAGTGAATTTATTATTATATTTATAACATATTCCTTTTTCTCTATGATCTTGTATCTCTACTTTAATCAAATGCTTGATAGGAGTGGTTTTGGGGACTAACATTTTTTGAGATCATTATAGAGTTGTATTTTTGAATGGAGCAAAATTAGATTTGAATCATTGTTGAGCTAAGATTTTGTCCTCTACCAACTTAACCAACCCTAAGACTTCCATCATCATGATTGGTTGGAATATTTTGACCTTAGGTTGAATTACATCCTTTAGTCCATTGATAAAGTAACTCCTCAAGAATTCATCAAACAATCCCTTTGTGTGATTGGCTAGCTTTTCAAATTTTGTTTGATATTCTCTCATGGTTCTTGTTTGGTAAAGTTTAGTGAGTTCTCTAGTGAAATAATTAAAAGCACTAGGTCCAAACCATTAAAAAATGATAGTGCAAAAATTGGTCCATATGGGCTCATCATGAGCCTTGGTATACCAATTATAACATTTAAGGGCTCCATGTTCCAAGTGAAATGATGCAAGCGGGACCTTGTTGACATCAAAATTATTATGTAGATTAAACTATTGTTCTACTTAATAGATCTATCTAGTCAGATCTACACCATTGAATTGAGGAAAATTAAGCCTCACCCCATAAAAAATGTTGAAGCAAGAAAACTCGGTGTCTAAAGAGGACTTTGGATGTTGTTTGTTGTTCATGGTAGCATGTTGAAGATTAAGGCTAATTTTTTTTTCATCAAGATATTTGATGTGGGTCTTTAGGGCAATAATTTATCCATGTTTTTTCTCCTATTTGGGTTACTACCATGACCAAAATAAGAGGATTTTTTTTGGTAATGGGTAGAAAAACTAGAGTTAAGACACATTTAGTAAGAGAAAATTTTAATTTGGGTGAAATTGGAAGGGGTAAAGGTACTTTTACTAAATGTTTTATATAGTGGGAGTATGATTAATGAAGGCAAGGGAAAATTTAAGAGTGAAAATAGAAAAAATAAAAAAATAATCAAAGAGGGACAAAGGATTATAAAATGGAGATGAACACTATGGAATTTTTTTGAGGCAAACAGACAAAAATAGAAGTTATGGCAAAACCTAAAAAAAGGGGAAATTATGATTTGCAAGAATTAGGAGTGGAAATGGGATATAGGACCTCAAGGAATAAAATGTGAGGAATAGAATTTTAGGTGTCTAAATTTTTTTTGAAGATCAACAAGGCTACAAAGGGAGAGATATGGTAAAAATACAAAAAAAATTACTCTTATTTTCTATCAAATATCTGGTCATAGGTCCTCTAAGAGTCTATTGATACTCTACTGATAGTTTTTTGGGAAGATTTTTTGGTTTCTAGTTTTTATCAATTGTCTAAATGTAAGTCTTTTGATGCTATGTTGAATGATGTTTTGAGAGTTTACTTGGAATATTTTGAAATGATAGAATGGACCCCAAGTTTTAATGGTTGCCTAAGGTTTTATAGATATCTCTTTGGCCACTAATGCTATCTAAGTTAGTACCACTCTCCAAAAAATTTATGGCCATGAGTTTACCTCTAAGATAAATCTCTTAGTTTTCCTCACATGTGAGAAATACTCAATTGAGAAGACATCATTTCTTTTTTCATTAACAAGTCCTCTGAATGGGCTAGCTTTTTTGGGGTTCTTATGGTACTCATAATGATTTTTAGGGCTTTCACCCAAGCACTTCCCATAGTTATGTGGACATGTTTTTACCCTGATCTGAAATAGATTATTGTGATGTAGAGTAGAGATATGTAGTAGAATAGAGTTAAGAATTTTTGATAAAAAATATTGTAAGATAATTATGAAGGAGAATAGAGTTTATACTTTCTAGAAAAAAAAGTTGGTCCTGGAAAGCGCTTTGATACCAGATGAGAGGATCCTTCCTGAACAAGTTAGAAAAAAATTCAAATACATGAAATAAACTATGAAATTAGTAATACACCAACTAAAATAAGCTGCATTAAATTACAATGGCTGAATTTTAAAATAATTGGTCTCTTTGAGGAGGTAACCTCCTTTGAGTAAGCTCAACACAATAAATTCATGGATGCCTTTGTTGGCCTCAACACTTATTTATATAATAAGTCTAACATAAGCAACTATTACTTCCCATAAATGTGGGATAAAAAAAATACTAATGGGATGAATTATAAATCATATGAACCCATAACAATTATTACACTAACAAAATGAAAAGAAGGGGTAATATGGGTTCCTAACATCTTATTTTATCTTTTTTATTAAACCCCCACTATTTAGGGTTTGTGTGTATCCCTATTTCACACATTTTAAGTCCTAGTTTTTATAAGTAAACATAAGTGTTATATTTATTAATTTTAATCTAATGTTATTGTAATCATATAAAAATTACACTTGAGTGCTAAGAGTGTTACTTAATACCACCCATCCCTAGCTTATCCCCATACCTATCTTATGGTTTATTTAATCATGTACCAAGCCTTTGTGTAGGCCACACACATCTTTATACATCCCTAAAGTAGTTTTAAATCCTCACTTTAACATCTTATCCCCTAGTGTCTTAGGTTATGCCACTTGGACACTAGTTCTATAATTTGGATAGTAGCACCCCATGGTGCTAGCATCTTAGTTTTGGGGCTATTGTCCTCTTCCTACCTTTTGTTACCAAGGAATATCTTTTAAAATAAAAAACTACCTAAGGTTGGATTAGACCTCTTTTAAGAGCTACACAAGCTCTAGAATAGTATATATACATGACTTTTATCCCTTTATCCACTAGATGAAAATTAGATGCAAGTTACATAAATAAATTCAGAACAAGTTGTGCACAATCAAGGTTATCAAACCTTATTCTACCCTACTTATACATACAACCATATACGACATTCATAAACTTAGATTAATTAGATTCCCATTCTCAAAAACATTCAAAGCACTCAAATTAGTATTCTTATTATCTTTACTTCCATTTGAACTAACACTTAGGTGGGGATAACTACATCAAGCTTAATCTCTCTTCAAAGTATTGGTATGTAGGAAACTCTCATCATAGTGGGGTGTTGAAGATGTACATCCTACCCCATTAAAAACACATTTTGTTAATTATGCCAACCAAATGTCCTAGAAACATGCAAGTTTAGGGCTTGCATATAAAATTAGTCAAAATGAATCACCTACAAGGCACTAGAACTCATGCGTACATGAATAGACTTGGTAGACCTAGACACAGGTGTGCATAAAAACTCAAAATAGTTCTACACAGAGGACACTAGAACCAAAATAGGCACACTAGTACCATATGGCACTATTATCAGATTAGGGTGCTACTATCTAGTAAGGTTTTTGACATCTAAATCTTGTCCAAGATACATAGATTAGCTCATGTCCTAGTTTGTATCTTCCATATATCTTGTCTCACTTAATTTCCATATAAGTATTTGTTTACATCATTTGTCTCACTCAATTTCAATTTTCCATATAAGTGGATATATTTATTGCATATTTATAACTTGATTTACTATACTCATACCCTTTAACAAGCTAGGTTTTAAACTCCATAACTCCTAAAAGGTTAAATAATTTGGTGAACCCAACTTACTTTAGACAATACGCTAACCCTAGCACTAGATGCTATTAGGGCTTATACCCTGATTTTTCCTATTTTACTTAGTTGTGTTATGTTTTTTAAACCTCATATGTTCTACCCTAGTATCCTTTTTCTAAGTTACATTGCCAAAATTTATAGATAAAGAATATTATTCTCCTCCTCCCCATCTCTAAGAGGATGATAGTTATTTTCCATCTAACTATGTCCATGTTATCCTTCCTCCAAGAGGTGAGGTATCCTATAGTGTTATTTAAAATGTATATAATCATCATATCCATCATTCAAACACTTCCTTTCCTATATCTTCTCCACAGGGTGTGTGCCTACATGTTTAATAAAAAACAACTATGGTTTGCACTTATACACAAAAATATTACAACATTGGAAAATCATATTATAAGACAAAATCCTCTATGGCACACTAGTGTAAATCATGTCCATGCATCTTCACCTAGTTAGTTTGTGGTAAGAAATGTTACATATCAAAATAAGAAATCACAGCAAAGTGTATCTAAAGCTAATGATTCAAAAAGTATTAAAAGAGAAAATAGATGTTTAAGTGATATTTTGAGGCAAGTGATTAAAGATAATTTGATCAACCCACCTCATTTACATCTAATGAGGAGATCTAGATATTATTTTACATACCATAGAAATTCATAGTCATCACATAGATTCATGTTTGGTATTGAAAAATTATATACAACACATAATTTATAATGAGGAACCTAAATAAGATAAATCAATTATGTAATACACAGTGAAATAGGAACATATTCAAAAAGGGTCAAATTTAGAAATATTATTAAAATGGTTACCAAAGCATAACTTAGAACAATAAAAGGTTCACAAAGCATAATCAGAGAAAGAAATAGTACAATAAGCATAGGTAAAATAAGTAAAGGATATAAATATACCTCTCAAAAATGAAGTCCCACTTTCAAAACAGTATGGGTTTGGTAAAAATGATCTACAATAATTTGATTATCAAGGTCAAGGGTTGGGAAAACATGCCCAAGGCATCATTACATCTATTATAACAATTGATAATGTTGGTCAACAAGGCTTGGTATTTATTGAACATCCTAATGAAAATCATTCACAGACACAATTTATCAAGGTAAACCATCCATATACATAATAAATGTTACAAAAATAAAAATAACGTAAGTTTTAAAGCTAAAATCATGTTAAGCCAACAAGCATTATAAAAAGAGGCTTTCCAAAAAAAGAGCCTCCGAATCACCATATGCCTAAAATAAGTACAATTTCAAAGGGCATAATGACAATTAATATTATAAATTATAATTCAAAAATTCAAACTCCACAATATGAGGCAATTCCCTATGCTCATCTAGATACAACACAAGTAAACACTAGCATTCTTAGATATTATGATTATTATGATACCAATAATGAATGATATGTAGATTCACACTATGACTCAATTCAATTACAACATATCAATCACACTACATGAGGGCTTACCATACCTATTTTTTACATAGGCCATATTGATAATCAATCTCCCATGAGACTCATCAATTAGTATGTTCCTCCCTACTTTACATAATTTCCTTATTTCTTACTCCTTGTATATAGTTTCATTTTCATGTTGCCTATACATGGATTATATATATAAAAACTGTAAAAACAATATAATATTTCAAAACATAAATACATTCAAATGTTTACTCAAAAAATAAAAATTATAGATGACATGCATTGCCATGTTTACTCTTCTTATATTTGATAGATGCTACATATGCTAAATATCATAGTATAACCTATTTTCATCATATATACATTATTCAATTGTTATTTTCAAGTGTTTATATATAACTATAAGATCTAGGTTGATTACATATATCCATATTTGATGACATTTACCCACTAGGGGCATATACACAGATACATGGGTTCCTCATTTGATACATTCACCCATTTGGGGGCATCTTATACATAGTTTTGATTGATAGGTTACATATTTCTAAACTCTACATCATAGATTTAACATTTTTAGATCTTAATATTGATCATCCTACACATACTTAGATTTTTGACTGATTAATACTACTCTAGACTCAACTTATGTACATATTTTCTCTTATATAGATTTATACCCCATGTTCATGCATACTTTCATTTCTAGATTTCTTAGTTTATATTTGATTATGTCTCTATGCCTCTTATATTTTAGGTCATTTGAATATTCCATCATTCTATGGATCTACGCCACTTATTTTCATTATATGTATGCTTTGGACATGTTCCCATGTCCTTGTGTGTGGCTTCATGATTATTTATGCAAACATTTGAACATGTCCTCCCCTGGGACACTAAGCCAAATTATTTTTTACTTGCATATGTGGACATTTGAAGATGTCTTTGTATGTCTTAATTTATCATATTTAGTGGCATGTGCTTATGTCCCTTGTATTATTCCCCTTGGCCTACTTTACATGATTCATTTGTATTGTGTGTATGTTTTATTGTAAGCATCATGTCTGTGACACTTGTCTCTTGCTTTTTACACACTCCAATTTTAGATGCCATGAGGGACCTCATGCATCTTCCCTTCCTAATTACGTAACATGATGGACATCATGCCCCATCCTCTATGTATCTACTCAATTATTACTCATAATTTTTTCTCATATACATTGTTATATCTATCTTGATAGCCTTGTGAATGCTATATATAACATACATCACACATTTCAAAATTATGTCTAGATTATATTACATTATGATGTTATATATGCACATCATTCGTGTTTATTACATAGATATCATATATGCTCTAGTTAACACACATATTGTAGAGCTTTTTATTTTGAGTATAATTATTTCAAAGTTTCAATAACTTCCCTCCAAATAGGGGGCATTCATAGGGTTTGTCATAGAGATCAGGCTATTCAAATACACTTAGAGTATAGTTTTTAACATAAGGCATAAAATATAGATATTAGTTTCAAGAAAACACAGTGGGAAATAATGACAAAAAGATCAATTTTAGTTGCATAAAGATTAAAAAAGCTGGACATTATCACCCAAATTGGGATTCTAGTGCCAAATGGTGCTACTATCCAAGATATGGCATTATTGTCTAGTAGCCTCAATTTTAATAAATTACAAATTGGATAGAAAATTATAGTAAGTACATTCTAGGCTTGCATAGGTTTAGTTAAAATTACAGATTTTGGCTCAGTTTATCTCAGATTCATACCAGTTTACTTAGATTTGGGGAATCATGCATATCATGATCATTGCTATTTTAGTTTTCGATACTCATACATATTATTATAATTGAATCCATAATTCATAGACTCAAATATTAAATTTGGGGGAATGTTCACATCACATTCATGCATTTTTCAATTTCAAATACTAAAATATAGATTATTATAAATAAAACTAGAATTTAGATACTCAAATATTAGATTTGGGGGCATGTTTGTGGCACATTATTTCTATATAATCACTTATACACTGGTCGATAAGATAAAATGACAAACTCCATATCATTCTCTATCTTTTACACACTATATACCATGTTCCAAGTTACACACCATATTTATGCCTTACTCCATATGTAGTGGTTGTCATTCTCGAGTGGCCTAGATCCACCTAATATTCTTAAATGGCCCAGAGTCATTTTACATTCTAAAGTTCCTGGATGGCTATAGAACCAACATATACAATTCCAATTATATTTACACATCTTCAGTTACATCACATAGTTTCAATTTTGGATGTGTCTACTACACATGGGTAGACAATGATGGAGTCATATTCTACTTGAGTCCTTGATATTTTAAGTTCTTGAGCCACTTATATGAGAGGGTTACACACAACTAATCCAATCCAAACTATTCACAGGTTAAAATCCACCAAGCAGAGGTGGGAAATAATGGATTAAAAATAAGATTTAGTTATTAATCCACCCACACATGGGGATTAAGTAATCCAAGAGGTCAATCTAATTTATTCACTGATTGATCATTATCTACACACACATAGAGGTTGTCCTTACGTTTATGCATTGGTTAACATACCCAGTGATGTGTATTTATTACTTTCCTCTCTCTTATCTATTTACTCAATCGTATCCTTACTTTTGATATCTCTTAAGTAATGGTCTATGCACATTTCATTTATAGGACACCCAATGGAGTATGCTTCACATACTTAGATCCATATGCACAACATTTGCCTCTTATGTAAGTTTAGGGATGTTATTTTTTCCTTTATCCTAGTCATTTTGATTCGTTGTATTTCTATAATAAAGAGGGGTAAAATATAATCATCTAAAAATTACATTTGAGTAATAAGAGTATTATTTGAGACCACCCATCCCTAGTTTAGCCCCAAATCTATATTAGGGCCTATTTAGACACTCATCTAGACTTCATGTAGGCCACACACATCCCTAAATTAATCCAAGACCCTCAATTTAACATCTTGTCCCCTAGTGCCTTAGGTTATACCACTTCAACATAAGAGCCATAATTTGGACAGTAGTGCCCCATGGCATTAGTGTCCTAATTTGGGGGCTATTTTCCTTTTCCCTCCTTTTGTTACCAACTAATATATTTTCAAATTAGAAACCACCTAGGGTAAGACTAAACCTATCCTAAGACCCATATAATCATTAGAATGGTATATATACATGATGTTTAGCCCTTCATCCACTGGATGGAAATAAAATTCAAATTACACAAAAGACTTAGAATGCATTGTGCATAATCAATGTTATCAATCCTTAGTCTTCTTTACTTCTCCATACAATCATTTAAATTATTTCTAAGCTCATATTACTCAGATTTATAGTCTCAAGAACATTCAAATCACTCAAATAGACATTTATACTAGCTTCACTTGTATTTTAAACAACACTTAGGTGGGGATAACTACATCGATCTTGATCCCTTATTGGAGTATTGATATGTAGGTAACTCTCATCACAGTGGGCTATTGAGGATGTCCAACCCACCCCACTAATAATGCACTTTTCTACTTGTGATAACTAGATGCCCTAGAAATATATATGTTTAGGGTTTGCATATAAAATTAGTCAAAATAGATCACCTATAGGGAACTAAAACTTGTACATATAGGAACAAGCTTGGTACACCTAGACACAAGAATACCAAAAAGCTTAGAATAGTTATGCATAGAGGACACTAATTCTAAAACATAGACACTATTTCCATATGATGCTATGATAAAATTAAGTAACTAATGTCCAAGAAGGGTTTTGATATATGAATCATGTCCATAACACTCAAATCAACTCCTATCCCATTTTTTAGCCTCCATATATCTCATCTCAATAAATTTATAGCCAAGTATTTGTTTACATCATTTATTGTTATTTTTAGAAAGGCTAAACTAAGTTAATTATATTACAAATTAGTGGCTATATGTATTGCATATTTATACCCTGATTTACTATAATTAGACCCCTTAATAACCTTTGGCTTAAAATCCATGAACCCTAAAAAGTTAAATCAATTACCTATATGTAAACAAGTATTGTACTTAATTTGATACAAGAGCTTATTAGAACACACACTATTTTATTGAATATTCTCAAGTGTTTTATAAAGATAAAACAATCATTACATCAAAAATAATTCCATATATTTTATATATTACATAACACTTATGTTGTATGATGATTTTATATATCTATAAAGTTATTTTTATTTATGCAATTTACTAATATATATATATATATAATGGTTTTTACCAATAGAGGCATAATAATTTATTTTTTTAAACAACCTTACTAATTATAAACATGATTCCCTAAATCTCACATTGTTTTACTTAAGTTTTAGACACCAGGTCCATTCTAGGACAATGAAAAGAAGGTTTGTTATGTATCTATATACACCTAATCTTTGTACAAGACCTTTTTCCATAACATCTTTGTGATGCTTTATAATACTAAATCCATTTTTGTAAATTTTTCTATTTTTAATGGCCATTTTAAATCATTAGATGTAGGCTATAAGGGTAGAATATCCTAATAAAAAGGATGAATAAAACTAATCTAAAGTTGGTTAATTAAATTATTTCAGATAACACCATATGTTGAATATATAAAATTAATAAATATGGAAAACATAATGAAAATTAATATTATGATAATTAAAATAAAAATAAGAGATAACACTTAGATTATTTTCATATGTATAATTAGATATAAGATGTGCAAGTATGGAAATAGGTAAACTAATACTCAGGATCCCTTTGACAAAATCAAGCTATATTATTTATAGAGGATTGGAAACTTCCATCATCCTATGAACACTTGTATTGATGCTTCTTAAAAAATATTTTTTCCATTGAAAATAAATCACTTGGACCTATTAGGGGTTTTCATCACCTTTCTTATGATATATTTGGATTTCACAATAGGCTATGTATGACTGTGTCTAGCTCAAACCCTAGATCTTCACCTTAGGGTATACCACCTTGAAAAAAATTGATTATTGGAATCATAAAGTCAAGCTTACCTCAAGAACCCCTTTGTCAATTACTAATGCCTACATATCCAATACTCAAAATAAATATTCATACATATTTAGTTCTCCCTAAGTGTGGGCTTGTGTGTGTACTGATTTCAATATGATATCTGCAAGGGCATGTAATGATATCGATTATAACTTGAAAAAATCTTCACATGAGTTGTACCTTTAATCCTTCAAACCTATAATATTACTAATCTTATGATTGATATATAAATAGGGAAGAATAGGGTAGTATAACTTAGTTGTGTTATTGTTTGAATAAGCTTGAATAGGTGCTTGGTTGGAATTTTGTAGATGAATAATGAGTTGGATTTCATTTATATTTATACCGCACCTTTTGAAAATATATACTATAAGGATTAGATAAAACAAATAGGCTAACCCATATGTTTTGAAATATTTTAATTTTAGATGATTTTTGAGGTTCAAGCAATAAGTAAGGAATGTGGACACCAGCGTCAATTCTAGTGTCCTTATGAAAAATGTAAGTGTTTGCTAGGGTATATATATGCTGAAGGTTTATAACTGATAGTAAAGGATATGGATCACATGAAAATAGTTTTTTAGTGTATAGGTGAACATCACGTACCTCAAAAAATACATGTTATCATATTTTTTTTGTAATATTATCATATTTATATTACCTTTTAAAAAAAAAAAATTAAAACGTGATTTATAATATTACATTTTTTAGGAAACAAGATGTTTGCTGCATGAGGATGACAATCAGGATGAGGATGATGGTAACAGTTATATTGGTGTTACAAATGATAATGATGATGATATTAGAGATTATAATTTATTCAATTACTTACATCAATTTTTCATCAAAGAGATGGAATTATTTATATATACACCATATTATTATTATGTCCTTCTATTTATGAAGATAACTTCTAATCTACTATGCATATTATTACAATATTCAACACCTTAACTAAATAGTCTAGAAACTAGTATAGGTGTTTTAATAAAACCAATTACAACATTATTTAAATTATACTATGATCTAATTATTAATCCAACATTCCCACCTTAATTTTTCATTGTCTTAAGAGTAAGAGAGAGAGAATGTATGAATGCCTTTGAATTTTCATGTGCAAGTGACTTGGTGAAAAAATCATCACATTAAACTTGAGTGGGGAAAAAGCAGAGCTAAATGTTATGTTTTTGAATATGCTCATATATTAAATGGACATGAACCTTAATGTGATTTGTGCACATATGAGACACTAAATTTTGATCAAGTTGAAAAAATATTGATTTTCATAGTAGATAATTATTGGTTATTTTTATGGTACTCCCAATATTGAAAGTATGAAACATATCCATATCTATTTGAAGAATACTCCTCTTATTTCAAAATATTCTACCTTAGTGGAAGATATAGAAACAAATTTATTGTTTTTTCACCTCCATGAGATGGGACAAAATCCTCAAAATAAATTAAATCTAGAAGTGTATTTCAAGTCATCAAAATAGTCTTCATGATCCATGTCTATATATCTTGTCAAGAATAACTTATAATTCTTATTGTATTCTAGGCCATGCTATAAATTACTTCAAATATATCTCAATATTCACTTTTCTACTTTATATTGACTCACATGTGTTTCTTGAATTGATATTGAAACATAACTGACAACATAACTAATTGATGTAGAGCATCACAAGAGACCAAGAATGTAAATATATTAAATAAGCCTCATAGTGGTCATTTATTTTTTGTTTTGGGTGTGATGTAAATTATAGGGTCCCATAGTTTTTATTAGATTCATTAATAATCCTTAAAATTTTGTGTTCATAGGTATTTTGGTTTTCCCACCAAAAATCCTATTTTAGAAATTTTGAATTATTGAATTAAACTTGGAACAATATTTGGAGCCTTAGGTGAAATTTAAGAGTTGGTAAATGTTGGTGATGGTATTATTAGATCCTATTACAATGTTTTTATGTGTCTCCATGTAAAAATCATGGAAAGAATCAAATTATACCAAGAAAAGAGAAATTGTAATTGCCATTCAATATGGGTGCCATGAAAAGGGGAAGTTATTTACATGTCTTAGTTTTTATAAAGTATAAAAACACATGTTGGAAGGAAATATTTGAAGTTTTTTATTATTAGTTAGGTATATTAGTATAAATTTTAATAAATTAAGAGTGAAATCCAAAATAAAAGATCAATAATTGAGAATAACTCTTCCTACAGTACATAATTTTGTGTATGACCATTGTGTGTGCAATGATATCAATAAAAGTAAGAATGTCTTAAGAGTGTATTAAATTTAAAAATATTTCTGGTATGTGATTTTTAATAAATTATTTTTTTCTTAATTTATAGAATATATTTGATTCTAATCTTCAAGTTCTAGTTATAATACACATGCTTGGGAATCTATGTTTCATCATAGTCAATCAAGAAGAGAGTATGGTTGCCAATTTGAGTTTTTTTCAATTTTTTTATAAATGGAATTGTGGTGAGAGGATATAATTGCAAATTTTAATTTTTTTGGATGCCCATATTACATTTATAGAACAAACAAATTCAATGTAGATTTCCATCTCATGGCACAGAGTTCATGTAGAAACCATTTTGTGGTAGCACTATCAAAAAACTCAAGTAAAGAAGTATGTGTGGTGGTTTTTGATGTGTCTATTTAATGGCTTTAATTCATAACAAGGAAAAGGGTTCATATTTTTTTATGATTAATCTATTCAAAGCTTAGAAGTCCATATAGAGGTGTAAGAACCAAGTGAAACATTCACATAGTTCCATATAACACTCAAAATTCTATCATATTACATATTGGCATGTTTATTGATTGATCAAGGATAATTAGTTATTTTATAAGTTTAATAGAGACTACTCAAGCATATTCCAAGTGTTTTGAGTGATTTAAGAGAGTTATATTTCAAAATGACCATTTTTGTAGCCTCTTAGCCTAATACAATCCTGCATAACCTAGAGCTAGGGCTTCCACCTTAAAACTCTAATATTTAGAGATTAAAACCTTTGAATTACTCAAAAATTTATAATATAGTGTATCTTGACATATACTAAAATATTATAGTGGTTTTGAGATGGTACAAGTATTGATAAGTATGGACACTATGACTGAGTAGTGTAATAGGCCTAGAAGAGACCTAATAGACGAGGAGATTATGAGAGAAAAGACACTTCCATTGAGATTTGAAGAGTAAAATTTTAATTATTCACACTGAGGATAAAGGGTACCTAAAATTGGTTTATTTTTACATGGAGTCTTTGTAAGTTATTTGTACCATCTAAGTTTATATGAAAATAGGGCTACAAGGAAAAGAGGTCTAATAGAATAAGGGGAAATTGGATTGAGAGTTATTGATTGGTGATTATTTAAATTGAGTGGATTTATATGTGGGTTGAAATTGTCATGTGTATGGACATATATTCCCCATAAGGGAGAAAATAAGACTATTTTTGTTAAGAGGCCTAGGTGCCTAGTTAAGTTTAGGATTGAGAAAGGATATAAATCCAAACACGTACCTATAAGAAAGAAGAAAATAAAAGTTCAAATAGCCATTTAAGGTAGATATTATAATCATGTAGTGGAAGAATAATTTTTAGGAATAGTCTCTACACCAAGTGGTAAATAAAGTAGTCAAGTAGAATAAAAGTGAATAATACCAAGCTGGAAAGATGGAAGATAAATAGGTCAGTTGATGGGTCTTTAAAATAAATTTATATTGTGAAAGATATAATTGAAGATAAATAGGTCAATTATACATCGAAAATAAGTGTTTAATCAATGCATAGAAGCTCCTAAAAAGTTATGCACTTGTTTTCCTGATTTAGTTCAAGTTATAAGTTGATATAGTTGTGGTAATTATAATATACAAGGAAGAGGAAAAAGAAGCCTAAATAAATTATAGATTATAAGAAATTTTTTAGGGAGAAGCTCAGAGTAAATATAAGTTTTAAGTAAGGACAAAATATAAAGTCCTAAGTGAAGACAAGGAAGAAGGAAGTCTCAAGTAAAGACTATTACTTTACCTAGGTGAGGTGCAAATAAAATAGAGGCAAGATAGAAAAGACTTTCAAAGAGAAGATGAGAGAGAATAAGATAAAGAAAGAGTTAGATCTTGAAGGGTAAGTGAAATATTTGAGGTAGATTCTATAAATTATAAATAAAGTGATGCGCATGATAGATCAAGTGTAGAAAGAAGAGAACTAGTATGGTTGGGTTATGAACAATAATATATTTCAGTGGCTTATAAGGATACTTATTAAGATAAGAAGGATGAGAAACATGGGTGAAGAGAAAGAAAGGAAAAGGTTGCTCTGTAAGTAATTCAAGAGAGAGATTGAATAGTTTTGGATAAGTGAGTAGGTTGATATACAAGAAAAATAAGGTGATCAACACCTTGGTGAAGATGAAGTGATCATGAAGGATGTTGAAGAGTTTTCTATCTATTATCTATTAGAGTTAAAATAAATAAGAGGGGGGGGGGGATGAATTAGTGATACCATATATTTCAATTCCAAATCCAATCCTTTCAAACTATTAAACAATCAACATATATCAACTTGATCAAGCAACATTAACAAGAGAGAGCTCATTCATTAAATGTATACACAAGATCAAACACACAACACATTTTTCATATGGGAAACCCTCATGGGGAATAAAACCCACTCTAAATCTTGAAACACATGGAATACCTATCCTATAATAAATTACAAACAAGAGACTAGTCAACAAATTTAGACCAAAAAACCTTGATCAAATCCTCCTAACCAAAAGCGTTTAGTGAAACACCTATTTTATAAGGAGCAACTGCCCATAAGGAAGATCAAATCATTTAGACCCTCATTTAAAATGAAAACCTCCACCTTTATAACTTATGTCTTTAACACCTAATGATGTATCTCTAATATTCTAACCCCTGCACAAACTTCCTCTCTATCTCATTCAAGCCTCTCACATAGGCATGCCACAATCTTTCTCCTTCTTCACTTAAACTTTCCTCATATGAACAATCAAACCTCTTATCATATCCTAAAACTAAAATATCACTATTTTGAAATCATAAATATGAATTTTAGGTCACACACATAGTCCTCAATCTGTTATACTCATTAACTCATCAACTAGGCACTCTACCTCTCCTTCACTCCACAATTTTCACATACACCTTACACTACTCTTCCAAAAATACAAAAGTAGTCATATTTAATTTCACTATATATAGATCTATCATGATTATCAAGATCAAAATATTTCCTATTAGACACAATGCATGCCTTCACCATTAAGGCATCTTACATGGGTCAAACTTAAGTACAACTTTCTTTCAAATAGGCCTAAGTCACCTTTTAGGTCCAATGATGACCCATTCACCTCTTTGACACTTCTTCGAGCAAATTAAAAACATAATAACACTTTAAAAATGTATGGACCCATTATAAATGATCTATAGGCCCTTATTAAGTGTGAAAACCCATTTTAATACCCTTCAACTTAAGCATAAATTTCTTAAACAACATTCTATGTACATAGTCACCATGAATAAACACAATCAACTTCTAAACCTTTATTCATATTGCATATGATTGTTCAAACATTAATAATGCACAAAAATGATTCTCATGGATTCTAAAAAATGATGAACTACCTAATTCATCATTAAACATCAAAATAATATCATAATGAGCTTAATTACCCTTCTTGTATTTCTTACAAAACATAGTCAAACACATAGTCAACTTTTGAGATTAATATCATTGTATGTACATACATTCAGACCTTCAAATTTATATTTACAGATGCATCTTGGATATGCATATTGGATTATATTTTTACACAATGGTAAAATTATACATAGACCAAAATGTATGTCCCAAAAACTAGACACTATTCTTTCCTTTATTAAATTTATATATTTGAATTCAAACAGTCACAGTTAAAATTCAAACAATATGATCGCATATAGTATCCTTACATCTTCAATCAAATACACACCCTATATATTATAAAAAATTTAACTCATATTTTACCAATGTCAAAATGTTAAACTTCTAACATTTGACCTCATCTCGTGTAATCTGGTAACTTTGACTCAACGTGCACCATCGATCTTTTGTATGTAGCTTGATCTTTAATAATGCTAAACAAATATCACTTTGAGCTCTTGAATTTAATGTGAATTATTGATATCAATAAGTAAAAACACCCACTTACCATTTATCCTTTAAATTATCGTAATCTTTATCTCTACAAATTGTTAAACATTGAACACTTGTCCTCATCTTGTAGCTTCCTAACATCTTGGAATGAAGATGCTCTGTTAATCTTTTTTAAAGGAACTCAAGATTTAACTTTGTTAACCAATTAATAATTTAAACCATTTGACTTAATATGCACTATATATCTTCACATTATGATCACCCACAAACTATTAGATCTTCATCCAGTCCTAATCTTTAACATCATGCAAAAATGACTAAGTATGGGGACCATTGCTTATCTGCCTGGAAGACCAAATTTGGACCTCAAAAAATTTTGTTGTGCTTAAACGCATGATCTAAAATTTGGACCATATGATCTACTCACATATTATAATATAAAAATATATCAATATACTCCTCAAATCCTCATATGTGTGAAATATAATGCTATTAATATTCTCACTTAGATTTCTTTCTACCATAGAGCCAACTATGTGAAGAACTGTCTGGAAGGCCAACTTTGTACTTGCATAAATTTTGATGTAATTTATCACATGATCTGAAATTTATCAAAAATAAACTAGGAGTAAAAATTAATAAACCCATTTGATCATTTTCTCCTTTCACCTTCACACATGTGAGATATGATATCACCAATCTACTTACTTGGCTCTTTTTTGCCTCATGCAAATTTGGCTAAGTATGGGAAAACACTATCAAATTGCCTAGGATCCCAACTTTGTACTTGCATATATTTTATCAAACTTGCTTGCATGACATGATATTTATAGCATATAAACTAGGTAAAAATTTGATAATAACCATATGACCAACTCCCGCTGACTCATCCACACATGGCAATGACGATGTTAGCAAATTGCCTATTCAAATATTCTACCATTGGACCGAAAATATCTAGATGAAAATTATGGACTACCAAATGAATTAAAATCATGTACACAAGAACTAAAATCATATAAAAACTCTTATATGACCCCTTTCACATGCTCAAAACTCCATACTCATCCTTGAACATCTCTATCCATGCCAAAACTAAAGATCAACCAAGGCTCTTTCTAGCATACTAGGACAAACACATTGCAAACTTTGTCATTATCACTTAGGATATTAAGGCACTTCATCCAATCACCATGACATCATTTAAAATTATGCAAAAATATCCCCCTTTGTCATTGATGTCAACACCCATCAATATACAACACACCTTTCTTCTCTCTCTTTAAGCACTCTCATGATAGGAACTTTCTCCCGTTTTGACACAATGAAAAAGTGGGAACCAAATAATTTTGAGGACCTTAAAATACCAAAAAAAAGAGAGGATAACTTTAAAAATATTATACAAACTCTGTATTACCTTGAGCCTACCTCTTCTTTGTATTGACAACTTCCTTTTGCTATATGCCAATAGTCTCTTCAATCAAACACTACAATGAATGAAGAAAGAACACATAATTATGACTAGGTTTAATCAAGTCATCATACCAACCTTATTAAAATATAATCTATAGTAGGTATCACCACATTTTCAATATTGCTAATTCATCTCAAATATGCTTCTCCTCACATCATGCAAAGCTCCTCAAGCTATTCAAGCTATATTGAGTTAACTGCCCCTAACTTTATGCATACCACCTTATACTTCTCAACCATGCACTAAAATCTTATATAAATCACCAAGAAACATATAAGATGGACTTCCCCTAAGATTTATTATCCATTTCACATTTTGATCATCTTCATATCTCCACACACCATGAAGAACCACTACATATGCTTACTAGCCTTCTCTCTTAGACCACCTCAAGGATCACCAACAAAAAATGACACTCACCAAAAATAAAACATGGTCTAAACCAACTTTAAAACACTCCTAAAAATACGTATACCTTTATTTGTTGGAGAAACTGATCAAACATCAAATCTTCATACTAGGCCTATCTAGACTCCTTGTAGCCCTACCTAGAACTTGAAAATATCACAAATTAGATTAGACACACCATCAAAACCTAAAAATTCATATATAGATCACTCTCATATGCCCCCTTAGTCATAAAATTTTTCAACATCTATCTCAACTTCTGCAACATACTTCCTTCACAAACCTACTAGCCAATTAGGCATCCATCCTGACAGAAATATGAATAAATTGCAATACACAAACCTTCAGATCTCTATAAATATTTATTTGATAACCCATTTGGCCCATTTATCTGATTAATAATCCGTAAACCTTAAATAATAAGGTAGATTACTTTTCTAGCAAATCCTAAAACCTTAGAATCTCAAAACAAATAGAGTCAACAAACCTCCTTTTGGTCAACGTCCACCTCTAAAATGTATTATAGACATGGAGACAACCATTAAATACTTATAGACCAAGTTTTGAGCTTCCAAATCTTTGGGAGCCCATACATCCTATCCCATGGCTTTTGACCTACGACAACACAGATAAACCTAAGATCTCACAAAAAATTCCACACCTTTCTCAGATTCAACTACTTAGTCCTTTGATCCTAGGACCTAACCAATTATAAATATCCCCCTAAATTCATGCTTTACCTAGAACATGGCATCTTCAATAGGTCTTTTAATACTGTCTAATCATAGTCAATACTCATATAGATATACCTCCTCTTTAGAAAATTATGAACTTCCATGGCATACATAACTATTCAACAAGCCTTTAATAGGTTTAGTAAGATCTAGAAAATAAGTCTAGAATAAAGTCCTTCAACTTATAGGCTCACTTGACATCTACCACAAATGGATATGTAGATAGATATTTGAAACTCACCTTTATACCCAAGCATCCAAACCATGATCAACAAGCTAACTCCTTCTCAATATAGGACCACTAAAATTCTTCACAAGCTTATTTTCTCCAACAAAAGATATATAAAAGAATGCAAAAACATAATTTGTTTTCATACCATCTCATCAAACAATATCTGATAGCTACCAAGCTTCCTTTTACTTATAAGTGTCTACTTGAATTCTTAGATAGAGACACCCCTTTGCCAAAGTGAGACTAAAAGTCCCAAAACTCAGGATACTCCCATATATCCATATCTTTCTCTAAATTGTATTCTTGACTCATGATCTAATTGATTTTGAATGGATACTTGACTTCATTCTTAGCTTCAAATTTGTCAATCAAATGTTGACAGCATGAACTCTTGAATTTCCTTCATTTTTGATCCTTTTGCCACCTTGGCAAACAATCCATCAAAACTCTTGGACTCTTCTTATCTTCTGTATCCATCTTACCTACTTGATCCTTGAGCTTATCTTGATTTGTAACATAGCCTTCTAGAACAACTTTTTGATCATATTTATGACTAGAAGAATTGGCAATGATTACTTTTGTTTTTCATAACTTAGTTTGTCCTTTCTTAGACCTTATAGTATCTTTATATCCTTTGACATACCTTGAAGACCTCTTAACATGATTTAGATACAATCTAGAAATATTTCCACTCTTATGACAACTAGAAGAAATAACATCATTCATACCTTTTGATAGATTTGAACTATGATCAATCTTTGGCCAAAAACTCCTTCTATCATATCTCCATGAATGTCCATACATGATTGACTTCCTTATACAATCGTTATCTCTATGACCATACTTATTACATGTATAAAAATGACCATGAAATAAACTATCATATCTTGAAGAATTTGGTTATCTAACATACCTTCTTGTATTTATTTCAAAGATTGCATTCTCCATGACATATTCAGACTTTTCATGTTTCTTTTCTAGCTTATCCAAATTGACTATAACAAGCCCATGATCACTTTTCAATGACTCCATCTTAATATTTAGTAAAGTGTACATGTTTTCTCTTTCTATCAAATTTGTATTTGTAATCCTTAACTGATCCTTAAAAATATTGATCTTCTCTTCATCCTCTTTGGCCTTGTTGTCCATGTCTTTCAATCTTTATGCTTGCACTTTAATAAACTTTTTCTATTCTTGATACTTATTTTATTTTTTTGGACATGCCTAACAAACTTCGCTCAAGAGAACTAACTTGTTCTTCAAGACCTTTGATCATATTCCTCATTTTATGATTCCTCTTCTTCTTCTCCTTTAGTTGACCAAGAGAAATCATGAGCTTAGCTTCTAGATAAAATTCTTATTTCTTACTATCATCTTCTATACTGTTATGGAAAGTTTCTTTATCAACCATGATGTCCTTTTATTTTGAAAACAAACTTGTCTTAGCATCTACTATCTAAACCTTGAGATCATTTATAAAATTGTCATCCTCTTTGGCATATTTCTTCAAAGAAAAAATCTGGTCTTCAAATGCCTTGATCACAGCCTTCCACTTTTTATTCTCTTTCTTCAACTATTTAGCCATCTTTATACTAACTCAGGATCTTCTTCAAGTTGTTAAGCTTCCTCCAAAGGACATGCTCTAATACCAATTGTTAAAGGTACAATCACTGAGAGGGGGGGTGAATCAATGAGACTAGATATTTCAATTTCAAATCCAATACTTTCAAACTATTATATAATCAATATATATCAAATTGATCAAGCAACATTAACAAGAGAGAGCTCATTCATTCAATGCATATATAAGATCAAACCGACAACACATAGCTCATGTGGGAAATCCTTATGGGGAATAAAACCCACTCTAAATCTTGTAGCACATAAACTACCTATCCTATAATAAATTAAAAACAAGAGACTAGTCAACTCCTTTAGACCATAAAACCTTGATCAAATCCTCTTGACCAAAGGCCTTTAGTGAAACACTTGTTTCACAAGGAGCAACTACCCCTAAGGAAGATCAAGTCCTTTAGACCCTAATTTCGAATGAACACCTTTACATTTAGAACTAATGTAATCAAAACTTGATGATGGATATATGATATTCTAACCCATGCAAAAACTTCATCTATATCTCTTTCAAGCCTCTCACATAGGCATGCCACAATCTTTCTCCTTCACTCAAACTGTCATTATATGCATACTTAGACCTCTTTCCATATCCTCAAAATGTAAGAGAACTATTTTAAAATCATAAATATTACCTATAGGTCATACATATAGTACTTAATATTCTCTACTCATTAACTCATCAACTTTGCACTCTACCTCTCCTTTGCTCCATAATTCTCACATACACCTTGCATTGCTCTTCCAAAAATCTAGAAATCATCATCTTTGATTTAACAATGTCTAGAGATATCATGATTATCAAGATAAAAATCTTTGCTTTCAGCCACAAAACATGCCTTCATCCTTAAGTCATCTTACATGGGTTACACTTAAGCATAAGTTTCTTTCAAATAGGCCTAAGTTACCTTTTAGGTCCAATGATGACCCATTCACCTCTTTGACATTTCTCTGAGAAAAATAAGAACAAAAAAACACTTTCCAAATGAACTAACCCATTACACATGATATATAGGTAATCATTAGGTGCCAAAAACCATAACATTACCCTTTGGCTTAAGCACAAATAGCTTAAACAACATTTTGTGTACACAGTCACTATGAACAAACACATAGTCAACTTCTAAACCTTTGTTCATATTTCATATGATTAGTCAAAACTTCATAATGGAAATATATTATATTCATGAATTATACAACATGATTCACTATATAATTCATCATTAAACATATAAATAACATCACAATGATCTCAATTACCCTTCTTGGGTTTCTTGTATAACATAGTCAAATAGAATCAACTTTGGAGCTCAATATCTTTGTCTATTTATACATTACGACCTTAAAATTTATATTTATGGATGAAGATTGGTGTCCTATATAAATTATATTTTTAAACCATTTTCAAATTAAGTATATATCAAAATATATGGCCCAAAAACCAAACATTGGCCTTTCCTTTGATAAATTCAAATATTTGAATTTAAACAGTCAAAGTCAAAATTTGAACAATATGCTCACATCTCATGTCCTCGTGTCTTAGATAAAATATGAACCATATATATTATTAAAACTTTATTTTATAGTTCATCAATGTACAAACATTAAAATTCTAATAGTTGACCTCATCTCATGCAATCTGGCAACTTTGACTCAACGCACACCATCGATCTTCTTTATGTAGCTCGGTCTTTAACAATGCTAAATAGTTGTTACTTTGACCTCTTGAATTTAATGTAAACCATTGATCTCAATCAGTATGAATACCTAATAATTTTTTATCCTTTGAAGGATCTCTATCTTTATCTCTACTTAGCATTATATATTGAATAATTATCCTCATCTCACTACTTCCTGACATCTTAAAATTAACATGCTTTGTTGATCTTTTTTTTTAAATTTGTTAACCAAAAAAAAATTTAACCCATTTGAATTATTTTGAACCTTATATCTTCACATTGTGATCACCCATAAACCCTTGGATCTTCATTTGGTCCCGATCTTTAACATCATGCAAAAATGACTAAGTATGGGGACCATTGCTTATCTACCTAGAAGGCCAAATTTAGACATCAATAACTTTTGATGCACTTAGATGCATGATATAAAATTTGAACCATATGATATACTCACATATGATAATAAAAAAATATGTAAATATTATCTATAAATATTCATACATGTGAGATATAACACCATTAATTTGCTCACTTAGATTTCTTTCTACCACATAACCAACTATGTCAAGAACTATCTGGAAGGCCAACTTTGTACATGCATAAATTTTGATGCTCTTCATTTAATGATATAAAATTTAGTAAAAATCAACTAGGATTAAAACTTAATAAACCCATATTATCATTTTCTACTTTCACCTTCACACATGTGAGATATGTCATGACCAAACTACTTACTTGGCTCTTTCTTTCTCATGAAAATTTGGCTAAGTATGGGAAAACACTATCAATCTGCCTGGGAGCCCAAATTTGCACTTGCATACATTTTGTCATGACTAGTCACATGAATTAACATTTATCACATAGTAAATAGGTAAAAATGTGATCACAACCATATCACCAATTCCCTCTGACTCATTTACACATGGCAATGGTGATGTCAGCAAACTACATACTCATACTTTCTACCATTGGACCCAAAATGTCTAGATGAAAACTATAGAATAAAAATTAATTACACTTAATCACATAAGAACTCAAAGTATATAAAATATTTTATATGACCCCTTACACATGTTCAAAACTCCATACTCATCCCTGAACATCTCTAGCCATGCCAAAACTGAAGATCAACCAAGTCTCCTTAAAGCATACTAGGACAAGCATATTGCAAAAAATTTCATTGTCACTTAGGATATCAAGACATTTAATCTGCTCACAAAGAAATATCTATGACATCACCATGACATCATTAATAATTATCCAACATTATCTAGAAGTAAGATTAGTTCTTGGTAAAGAAGAAGAGGATGAAGCACAAGATGAGGATCAACCAAAAGAAAGATTGTCAATATTTAAGGTATCAAGAGAGGTAAATGAGCCTTCAAATTTTAAAAATAATTATTTGTGTATGTTTTAAGGTGAAGATAATGAAGGACTTTTTAATTTTCATAAATATAGAGATAACTTTAAAAGTAGGAAAAAAGCCAAGAAGAAAGAGATAGATGAATGGTATGAACAGATAGTGGCTAGTGCAATAGAAAAGTTGAATAAGGATGATATGAAGCTGAAGATGAAAGAATAAGGTGAAAATAATCAACCAAGATTTTTAGATTAATATAGGAGATAAACAATTCAATTTACAACAAAACAAATATGAGGAAATAAACTTACCAATTGATGACAACTAAGAATTTGAAGAGGAGATCAAGGTTGTAGATGAGGAAGTGAATAAAGAAAAGGTAAGGACTGAAAATAAGTTTTTTTTATATTATTTAGGTCACCATTTGGGTATCTAAATGTATAATAAGTTAGACATGATGTTTTGTAAATCAAATGAGAGGATGGCATATAGAGGCATGAAGTTGAGAGCATGTAAATGAAAGAGTACAAGTGGAATAGTTGAGTTTTGGGACATGAATTAGAAATATGATAGAGGTAAAGAGTGGATGATGAATGTACATGATTTATATTTTTTTCATATAATCATTGGAAACATGGAATATTAGTAAATAAATCCATGAGGATCAAAAGTAAAGGAGAGGCAAATCAAGTTAAAGACCTCATTGAAGGCTTAAAAGAGGATTGTGTGTTTTTGTATAAGAGTACAAAGGAATTTAAAGTATCAATAAAATATTTGGAGAAGGCCTTGACAAGTAAAGTGATGGATAATAAAGAAGTAATAGCACAGGTAAACCTAAAATAGTGAAAATTAAAGAAAGAGATGAAGAGCTACAAGCAAAGAAGCTACAAAAAGGAGAAAAAGAGAAAAAATAAGGTAATAAGTTAGTCTATTTAAATAAATATGAATTATAATAATAAGAGTAAATATTTCCAAATAGTTTTGTGGTATGATGAACTTATTGGGTCAATGAGATGCCATATCAAGATAAACAAGATAAGACTTGTCATGAGAAGGTGAAGTATCAGAAAGAGGCAACAAAAGAATATGTCAAGGAGAGAATGATAATGGAAAATGAGTAAAATGTTTATAATCATCAATTAGAGCAAGAAAATAAAGGATAACGGATTTCCAAGGATATAGACCAGTAAGGAGTGCATGAGTAAAAAATGATCAATGAAGAAAGAAGTTATGGGATAGAAGTGGAAGTGAAGCATGATAACCAACCAATGAGGGAAAATTATGGTGAATATAAACCATATATATATAATATATATAACATAATGTGAACAATTAATTACATCAGCTCAAGTACTTCATAGAAGTAGAAGATGAGTTTGCAAGGAAGCAATATAAAACTAGAAGACAAAGAAATAAGACCCAACCAAGAATAAAATATAAGGACAAGATGATAAATATAAAAAGGAGACTAAATATCCTTAGATAAGGAATTTTAAATCAATAAATAATTTTAATAAATAAAATTTGATCATGAGTTAAAATTTTCCCACTTGGGGAGTATGTTGTAGAGCCTCACAAGACATCAAGATTTTAAATATCTTAAATAAGCCTTATAGTGGTAATTTATTGTTTTTTTTTTTGGTGTTATTGGTATTATATGGTCCCATATGTTGAACTATAGTCATTAATAATCATTAAAATTATGTGTTCATAGGTCTTTTGGTTTTCCCTCCAAAAAGCCTATTTTAAAAATTTTGAATTGTTGAATTAATCTTGGAGAGGTGTTTGGAGTCTTGAGTGAATGTTAAGGGTTATTAAATGTTTTTGAGGGTATAATTATATCCTAGTAAGGTGTTGTGATTTATCTCCATGTACAACTCATGGTAATAAACAACTTATGCCAAGAAAAGTGAAATTGTAATTGCCATTCAACGTCGGTTGAAAGAAGACAAGAAGTTATTCGCATGTTTAAGTTTGTATAAAGAATAGAAATGCATGTTTTAATTAGAGATTAATTTGTGTGTATTATTAGGTAGGTATATTATAATAACTTGGATAAAATAAGAGTGAAAACCAAAATAAAATATTAATAATTAAGAATAAATCTATCTGCTAAATAGAATTTTGTGTATGACCATTGTATGTATAATAATATCAATAAAAGTAATAACATATTAAGAGTGTGTATTGAATTCCTAGATATTATTGGTATGTTATTGTTAGTAAATTATTTTTTTATTAATTTATATTGTATCCTTTGATTCTAATATTTAGACTCAAGTTACAATACACATGTTTAGGAATCTCTATTTTGTAATAGTCAAGTAAGAAGAGAGTATGGTTGTTAGTTTGAGTTTATTTCAAGTGTTTTATAGATTTAATTGTGGTGATAGGAAATAATTGAAAAAGTTATTTTTTTATTATAATAATACATTTATATCACAAATAAATTCAATTCATATTTCCATCTTATTACACACAGTCCATGTAGGAACTAGTTTGTGGTAGCATTGGCAAGAAAGTCAAGTAAGGAAGTGTGTGTGGTGGTTATTTATGTGAATCTTGAATTGTTTTGAGTCATATAAATTAAAAGGGTTAATATTTTTTAATATTAATCTATTTTAAGCTCAGAATTCCATATAGAGGTGTAGGATCCAAGTTGAAATTATAAGGTGTATGGGCATATATTACCTAGAAAGATTGTAGGACTGAAGATTATCTCCATGTTGTGAATTGATAAATATATAATTTATCATTATAACATCATAATAATGACACTATAATAAATTACACCTTGTAATTCTATTGTAAATCTTGACACTAAGCCCACAAAATAGGGGTCTTAACTATCATTCCTTATATAGGGTATACAATAATATATATAAGTTTGAGGGTAATCAGCTTATGTTCACAAGATTTATACATTATTTACTCCTAAAAAAACTTAAATACACATAAAAAAACTCATTAAATAAATATTAAATCATATTCTCACTAATCTCTTCTCAAAGGTGACTATGCGTAGGATTATGTCATTATCAACAAGGTAAGATTGGAACCACTAATTGTTACTTTCCTGAATGTTCTATTTTAGGTATTTGTTTATATTCCAACACTAAATTTCAATATATTATTTTAATTACAAATAATATCTTCAAAATTTCTATTAACTATTATCTTAGGAGCCAAACAATACCTCTTGTTACTTTATTGTGATATAGTCTACCAGAACTTGTAATTAACATGGATGATTTTCCTAAGTTTTCCCTTTATGTAGGTTATTTTCATTCCACTAAGGGTATGTACAAAACCACCATGTGTAAGGTTATTTTTATTTTTCAATCCTTCATCTATTAACTTGAAACTCATTCTCCCCACTTGTCCTTTCATGTCTTTGTTTTCTTTTCACCCTACAGATTCATACATATTCATAGAAGCTATACATTCATGATTCAAGATTCATATTACTCAAATGGAAAAATACAAGAAAACCATATATATATTCATTTAATTAAATTAAAATAATGACTATTTATATTATTTTATTAAATCAACAAACATACAAAACCAATCCATCAATGGACTTGATCACATTCCATGAGGGTTCCTGATCATTTTTCTCTTTCTTTTACTTCTTACCTCATTTTGGAGACCATCTATCTCTCTTATATGTCATCCTCTCTTTTAAAACTTTCATACCTCTCCTATTTGAACCAACTTCTATGTTGGTTTCCAAAATTGGTTACTAAACTACCTCACACACCAATCTTCAACATGAAGTTTATAGGTCATGAGTAGAATATAACTACCAATATAATGTATTTTTGACATTACACATGAAATACATTTCTTATGAATTTCATGAACCTCCTAACCAAATTATTATCCTAACACCCCAAAACATACAAAATGACCCTCTTAACCTCTTTTACAATATTTGTATTTTTTAATTCTTATTTTGGAGGGAAAAAAATCTAAAGACCACATACCACAATTTCATGATTCTAACTAGGCTCCAAGGACCTAAATGGACCTAATAATGTCCCTTAAACTCATGGAAACCATACATTAACCTAATTTTGACCTTCATATTGATAAAACACAAAAAATGGAGTTTCTTGGCTTGATGCTCCTGCATCAATGGGTTTCTAATTATTTATTCAATCATTACCTTCCAACTTCTTCTTAATGACTTTTTAATTCTTTGAAAAATCATTGCTTCATCTAGTGTTTTGTAACACCTTCTCAAATAGGGGGAAAATTTATAAATCCCATTTTTACCACTTTTATGTCTAAATGGTTGTCAGAATGACCTATTACAAACAATGCAAATTAATCCCAAAAACCATTAAAACACTCTGATTCATCTACACACATTATGTGCAATTCTTGATTTGAATCAATATGTTTCTAATTAGGATAGTACCCTATACATAACCTTATTAAAATTCTTCTCCATTCAAGTTGTGGCCTAGTAATTGACATTTTTCTACCACTTGTATAATACAACCTTTTCAAAATTCAAAAATGGTGATTAACTTGATCATAGGTGTTTAATTGGTTAAACCCATTTAAATGCATAGTCAAAATTTCCATGGCTAATTAGTGAAATTATATTTTTATAAATTCATAAAATAGATTGATGAAATAATCATGATACCACAATAAATATCTTTAATGGGGATAGTATGCTTGACATCCCCCTAAAAGTTGTCAAACAATCAAATTGCAAATATCAAATAAATATCTAGATTTTCAAGCCATGTTTTTTAATTACAAAATTTAATACCTTGAGCCTTAAAAATTTAATTGATTTGTGACCACACATATTTATCTCAATATTTATGATCACAAATTGATTCCCTCATTTTTGAAAATCTATAAATACAAGGATCCTCATTCATTCCTTTGATCTTTTTTTGTGTAATGTTATTATTCAAAAACATCTTCAACTAAGCTTGAATTGTGTAAAATTATTATATATAATTATATTAAAATAAAATTCAATTGAGTAAATTTATTATGCAAGAATATTTCTATAGAAATCTTTACTCATCCTAAATTGACCAAATCTAGGAGCCAAAGCCATTGGTGAGCTAAGAGATGACAGAGGCACACACTACACTACATTGGCAAAGTTTGGAGCACCAAATATAAGCACAGACACACTTATTGACCATTTTTAAAGGATATTCTCTACCTTTAAGGTTTAATTATCTTACTTTCATAATCAGCTTCTTGAATTCATTATCACCACCCTTTGAGGGAGTAGGCTTAATGTATTAGTTTTTAATGCTTATTTTGAGATTTCTTGACTAAGGCATGAGCTAAATTGTTTCATAATCCTATTCTATATAAAAAAGTGGTTGGAAGTCAAGGTTTACTACAAATTTGGTAACATAAATTAGCTTTTAGTGTAATTATTATTGATTTTGACCATTTATGAGAATTCATAAAGCCTATAAATTTTGAACCATAACTCAAAATTGAGTTCTTTTTTTTTCCAAAAGTCTATGGTTTCAATTATCTATACATTGGTGTCATATATTTTTAAAAATTAACTAATTTTATAAAGTGCCATATTTGGGTGGGAGGCTCAATACAAATCTTTATGGGGGGGATTGTCTTAGTGCTGATTTGTGCACCCTTTTAAATTTTTTTTACTCTTTGGTGGTTTGCTAGCATGGATTTTTCTTTTGGTTTAGATTAATGTGAGCCTTTGACTACACATAATTACCATACATGGAGGCCTAGAATGGAAAAAATCATTAAACACAAAGGATTATGGTCCCTAGTGAATGAAGTTCAACCATAATTCATTATAGAATATGGAATATTTTAGCACCAATGTAAATTTGAAGAGCATATGGGTTTGAATGGGGGTTATGTGAGTGATAAAATTTTGATATATTTGGTTGTATGTGATTATCCATTCAAAATATGGGCTAAACTAAAGGGTTTATTTGGTAAAGTAGATCAAGTGAGATCCATGAAGCTTGAAGTTAAGATTACTTCTCTCAATCCTAAATATATTCCCTCTATTATAAGTTATCTCACTAAGTTTAAAAACTTGTTGAGATGATTCAATGTGAGTGGATAAGATAAGAAAGATTAAGAATGTGTGTACCTAATTCTATCCAAGCTGAAAGGTCCATTTCAAATCTTTGATTCTAGATTTTTTTCTAGCATGGATGCCTTAGGTGCCACATTTCAAATATCTAATTTCATGTTGTTTTGTAAAATACTTATTAGGGAGGAATCCAAATTGTCTCACCTTGAGTCTTACACCTCTTAAAAAGAATTAGTAACATCTAATCCTAAGAGCAAGGTAAAATCAAAGAGTAAATCCAAGAACACTCCTCCTCCATCTCAAAGTGCCCCTAAACCCAATAACTCTAAACCCAATTCATATTCCAAATCTTAAAATAAGTCTATCCTTTCATTCTCTTTTATGGGGGGATTGGTCATGAAGAATCTAGGTATTTTAAGAGAATGCAAGCCTTTAAGGATGCAATCAAAAAACAAAAATGAACATGGAAAATCACTTAATGTTGTTGGGAGATCTCAATCACCTATTTTATACAATTGGGTTAAAGATTATGGTGCTTTTCACCACATGACTTCTTCCAAGGAGTATTTTGTATCTCTTAGTTTGAATTCTACTTCTAACATTGATTTTAAGGATTATTCATTTATTTATGTTAAGATAAAAGGTGATATATATATATATATATATATATATATATATATATATATATATATATATTGAGGGTGGTTGCATCATTGATGCACTATATGTCCCTAACATCACTACAAATTTTCTTTTTGTTTATTAGATTTATCATTCTATTTAGGTTAAGATAATACATTTCACACCACAAGGGGCTAAAGTTAGAGAATTGATAGATCCTTACACACTCATAACATAGGGTGTTATTGATAATAGTTATCAACTTTATTACTTTGAGGGTTTTGATGATACTCATCCTATAGGGACATGTTTGGTCTCTCACATAGATTTTTAGAGTAAGTTTTAGCATGAGAGATTCAATCATCTTAATTAGATATACTTGAAGGAGTTGAGAAATCATAGTATGTTTGATGGTTTTCCTATAGTTTCATATCTTGATTGAATTTTCCCTAGTTGTGCATTATAAAAATAACGTGAAGATCCATTTCCTAAGGGTATGTCCAAGAGAGATTCTTCACCACTAGAGCTTATGTATAGTGATTTGATGGTCTTTCCTATTACGTCTTTCAATGAAGCTAAGTATACACTTACTTTTACTGATAATTTCTTGAGGCATACTTGGGTTTATTTTATAAAGTACAAGAGTGATTTTTTTACACTTAAAAGTATTTAAGACTTTGGTCGAGAAACAGACTTATAGTTACACCAAGAAGCTTCATACTAATAATGGAGGCGATTAATTCAATAGACATTTCTCTAATTTTTTGCCATCTCATGGTATTATTCACCATCATTCTATTCCACATACTCCACAATAGAATATTTTATTAAAATGAAAGAACCAAAATTTTAAGGAGATGGATAATTGCATGATGCATTAATGAGATTTAGCTCCCATCTATTGGTCAAAAGAATTTAATTATGAAAATTACATTTAGAATCACACACCACACATAACACTTGAGCATTTAAATCTAGAGGACGTTTGGTCTAGAACCAAGCCTGATGTCTCATTTCAGAGTCTTTAGGAGACATGCTTGTGTTTTTAAACCAAATAATAAAAGGAAAGCATTGGATAAGAAGACCAACCCTTGATATTTATAGGTTATTGTGATGACATGAGATTTCATTATCTTTTAGATCCTAATACTCATGAGGTTCTTTTTCAAAAACTTTTGTAAAATTTGATGAGCATCTCACTTCTCATGAATCTTCATCTTCTTCCATGCCTTTTTCTTCTTCTTCTTTTGTTGATTCCTCACCTCTTATTGAGGATTCATTCTTTGAGGATCTATTTCAAGAGGCCCTTGAGAAAGTTATAGATGTTGAGGATCCTATTCCCACTTATGTTATCACTATGCCATTATAGGATCATAATATAGTTTTTGAGGCAACACATTTTATAAAAGATATTCCACCCACTATACATCATCATGCACATTATACAGGTACTAAACTTTTGGGTTAGGCATTCTTTAGGGATCCAAAATATTTTCATAGGCTCATGGGATACAGTAGTGGGATTCACACTATAAGTGATTGTGGATCCTATCTTAGATCTAATACCATAGTATGTATCTAACATATTGGGGATGACATTATTATACTAGCCTTGTATGTTGATGATTTTATTCTCATAGGTAGTTCCTCTTCTCATATTCAGGATATTCAGTAGGTATTTTGAGTGCAGTTTGATATGATAGACCTTGGTATTTTATATGTCTTCTTTGGTTTGTAAATTTCTTAGTCAAATTCAAGATTCGTTTGAGTCATCAAAATCACACCCTTGATCTTGTTCAACATTTTGGCATGGATGATTTCAAGACAAATTGCTCTCCTTTTCAGTCTAGAGTCACTCTCACTTCTACCTATAATTATCCTCTTTGCAATCCTACATTGTATATATATATATATCATTGGGAGTCTAATTTATTTGATCCATACTCACCTGAACATTTCATTTTTAGTTAATCTTGTATATAGTTTTACACACGTTCCTTATGATAGTCATTGGGAGACTACCGAGAGGACTTTACAATATCTACAAGGCACTATCCTTTTTAGATTACGCTACATCATGGGTTCTTCTAAATTAATTGGGTACATTGATTCATATTGGGAAGGTTCTCTTGATGACATGCATTCTAATTCTAGATACATATTTTGTCTTGGTTCTTCTCTAGTTATTTAGGCATGCAAGAAACATCAAGATATTACACTTTCATCTATAAAGGTTTAGTACAGGGTAATAGTTACAATGATTCAATAGGTTCTTTAGTTTTTATATTTATTGATAGAGTTTGGATTCACATAGGATTCACCCACTATACTTATTGTGACACCCAGAGTGAAATTCACATATCTGTCAATGTAGTTGAACACTAGCTAACCAAACACATTGATATAGACATGTACTTCATGTTAGAGGTACAATCACTAAGGGAGGGGTGAATAATTGAGCCTAGATATTTCAATTTCAATTTTATTCCTTTCAGACTATTAGACAATCAACATATATTAGCTTGATCAAGTAACATTAACAAGAGAGATCATCCATTTAATGCATTCACAAGATTAAACACAAAACACATAGTTCCTATGGTAAACCCTTATGGGGAATAAAACCCACTCTCAATCCTATAACACATGGACTATATGTCATATAATAAATTATAAAAAGATATTGGTCAACTCCTTTAGACCAACAAACCTTGAACATTTCCTCCTGACCAAAGGCCTTTAGTGAAACACTTGTTTCACAAAGAGAAACTACCCCTAAGGAAGTTTAAGTCCTTTAGACCCTCCTTTGAATAACTCCACCTTAAAAATAATGTCTTAAAAACCCGATGATGGATCTATAATTTTACTAACCCCTACACAAACTCCCTCTCTATCTCATACTTGCCTCTCACATAGGCATGCCATAATCTATCTTTTTTTCACTCAAATTATCCTCATAGGCACACTCAGACCTGTTTAAATATAAAAAATGTACAAGATCACTATTATGACATTAAAAATATGACCTATATTTCATACACATAGTCAAAAAACTTATTTTATTATCAACTCATGTACTTGGGCACTACCTCTCCTTCACTCCACAATTGTCACATACACCTTGCACTCCTCTCTCAAAAATATAGAAATCATCATATTTGATTTCAATATATATATAGATATCATGATTATAAATATTAAAATATTTCCTATTGGCCACAACACATTCCTTCACCCTTAAGGCATCTTACATTGGCCACACTTAAGCACAACTTTCTTTCAAATAGGCATAAGTCACATTTTAGGTCGAATTATGACCCATTCATCTCTTTAACACTTATTTGAGAAACTAAGAACATAGGCAAACTTTAAAAATTAATGGAACCATAAAAAAATATTTATATGTCCTCCTTAAGTTCCCATAACCATCATAGTACCCTTCATCTTTAAGAATGAATCACTCAAAAAACATTCTGTGTACATAGTCACCATGAACAAACACATAGTCATATTTTAAACCTTTATTCATACTAGATATGATTGTTAAAGCCTTAAAAATGAAAAAAAATTATCCTAATGGATTATAAAACATGATACAATAGTTAATTTATCATTGTACATAAAAAAAAATCAATACAAGCTCAAACAAACTTCTCGAGTTACTTGCAGAGCATACATGAAAACATAGTCAACTTTGAACCTTCATAAATTTGACTATACACAGTTTTAGATATTGAAATTTATATTTATAGATGTAACTTGTAATCCTATACAAAATTTGATTTTATACCATGGTTAAATTATGTATATATCAAAAAATATGACACAAAAAACAAGACACTGGTCTTTCCTTTGTTAAATTCAAATATTTGAATTCAAATGGTCATAGTTAAAATTTGAACAATATGCTCACATATCATGCTCTCTCATATTTAGATTAAATGAAAACCATAAATATTTTATTAAATTTAATTCATAGTGCACCAATTTTAAAATTTGACCTCATCTCATGCAATTTTACAACTTTGACTCAACATGTATCATCGATCTCTATAGATCATCCAGATCTTTATTATGCAAAAAAACTATCACTTTGACCTATTAAATTGAATGTACACCATTAATATAGATTAATATTAACAACCTCTCACTTTTTATCCTTGGAAAGAGCTTGATCTTTATCTTTTCTTAGCGTTAAACATTGAAAACTTATCCTAATCATGTTGCTTCCTAACATCTTAGAATGAACACGCTATGTTGATACTTTTGTAAGGAACTCAATATTTAAATTTGTTAACCAATAAAAAATTTGACCCATTTGAATTAATGTGCATCATTGATATTCATTGTATGATCACCCATGAGCCATTAGATCTCCATCTGGTCCATATCTTTAACATCATGAAAAATAGACTATGGGGACCTTTGCTCATCTGCTCGAAAGGCCAACTTTGCACCTCTATATCTTTTGCTTCACTCAAGAGCATGTTCTAAAATTTGGACCATATGATATTATAATATAATATAATATAAACATGTGTCAACATTCTCCTAAACCCCTCACATATTTGAGATATAATGTCATAAAAATGCTCACTTAGATTTATCTGTTCAAGAGCGAACTATGTCAAGAACTATCTAGAAAGACCAACATTGCACATGCATATATTTTGTCACACTTCATCATTTAAATTTAAAGTTATTTAAAAAATAATAATAATAAAACTTAATAAACTCATATGATCACCTTCTCCTAAAACATCTACACATGTGAGATATGCCACCATCAAAATGACTACTTAGCTTTTCTTACCACATTACAAATTTAGTTATGAGAAAAGACTGTCAAAATGTCAGTGTTGCCCAAATTCATACTTGAATATATTTTATCAAGCTTAATCAATATACTTTATAATTTGTACATATAAACTAGGGACTAATTTGATCACAACCATATGACCAACTCCCCCTAAACCATCCACATATGGCAATGGTGATGTGAGCAAACTGCCTACTTAGATTTTCTACCAATAGACCCAAAATGTCTAGATGAAAAATAATGATCAACCAAATGAAATATACTAATACACACAAGCATTAAAATCATATAAAACATCTTATATGACATTACCACATGATCAATACTCTATACTCATCCTTGAACATATATAACTATGCCAAAACTGAAGATCAACCAAGCCTTCTTCAAGCATACTAGGACAAGCACATCGCACACTTTATCATTGTAACTTAGTCTATCAAGGCACTTCATCCACTCACTTGGACACCTATATGATATCACTATGAAAATTCTCCAATAATATCCCCTTTTTTCATTGATGTTAACACCCAACATAATGCAATATACATTTCACCTACCTTTTCTTTCTTTAAGCACTCTCAAAATAGGAATCTTTTACCCTTTTGACACAATGACAAAGTGGGAACCAGCTGATCATAAAGACATAAACACACCATAAAAAATAAATTAACGTCTTATAAATATTTATACAAACTCCCCCTTACCTTTAGGCTACTTCTTCTTATCTTGACAACTTCCTACTGCTCCATGCCAACACTCTCTTCAACCAAGCATTGCAACCAATCAAGAAAAAACACACAAAAGTATTAAAATATGATGTAGCTTAAAAAATACATTTGATAGGGACTCCCCTTAGTATTTTTGAGCCATTTTACCTTTTGAGCATCTTTAGATCTCCACACACCATGAAGAACCATAACACAAGCTTACTAGCCTTCTTTCTCAAACTACCTCAAAGACCACTAATAGAACTTCATGCCACTCACCAAATAGGAAATAAAAAATAAAAAAACTTGAAAACTCACCTTGAAATAATCATGCCTTTCTCTTTTTGAGAAACAAAAAAAAAACACTCTTCTTCACATTAAGCCTGTTTAGCCTCCTTGTAGCCCTACCTAGAACTTGCATAGCCCACAATTTTTAATAGATGTACCTTAAAAACTTGAAAGTTCATATCTGGATCGCTCTCATCTTTCCATTTAAGCACACCCATTTTTATCACCTAGTCCATCCTATGCAACATACTTCCTTCACAAACCTACTAGCCAATTAGGCCTCCATCTTGACAAAAACAAGAATAATTTAAAAACCATAAACCTTCAGTTCTATATAAATATTGATTTGAAAACCCATTTTTCCAATTTATCCTATTAATAATCCTTAGTCCTCATTTAATAAGGCATACCACTTTTCTAGAAAAGCCCAAAACCCTAGAATCTGAAAATAAATAGAATAAACAAACCTCTTTCTGGTCAATGTCCACCTTTGAAACTTTTTGTACACCTATTGAAAACTATTACACACTTTTGGACCAATAATTGAGCTTCCACATCTCCAGTAACCCATACATCCTAAACCCATTTTGGGATTTGTATACTCTTAAGCACAAAGTGGGAAACCCAAGAGCAAATAAAAATATCCAATTTGACTTCAACATACCTTCAGATCAAAAAACCACCTAGAACATGTTAAAATAAGGTCAATATAATTTTATATTCAAAAATATCATCTTCACAAATCACAAATTTTCTTTTTTCACTTGAAAACCTTCAATCTAACCCTATAGACTAACCATATATAGCTATGACATCATTCTGGCATCACCACAATATCTCTTCCACTAGGACATACCTACTCCAACTGAACACACTCATCTCTATCCTTATAAGACCATCTGAAGAACACCACAATAACACTTGTTTTTCCACTAAAATGAGTCTCTTAAGAAGCATAGATAGAGACATATATTACACCATAATGTTTTATAACAAAGTAAAGCTAGAAGTGGCCCACATCTCCTCAGTAACCACATGAATCCTCTTATATCTATAAGACTTCTTGATCTTGATCTTATTCTTCTTAGTTTAAAATATGATAACTAGTTACTTTTCTATATCACTCTCCTTTTATTCTAAGATATAATTCAAAACACATGGAACAACTATGGAATCTTGACATACCTTTTCATTTGAAGAATCAACCTTATAGCTTGAAACCTCATTACTATGCATAGAAAATTGATGTTATTTGAATAATACTTTCTCAACAATAGCAAGATGTTCATTTGGATCCATACACATCTTATAACTTGCCTCAACTAGTACCTTGGTCTTCTTATTGAGCTTGATCTCTTCATTCTTAACATGAGTAGACAATGAGAGACCTTGGCACTCTTCAACTTATGTAAAAATATATACCATAGAAAATAATCTACTTAGACATATAGACTCATCATGACTAAAACTTACCACCTTTGGCTTCAATGAGTTAATTTGCCTTCTTCCTTGCACTCTAGGATCCTGATTGAACCTATTCTAATTTGTAGACCTCTGATTGTAGAATCTAGTACTGTGACATCTATTTTGATAGTTGATGCACATCATACCATTTGAAATAAGATCATTATGTCTTACCATATTTGGACAAAATCTCCTAATGTGTCCTAGTTCATAACAATTGTAGCACTCAATATTTCTTGAAGGAAACTCAACTTGCCTTACCTTAAATGGATAATGTTTTACAGTGTCTCACATCATGATAGTTGAATCACTGAACCTTGCTCACACATTTTGACTAATTATCCCCATTATAGTTCCAAGAAAATAATTTTTTAATAAGTCTCTTGCATTCTCTATCCTTATGACCAAATTGATTACATGTGTAACAATAATCACTGAAACTTACATAACTAATAGAATTTGGTTGTCTGATCTAATTTGTATTCATTATGCTAGCACCTTCATTCCTTGTCTAAAGATTTGTCTTCAAAGTTAGATTTTTCTTATTTACATTAGACTTCATCTTGTCTTGAGTTGCATTCTTTGGTTCTTCTTTGTATCCAAGACTAGTTCTATCACATGTATGCTTTTGATCATTTAGAATATTGTCTAGATCACTTGAGATCTTTTCAAATATCATAAATGACTTCACCTTATTATATGTATTATTTAACTTAGATCTAAAAGACTCATTTTCAATTACATACCTTGAACATTCATCTTCTTTAGCTTTGAGGCTTATAGATAGGACTTCTAATTGACAACTGATATGCTTGACTATATCTTCATGCTCCTTGGTGTCTTCATTTATTCTTGAATCATACACATTGAATTTTTCCTCATAGTATTTGAGTTTAGATATAATCTTCTTATTTATCTTATTTTCAATCTTCAGTTCTTCAAGAGCATTCATCAATTTAGTCTCACACTCTACCTCATCTTAATCATCATCTGAATCACTCCAAGTAGACTCCTTTTGATGTGAGCAACTACCTTCCTTAGCCATGAAGAGGGATCTATATTCAATAGGATTATCATCTTCATGATCATACTTAGAGTCCCTAAATTCACTCTCATTTGATGAGATAAAATCTTCTTTGGTGTAGAGACTCTTCTTGTCCTTGAAGTACTTCTTATTATCAAACCTTTTGAATCCCTTTTTGCCTTTATCAAACCTAAATGATATCTTGAAATCATCATTACCTTGATCATACTCTTCATCATAATCCTTATTATACTTATGAGGGAACTTATTATCAAAATGTCCTATCTCACCACAATTGAAACATTTGAGGGGTAGTTTACCTTTATACTTACCTGAACCTGTTCTTAATTTTTTTGAAATCAAAACAATTAGTTCATCCTCATCTATATCAGAGATGTCATCCTCCTTGGGTTTCTTACCTTGGAACTTATTCTTTGGATTCATATCTATCTTGAATGTTGCTTCCTTCTTTGTTGGTATTTCATCATTCTTTCTCATCTCATAGGCAGTAAGGGTGCCATGTAATTGATCTATTTTCAACTAAGTAAGATCATGAATTTCTTCTATAGAAGATAGTTTTCAATCAAACTTGAGGGATAGATACATTAATACCTTTTAAACTACATTATTCTTTTCAAGGTTCTCTCTAAGACCTTTGATGATGTTTACAATCTCATCAACTCTTTTTAGAAAGGATGCCACAAAATCTTCTTCATTCATCTTCAGACTTTCAAATTACCTTCTATGAGTCTGAAGCTTAACAAGCTTGACATTTGAATCTCCTTCATAAATGATCTATAATTTTTCTCATATCACTTTATAAAATTTACAATGGATTACCTTGGTGTATTTAGTCTCTGAAAGACCACAAGTGATAACATTCATTAACTTGGAATTATTCTCAAACAACTTCTTATCCATAACACTAGATAGAGGAGTAGTAGGAGAAACATAACGATCCACAACAAATTGACAATCATCAAACCCTAGGGACATAATGTATGTCCTCATATTTTCACTCCAAAAATAATAATTAGATCCATTAAACATAGATGATTACTTAGTAGAGAAACCTCCTTGTTAACTACCCATATTGTACCTTGGATCACCATCAAGTTATTAAGCCTTTACCAAAGGACTTGATCTAACACCAATTGTTAAAGGTATAATAACTAAGAGCATGGGGTGAATTAGTGAGCCCAAATATTTGAATTTCAATTTTAGTCCTTTCAAACTATTAGACAATTAGCATATATCAACTTGATCAGGTAACATTAACAAGAGAGCTCATTATTTTAATTCATACACAAGATCAAACACACAACACATAGTTCCTATGGGAAACCCTCATGGGAAATAAGACCCAATCTCAATCCTAAAACACATGGAATACATGTCCTATAATAAATTACAAACAAGAGATTGGTCAACTCTTTTAGAGCAACAAACCTTGGTCATATCCTTCTGATCAAAGGCCATTAGTGAAATACCTATGTCATAAGGAGTATCTACCCCTAAGGAAAATCAAGTCCTTTACACCCTCATTTAAACACCTCCACCTTATAAATTATGTCTTCAACACCTAATGATGGATACCTAATTTTACTAACCCCTGCACAAACTCCCTTTATATCTCATACATGCCTCTCACATAGGCATGCCACAATCTCTCTTTTTCATTCAAACAATCCTCATATGCACACTCAAACCTCTTTACATATGAAAAAAATACAATATAAATATTATAACATTATAAATATGACCTATAGGTCATACACATAGTCAAAAAAATGCTCTGATTATCAACTCATCTACTTAGGCACTCTATCTCTCCTTTGCTCCATAATTATCAGATACACCTTGCACTCTTATCTCAAAAATCTAGATATCATCATATTTGATTTCAATATATAGAGAGCTATCACAATATTTATTTTTGGCCATAACACATTTATTCACCCTTAAGGAATCTTACATGGGTCACACTTAAGTATAACTTTCTTTCAATTAGACCTAAGCCACCTTTTAGGTCCAATGATGACCCATTCACCTCTTTGCCACTTATTTAAGAAAACTAAGAACACAAGAACACTTTAAAAAAGCATGGAACCATTCCACATGATCTATAATTCCTTATTAATTGCATATAACCATCACATTACCCTTCATCTTTAAGCACAAATTACTCAAACAAAATTCTATGTACACAGTCACCATGAACGAACACATAGTCAACTTATAAACCTTTGTTCATACTAGAAATGAATGTTCAAACCTTAAAAATACACATAGATGATCCTCATAGAGTCTAAAACATTATCCAATATCTAATTCATCATTAAACATCAATACAAGATCAATTAAACTTCTCAAATTACTTGTAGAGCACACATGAAAACATAATCAACTTTTAGCCTTCATAGCATTAATTATACACACTTTCAAATCTTTAAATTTATATTTTTAGATGCACCTTGTAATCCTTTACAAAATCAATTTTTATACCATGGTAAAATTCTATATATATCAAAAGATATGGGATAAAAACTAGACACTAGCCCTTCCTTTATTAAATTCAAATATTTGAATTCAAACTATCACAGTTAAACTTCAAACAATATGCTTGCATCTCATGCTTTTATTACCACATTGACAATTTGGCTATGTATGGGAAAATACTATCAAAATTCCTATGATCCCAACTTTGGACTTGCATATCTTTTTTCTTACTTCATTGCTAGAATTGAGACTTTGCACATAGAAACTAGGGACTAATTTGATCATAACCATATGAACAAATTCCCATTACTCATCCACACATGGCAATGGTGACATCATCAAATTTCTTACTCATATTTTCTATCACTATACCTAAAATGTCTAGATGAAAAATAATGATCAGCTAGATGAAATCCACTCATACACACAAACATTCAAAGCATAAAAGATTTATTATAGGACCCCTAACACATTCTCAATACTCCATACTCATCCCTAAACATATCTAACTATGTTAGAATTAAATATCAACTAAGCCTTCTTCAAGCATATTAGGACAAACACATTTCACACTTTGTCATTATCACATAGGCTATCAAGACACTTTATCCACTCACCTAGACACCTCTATGACATCACCATGACAACTCCCAACACTTAATTTGAAAATACATTTAGGATGGATTTATTTGCTTGGAGTTTTTTGTTCATGATGACATATTCCTTCTTCATTTCAAGAATATATTTTACATGAGTACTTAATTAAGTATTTTTTTCCATGACTCATACTGTGGATATGACACCTTATTTTTGGCTATTTTTAGCCCCTAGATTCACTTGATGGGGGGGAGTCTTAGAGTATATTATTCTCATGCTTACTAGGTTCTACATAGTTTTGTGTCTTTTCCTAGTTTTGTCCTTTGTGTGGATTTATCCCACATTGATTAGTTAGGTTTGTTTCTTGTTTTTTATTGCCTACTTAGGCAAGGTCTCTCCATTGTGCTTGCATGTCTTATTTTCTAAATATCATGTGATTTGTCTTATCTTTGAATTCTTGGAATGGTATTATTTCTCATTCCTTATAACTTATAGGTAACATTAAAATTGGAATAAATCAATACTAATACTTATGTTGACTTTGAGTGATTAAGACTTAAAAAGGGTGAAAGAGGGATACAAATGTAGCTTAACTAATGGAGGTTGGAAAAAAAATATAAGATAATATAAGGAATGCACAATATAAGATAGGATATTCCTTAAAAAGGTTATTTTATCAAAGTGGGATTCAATAAGAGAGACAATATTGTATAATTTTAATTAAATTAGTTAACATAAAAAAGTTATAAATTAACACATAGGAAAAAGCATAATTATGTGCCCCACTGCTTGGCATAAAGAGGTCACATACACTTCCAATCTCTCCAAATATTTTGATTTTGTATCATTGATATTAATAAAACATGTATTTTAACTTTTATATACAAAGTTGTAGTTCATATATGTTATTTCAAATTTTATAAAAATCATTAAGTATTTTTTAGAATTTATTTCTTCAATTTTGTTTTTGGCTATCTAATGGGACAAAATATTATTAATTAAAGACACAAAATAATGATTTACATGTGAGGAAAATTTTAGATATCTAAACTTTGCCTTGTTTTGAGGTATGTGGCTAATAATAAAATTTAAATTAGATAAAGGATATAAATGCAGGTCTTGATTTTGATAACAATAATGGATGAAAATGGGAACTTACAAAATCATTTTATTAACAAAAATATAAATAATTATTGAATAAATATAAATGCTAAAATATGAAATATAATAAATTAAATACCAATTTCTACTGAATATATATAAACATGGAGTGGTGTTAGACACATTTATTTGATAGTGACCTCCACTTCTAAATAAAATATTAATCACTGGGATTTGAGGTTAGACACCCTATTAATTTTAAGCTTTTAGTCCCAATCATCATGAATAAACCATTCATTTAAACATATGTAATAACCATGATAATAATACTAATAAATATATAATATAGTTTACATGATAATATGATCTCAAGAATGAAAAAATATATCATAATGTGTAAAGACAACATTTTATAATGCGTGCACGATATATATATATATATATATATATATATATATATATATATATATATATATATATATATATAAAATTAAATAATTAATGATCATAGGAAAAATAGTAGGTCCATACCTTAATATATGTTCCAATAATATTATGGATCATGGAAACAAACTAAGCACTAGGACATTAAGTTACATAATAGACACATGAGTAAACATCATAAATAACATATAATAATCGCTAGACATGTGATAAGTAGAAAGGAAATATTTCATGTATTGTTAGTGATGAAAAATAATATGAAAGCATACTATGAATTCACTACTACATTTTAATGTTTTTTCATAAATTTTAGTGACATAATTGAGGAATATTAATAATAAGAATAAAAAATATGACACAATATTTTTTATAACACATATCACATTAGGAAGGGTGATAAAAACCAACAATTAGCAACAAGTAGCTTGGATGAGGATTTGGGCAAGGATTTTGAATATTTTTCTTTTAGAATTCTCTACATCAAAAAAAAGTTATCAAAATTTATATATTTTATGTATGCACACCTTTTTTTTTAGGGGAAATTTTGTTTCAAGAGTTACAACATGATTTTTATGTCATAATTTCTCGTGTACATCAAATATATGGTAACTGACATAGGCTAGGTTAGGATGGCTTTTTGAAATAAGATGCAAATTAATATAATTTTATTTACCAAAATAAAAATTAATATAAAAATTATATAAAATAAAAATAAATAATTATTTTATCTATACAGAATTTCCTAATTATAGTTGGCATACAAAATATATGTACAGAGATTGATTTTTTTAAATGACTATTGCTTAAAATTTAATATAATCTAATTTTTAAATAAATAAATGAAAATATATATAGTAATGTATTATAAAGAATTTAAATAAAAAAATACTTATTTAAGGTACTTAAAACAAATTTAAAACTCATATCCATCACAAATGTTAAATAATACTATATTATTTGTTAAATATCCATAACCATTATCATAAAAATAAACCTAAAATGATTAAACAATAGTTTATAATAAAATTTAAGGGAATTATACCATCACAAAAAAATATTTTTTATGATATCCATCATCATCATCATCATCATTTACTAGAATAAATAATTAGATCATAGTCTAATTTAGATAAAGTTTTAATTTTTTTTAGTAAAACACCTATGTTAGTTTCTAGGTTAGCTCGTTGAGGTGCTAAACACTAGAATAATATGCACTATAGACTAGAAGTTAGATTCCTAAATTTAAGGATTTAAATATATTATTTTGTATATATAAATAATGTTAGAATTAGCTGTAGGATATAATGAATCTAATAGAAAGCATAAATAAGAGATAAAATAGTAATAGTAATAAACAATAACTGTATATCCAAGATAATAACTGAAATTAATAAATAACTCAAATATGATGAATTAATCTAATAATTCAATATTAATCTGATGTAGAATACAAAAATATCCATTTATTAAATAGATCAAGGCATGCATGATAAATATCAAGGAACTCACACAACACGTGTAGTTCAACTGATATCTAACTACATGAATAGTGGAGTGAAACTCCACACTAACAAGATAGGTGTCCAAATTGTGTAAATGATCAACACAAGTTGACTACTAGTTAAGCAATCTTATCCTATCTTACCCTGAATAGTGGAGTGGAACTCCACTATAACAAGATAAATGTCTAATTTAACTATTAGCTAAGCAGGCTTATCTTATCTGGTGCAAATTATTAATAAACATAATAAACTAACTACAATAAGTAATTAGTGCATAAAAATAATAAATAATAAATACAATTAAATAAAATAAAGAAAATAAATGCACCAACACTCCCCCATAAGTGAAGCTTAAGTAGGGCTATGTAGATAAGAGTCCTAGCAATGTGTAGCCATATTAGATACTTTGTACAAATAGATGAGGACAGGAGAAAACTTGAAGGAAAAAAACTCCTCTCAAAATGAAGGTCTAGGAGACCCCCCTTGAAGAATTGATGTCCCCTAAATATCTAATGTCCCACATCCCCAAAAGAGATTGCAAGTGAAGATACTTACTTTAAGTGAAAGGTTTGGTGAAATTATCTACAATCTATTCCTTCATAGGACTATTGAAGATCAATGATCTCCACCTAAATCAACTCCTTGATAAAGTGCATATGGATCTCTATGTTTGGTTTTCTGATGATGAATTGAATTCTTCAAGATCTAGATAGTGCTCTGATTGTCGTAGTAGACGACTGATGGATTCCAAAATGGAACACCAAGCTCAGAGAGAATATTTTGAAGCTAAATAGCCTCAATAGTGGCATTAATATCACCATGATACTCAACCTCTATAGATGAAAGAACAATATGATTTTGATTCTTGGTCTACCAATAAATGGGGCTAGATCTAAAGTAAAATCTATAACTAGAAGTGGACTTATGATCATCATAATCACCAGCCCAATGAGAATCTTTGTATCCCACCAAGTTTAAACTTGTACCTATTATATAGTGAATTTTGTATCTAATAGTACCTTAAATTTAGCTTAATATGCTTGGTGGATCTCCAATGAAACTCATGTGGTGTATACATAAATCATGAAACCATGCCAACTGCATATAAAATATTGGGCCATGTATGAGTTAGATAGGTGAGGTTGCCTACAAGCTGGTGATACAATGTGGCATCAACCAAGGGAGTGGAACAATGAACCTTAAGTATAAATCTAAATAAGAAAGGAGTCAGTGTAATCCTACAATCAACCATGTGAAACCAAGATAACAAGTTCGTGGCATACTTGGGCTGTGAAAGTGTAATCCTAAAAAAAGACTTTGATATCTAAATCCCAAGAAAATAATGCAATAGGCCCATGTTTGTCATAGAAAACCTGTCATGAAGTGTAGTCATAACACTACTGATGATGGATGATATGCTCATTGTAACAATGAGATCATCACCATAAATAAATAAGTACAATAATGAATCCTCCTATCATAGAATGTAGACATTCAAATTTTAGTGACATCTCAGGAACCCAACTAAGATAAAAAATGTGTCCATCTTGGAATACCAAGCCCTGGGGGCTTGTTTAAGACCATAGAGATACTTTTGTAAGTATAAAACCAATGAAAAATCCTAAATGAACCCCTATGGCTGCTCCATATATATCTCCTCATAAATATGTTTGTGAAGAAATGTGATCTTCACATCCATCTGATGTATAACCCAACTGTGAGTTACACCAATAACTAGTATCAAGAGAATGGAATTCATCTTAGAAATAGGTGCAAAGGTTTCTATATAGTCAATGCCTTTCACTTGGTAAAAACCTTTAGGGACTAAGCATGCTTTATACTTATCAATATTTCCATCTGTTGCAAATTTAGTCTGATATATCCACCTACATCATATTATTATTTTTCCTTAAGAAGAGGAACAAGATCCCAAGTGTTGTTTCTAGTTAATGATTCATACTCTTCTTCCATTGTTAAATCCCACTCAATTGTCCATATGGCTTCCTAAAAAGACTGTGGATTAGAAGATTTGGCAATGTAGGAATGTGGAAGATCATGTTGTGATCGTGTTCTCTTTCTATTTGATGGATCCCTAATAAGACGGTCTGCATCCACCAAAGTTTGTCTATCCCACAAAGGCATTAGTGGGAAAGGATTTGGAGGAGGAGGAATAATGTGACCTACTAAATCCTACTAGGGAGGTATTACCTCATCATCCCTATGAGTAGATGAAGTGGGAGTATCATCGTCACTACTATCTGATTATTCTAAGGAAGAAGAATGAGAAATGTTAGAAGATAAGTCTGAAGGACTTTATTCAAAGTAAACACTTCTCACTATAATAAGATCATGTGAATTTATATCAATGAAGAGATATAACTTAACACCATCAGGGTATACCACAAATATGCAAGTTTGGCTTTGTTATTCTAAAGCACGGTGCTTGTCTGAAGGTATGTGAGCCCATGCTAGACTGTTAAAGACTCTAAAATGATGCACATATAGCTTTCTATTACACCAAGCTTCAAGAGGTGTTATCCCCTTTAAATGTTTATGAGGAAATCTATTATGTATATATGTAGCATAATTAATTGCTTCTGCCTAGTACTCAGGTACTAATGATTTTGCATGAATCATACAACTTGCCATCTATTTTAAAAATATGTTCTTCCTCTTTGCTACACCATTCTACTGAGGTGTGTATGGAAATAAATGATGAAAATCAATCCTTTATGATCACAAAATTGTTAAAACTTATTATTCACATATTCCCTCCCATTATCTGTGTGGAGGATCTTGACATACTTCCTAGATTATTTTTTTGCTAGAGCTTTGAACTCTAGAGGTCTATCAAATACTTCACTCTTGAGTATTAAAAAATAAACCCAAGTATATATGGAATATTCATCAATAAATATGAGAATATATCAAGTTTTACTAAAAGACAAAGTAGGTAATGGACCTGATAAATCACTATGAACAAGTTCAAGGACTTGTGTAGCCATCCAAGCCTTCCATTTATCAAACTTATCCTCTGGATGTTTGCCTAAGGCACAACCATGATATGCACCCCCTAAAAACTAAATCTATAGAAGTCTTGTAACCATCTCATGTTGACTAAGATATTGTAAATAGTGGTAGTTTAGATGACCAAACCACTCATGCCATAGCTTTCTCACTGAATCAGTGTGTGAGAGCAAATATATAGAGAATGACTAGGGCACAAAGTGTGAGAATGAATAAAGCTGAGTATTATTGTCAACTTTTCCCACTGTAACTAAGGAATTATCCTCTAATTTTATGATTGATATAGAATTGGGTGTGAACTCAACTTTCCTACCAGTATCAAAGTGAGTGATTTTGTTGACAAAGAGAAGGTTAGTTGATAACTTTGGCACATATAGGACTTCCTCAAATACACCACTATCAACATCAACTATAGATTTTATTATAATATATACCTTAGAATCATCACCTATGAGAATATGAGGCAAGGAACTTGGTTCTAATCCATAAAATTGTTCTTGATTAGAACCCATATGGTGCAAAGCACCTAAGTCAATTACCCATGACTCAGGAGAATTTTCCAGTGTAACTAGTGTCATAGATTTCCCTTTCCCTAAATTTGAAGGAGTGGAAGAATCCTTTGATTGATTGATGTTATTCTTTTTGAGAATACCGTTAAGTTCATCAATCTCTTTCTTCCAACAATCTTGTTCACTATGAAACCCCTTTTTTCAATAAGGGCAAGGAGTGCCAATATTTTTTTGTGATTCTCCTTTATTATTAGTGGATTCATAATCTCCTTGTGAGGAAGATTGTTCCCTTTATTCTTATCTTTTTGTGACTTATTTTGATTATTTTGCTTCTTTTTACTTAAACTTGTATTAGATGCTAATGTTGAAACTTGCTTATGCTAAGGTTAAATTTCAATTAGATCTTGAGATTTAGATGACTTGATTAGAACCATATCTATTATCTTTTCTTCTTTAGCCATTAGAATCTCAGATAATACTTCAAAGGTGGGCATTTGATATGATGTGCCCAATATGAGCCTATGAGTTTGAAAGCTAGAGATAAAGGATGAATATTCAGGACTTAATTTGTGTAAGGCACTAAAAATCAATTGAATATATTTTTTTTATCAATTTTACGTTCAGAAAGTTGTGCTCTAAGATCTATGACTTTAGTGATGTAGTCTTGTATTGTAGCATAATTTTTAGGATCAAAACTAATGATTTTATTGTCAATTTGATAACCACGAACCTCATCTATTTTTCCAAACAATGATGCTAATTTATCCCAAGCCTCTTTTGGAGTTGTACATTTTTCAAGATGGAAATTCAAATCTAAAGACATGTAAGACCAAATGCATCCAATTACCTTAGTAGTTTCAAAGAGAAAGTATTATAACTCTTTTGCATCAATAGGTGGAGTAAGAAGAGTTTTTATATAAGGCATATATCCTAACATCACTAATGAATTCCAAGCATTATGTTTCCATGTGTTATAATTATATGCTATTAATAGTGATAACCTAGGATTCCCCATGATGCCTTTGGAAATAAACCATCACAAAGAAGAAATCAAAGTATATAATACACCACAAAACCCCTGTGAATTACTTAGTTTTATCCCACCCAACAAGTATTTTTTTGGTACTTTATAATTGAATGCAATTACAAATCTAGATTATAATTTTTCTAGTTTATAAAAAGCTCAATTAGGCCCTCTAGTCTAAAAGTAAAAAAAAAATGCACTTTTTATAGAAAATTTTACACCAATATGTTGTGCTCAAAAAAATATTAACTTTGAGAAAAAATGGGACCTCAATATGAGGTCATATGTGAAAGTTATGAACCTTTAAAATTAGAAAAATGAGGACAGGCAAGAGTTGTAGAAAAATTAGAATTCTAGAAAAATATGGAAAAATCTAGAAAAAATTGAAAGTACAATAGTGAAGGACAAGAAATTTTAAGCTATTTTAAAAAACAATGGCTCAAAAATACCTCTTAGCATTCAAATGGTGGGCTCCTAAAGTTGCCCTTTCAAATCTACTTACTGATCCATGAGGCCTATCAAAAAAATGGTCTACACAGTTCGTATGACTGTACCTAAAAGCAAAAAAATTGCCTTCCAAGGTGAGTATGTCTAAATTAGACAAATTTTATATGGATTTATAGGTTTTGATGTCTTCCAAATGCAATCATGAGGTCCATTTTGCTCAGAAATGCTTCAATTTTTGGGTACCTATCAAATTTGGCCGTAGTGCTTCTGGATCAAACCCTTGCTAATTTTGCCTCCTATGCCCAATTTGGACAAAATTTTAGACTATTTTGACTATCTTGAGCACTCTAAACTCAATGGTGAGATGGAAATGAGGTAGATAGGATGTAGTATGAAAATGAAGGATAGATAATAGATGGGAGGGATAATGTTATGGAAAGTGGATGAATAATACACGTATGTGATAGGATGGTCACCATAGGATGAATTAAAATGATAAACAGGAAAGGGTATGAAAATGGGATGGGTATTAAATGCTATAAATTCTCCACAAAGCTCCAATTTATGCTTGTATATAAAATAAAAAAATTGATCCTATATCTAGATATTTTTCTCTTGAATATTTAACAATCTATAGATTCAAGATAGCTCTAGTACCATGTTATAATTAGCTATAGGATCTAATGAATCTAATAGAAAGCATAAATAAGAGATAAAATAGTAATAGTAATAAATAATAACTGTATATCCAAGATAATAACTGAAATGAATAAATAACTCAAATATGATGAATTACTCTGATAATTCAATATTAATCTGATGTAGAATACACAAATAGCTATTGATTATATAGAGAAAGGCATGCATGATAAAGATCAAGGAACTCACACAACATGTGTAGTTCAGTTGATATCTGACTACATGAATAGTGGAGTGCAACTCCACACTAAAAAGATACGTGTCCAACTTGTGTAAATAATCAATACAAGTTGACTACTAATTAAGCAATATTATCTTATCTTACCTTGAATAGTGGGGTATAATTCCATTGTAACAAGATAAGTGTCTAAGTTAACTACTAGCTAAGCAAGCTTATCCTATCTGGTGCAAATTAGTAATAAACATATTAGACTAATTACAATAAGTAATTAGTGCACCAAAATAATAAATAATAAATACAAGTAAATTCAATAAAGTAAATAAATGCACCAAAAAATAAATTCATACAATTTATGGAGTATTAATGCAAGCAATTCAAGAAATTCTATTTCTACACAAGGTAAATGAGTGATTACAAATATTGGTTGAGTAGTATGAACCATTCATCATATCATTGTAATGTATCTATTGGATATGACACATAATATTTTTGATTAAAAGTTACATGTGGCATTTTTTACCACTTTGTAATCATGTATTTACATTTATTGATGCCTTATATGTTAAAAACCTAAAATAAAATATATTATCTATACATAAATTGCTTGATCATAACCTTACGGTTGAATTTTATCAAAAATTTGAAAAATGATGTGCCTCATTCAAGACAAGCCCTTAACCTCAAAAATTAATTCCATGTCTTGCACTATACCTTAAATATTTTAGCTTGATGTTGTCCAAAGACAATCAAGCACTAGTTTTAAAAGATAGAGACTCGGCCAATAAATGGCAAAGAATATATGGAGATTTGAGAATTAGGTACATAATTTCATTAAGAAAACACAACATGGTGATATGCCTTCCTTAACTTAATAATACCAATGATATGTTGTCTAATTATCTAGTTGGCAAACAACATATAGCTCTATTTGACACAAGTATACATCTAGTAACTAATACATTGGATTTGGTGCACATTGATATGTGTAGACATTTCACTTCTATTTTCAAGGTATTTAAATATATATAGCTCTTTGTTAATGACTAATCACACAAATGTGGGTATGTTGATTTCATACAAAGGATCAAGCCTTCCAATTCTTCAAACAATTAAAATATATAGTTGAGAGACAATTTAGTCATCATGTACTTATCCTCTTCTCAAATTATTATGGGGGGGATACACCAACAACAAATTCATTATATTTTTTAAGGAACATGGCATTCACCATAAGATAATTGGTTATTATATACCTAAAAAAATGGTGTTGTTGAGTAACACAACTCTACCATTATTGAAATAATATTATGCATGTTGAAAGTCACCAACCTATCATGTCTATATTAGGGACAATTAATTCACACATTAATTTACTTATTAAACTATGCACCCACCAAATCTCTTTATAGTGTCACTCTAACATAAGTATGCTCAGGGAATAAGTCTTGTATCTCTCATCTTTGTGTTTTTGGTTGAAAATCACATATAAAAATTCTAAAGAAGAGGAAAATGTTGGATGAAAAAAATTTAGAATGTATATTTATTTTGTATAATTAATATTTGAAGGCCTACTAACTCATGGATCCTAAGACCAACAAGATATATATTAGCAAAGATGTTGTATTTGATGACAAGTGTGAGTCCAGTCCACTCTCCACACATGCACCTAATACATGCAATAGTTATGTAAACATTTACAATTTTTATAATGGTAATGAGGATGAGGACAATGATGATTTTCAACCATGCCCTCTAACTCTACCACCCACTAATAGTTTTCAATTTATGCCCAAGTGATATATAATTATAATTTGATATGTAAATTTGGATAAATTCATAGACACATCCAATTTAGGAGTAAGTAGTCATAGCATAGATCATAAAGAGGTGAACTTGGCCCTTAAAAAAATAATTGTATAATAAATTGAGCCCTCTATTATAAATGAAGCCCCATTAATGAATTATCTATTATTTTGAAGGCACATGGAATTTACCATGAATTAAATATTGCTTGTATGACAAAACAAAATTATGTTGTTGAGTGATGGAATCATACCATTGTAAAAATGATGTGATGCATGTTGACTGATGCCCACTTGGAATGTCCATATTGGGTAGAATAAATTCACATAACAGTTTAATTATTGGATTTTACTCGCACTAAATCTCATGATAATGTCATTCAAATAGAATCATGGTTAGGGAATAATACTTCTATCTCTCATTTTATATACACATTCTAAAGAATAAGAGGAAAAATTTAGATGAAAAATATTTAGAATGTATATTTCTTGGGTAAATTAAATGTTTGAAATGATAGTGAATCATGGAACCTAAGACTAAGAAGTTATGTATCATTAAATACATTACATTTTATGAGAAGGGTGATTCCAATCCACCCTCCACATAGGTACTTAATATAAGCTTTAATTTTTTAAACATTTCTAATTTTTATAATGGTAGTGAGGATGAGGACAATGATAATGATCAACCATGTCCTCTAGCTCCACCACCCACTAATATTTTTCAATGTATGCCCAAGTGGTATACAAACACAATTCAAAAAAATATATAAATAGATGAAGTCCCATAAAAGTTTTATTCTGGATTGAGGGCTTAGCTTAACTTGTGAAGAAATGAATTTGGCATTTATAAGAACTATTTGAAAATAATTTGAGTCCTCAATAGTTCATGAAACCCAAAAATCACAGCCTTGTAAATAATCCATGGATGCACAATATCAATCATTGATGAAGAATAATATATAACAGCTTGTTGATCCTCTAATAGGGAAGAATCATATCAATTGTAAGTTTATATTAAAAACCAAGTACAAATCAAAAGGCATCATTAAACATTACAAGTAAAGACTTTTATCAAAGGGATACAAACAATAATAAGGAATTGAATATGAGGAGACTTATTATCCCACAAAAAAGATAAATACTCTCATAATAGTCTTTGCTATGGTTGCTCAGTTTAGATGGAATGTCCATTGGATGGATTTAAAATGTACCTTCCTAAATTGACATCTTCAAAAATAAGTATACATGACCTAAATAGAGGGCTTTGTCACATATAAACAAGAACAAAAGGTATGTAGAATCATCAAGTCATTGAATAGTCTCAAATAGGCTCCTTGATCATGGTATATCAAAATTGATGAGCATCTCATTCAACATGGATTCCAATGGAGTCTATATGGTCCAAACCTTTACCATAAAGAACAAGGTGTGGAGGGGGGTTTGTGAATGGGGTTAGGATTATCATAGTATATGGTGACAATATAGTTAGTAGTTGCATATCAAAAAATATGATTGATGTGACCAAGAGTTATCTCAAGTGATTATTTGACACGATAGATCTCAAAGTACTACACTAATTTAATGGTTTAGAGGTATCACAAAAGGGACATCACATATTTATGTCAAAAATGAATTATGCCAAGACTATGATCAAGAGATTATAGATTTTAAGCTTATTAAAGCACCCATGGAGACAAGGATTTAGTTGTCTTATTCTAATCCATCACCATAAGTAAATCCTACTCTCTATCATCAACTGATTGGGAGTCTAATTTACTTAACTTACACTAGGATGATATTAGTGGTTAGAGGCTATGCATACAACTTATTACTCTATTCCTTGAATCTAATATCTACCTTACATGTCTATCTAAACTCTGATTTACTTCTTTCTTTTAGGTATTTTCTTGGCTTTATACCCTTTCCCTCTCTTGAGCTTGACTAAGTGCCTATGCCTCTTAAAATAGTCTTATTGTTTATTAAAAATATATATTTTTAAAAATGTATAATAAATGACAATAGAATTTTTAGGAGCAATATATTATTTTTTGTGAATATTTAGTCATAAAAAATAATATAAAATAGGTTCAAACAATGAGACAAATAAAGCTTAGAAATTACAAGATGAACAAAAATTATTTTTCAAAATACAATTTATTAATAAAGTAAAAATATTTCCAAGAATGTTGAGTGGTTTGATTCCAAATACAAATTTTTGAAAACCAATTTCATGAAAATGTTCATATGTTATAAGGCTCCAAAAAATTGTTCGATTTTTTTAAAATTTAACATCAATATTTTGAAAATATATTTTCTTTTATACAACTTGAAAAATTCATCAAATACCTATAAACAATGGAGGATTGAATGGGGGCATTGTGTTATCCTTAAATGACATCCTACTCTTATATTTAGGTTTAAGGGGCTCAATTTGGACTCAAATGCCTCATTAATTGAATGAATCAGCTACTTGGTTCATTATATGGTGATATTAGGGTCAATTTCACTCCAAATACATTATATACAATTGAACATAGGTTCATGTGGCTCAATTTTTTAAAATTTGTGTAACTAATTACACCATTTGACTAATTGGCTCAATATATGAAAAAATCAAAGCTAATTTAGCCTCATATCACATTGTATAGTCATAATTTAATTCAAGGGGCTCATATTGACCCTAATTGCCTCCAAAATTGGCTCAATATATGAGGCTAAATTAGCTTTGATTTCTTCATAAAACAATGGCATCACAATTAGTGGTGTGTTGTAACAAATTTATGTCCTTTCAAGATATTGGTAACTTTAATGCCTTCTTTCAATTCTCTCCTACTTAACACATTCCTTGCATTAAAAGGATTTAATAAATGGATAGAACACATTCAAATTGCACAAAACAATATAAGCCAGAGAATAGGATTTTGAAGATGTGCCCTATTTATTACCATCATCAACAATACTACTCCCAGTTTCAGGGGTTGTAGCTGGGAAGTCTAGCATGTTGTAACAAAGCCTTTCAGCTTACAGAGCCTATAAATCTAGGTACCCTGTAAATTTGAATATACCAATGCAAATAAGACACTTCAAAGTGAGTAGAAAGAAGAACAAGATATATTCTTTTTGTTTATACTATGGCCTATCAAGAAGATCACTGTTTCCATTCATATTAGGCCTTATATAGAAACCAAAAAGAAGAAATATTAAAATATTAAAAGAATTTAAGAAAGAGAAATATATCTTTTCACTATTCTTGCAAGGAGGATGACAAGAATCATTGTTAACTAGATGACTCTGTGTGGCTCATGATACTTCTCAATGCACACTCCCAGAATAGAAAACCCTATCAAAACTATTCTACTGATTTATGTTGGAAACCAGTATTGTCCTAAAAGGCATTTATCATCCTTTAAGATTTAAATGAGCTACTCAAAGTCATAATAATATTTTCCCTATCACCCATAAGATGACATGGTACAAATACAAAAATATCAAACTCTAACTAAAATAAATTAATATTTCTACAAAGCTGGAAAAGCGTTAGATGCTTGTCAGCATACACTACAATTTTTTCTTCTGCCAAAAGTTGCTAAAACAAGCTAGAATTATGGTCTTAAACCTCCACAATTATGGAGATGTCATTTTTGAAATAGATTAGGGAAGTATATGCTTAAGTGTATGACTATTTTACATGAATATAGTCACCACAATTGCCTGGTGACTACATTGAGAATGTTGCATGGTATGTGTTTGCCAAAATTTTCCCAACACTTAAGTTTGCTATTGCAACTCAATTTTAAGTGCTTCAGGTTGAGATCATTTTGGATCCTTCAGCTACCATTTGTATTTACATCCCACAATTAGAACAAAATGGACTACAAAAAATCCCTCTGCTAATGCATATCAAGCATGCATAGATATGGGCAAAGGAAGTTGTTGTACCTGATCCTATTGAAAACATTTACCTAAGACTTTTGGCCATCCATTTGGATAAAAATGCGTAATATAAGAACCTTGTTCAAAAAATAAAAAGAAAATTGCAGATCTGTGATAGAAAAATAGAATGATTTTTTTGTTGAAAACCAACCTAATAGAAAATGGGTTTGAGCACCTAGATTTTTGATTAGAGGATACAAGAGGCAAAGGTCCAGGAAAAAGTTAAGAAAAAATGTCACTTTACATTCATGTGGATCAGCAAGGAAGACTGCAAGTTAAATAGTTGGTCATTATTGTTGAAAAGTGATGCTGAAGTGCAGTTCACTCAGTTCTCTTTTTAGACTATTAGTGTAAATTTAGTTTGCATGAACAGTTTTTTGTGGAGCTAAATTTAGATAGTTAGTTAATTTTTAGTTAATATATATTTTTTAAAAAAAATAAAGCCTTAGAAAGGCTAGAGTTAGTTTTAGTTTATATTACATGCAAATTATTATTTAGATAAATTTAAAATATTTTATTCAATAAATATAAAAGCATGTTTGCATGGAATTCTATTAATACATTGTAATTGATCTTTATTTTCAAGAAGAAGAAGCAGAATGATTCCAATTTTTTTTAGAAGTATTTTTTATTTTTGCAACTCTTATCTCTTCTGTATTATGAATGTTGCATATATTTGGCTATGATTTAATTTTATTTAAAAATTCTACATTTGGTATCAGAGCAAGGATTTTTTTTCTTTTGGATTAAAGATTTAGTTGCTGGAATTTTGCCAAAAATTTATCATGTCAAATTCTAACTCCTTGCCCATTCCAGAATTTGATGGAAATGAGTATGATTATTGGTGTATCAAAATGATGACCTTTTTGATAGAAAAATATTTGTGGGAGAATATTGAATCAGGTTATACAGAGCCAGCTGATTGGAATGCCCTCATAGCAAATGATAAAATAGCTAAAGAGGCTAAGAAAAAGAATGCTCAAGCTTTATTTCATATTCAAATAGCTCTAGATAAAAGCCTATTTCTGCAAATTGCAGGAACAAAGACAATAGAGGATTCTTGAAAGACTCTAAAAGAATCTTACCAAGGTAGTGATCAAGTCAAAGTTGTCAAGTTACAGACATTGAAAAGAGAATTTGAGAATTTAAAGATGCAAGAAGCTGAAAGTGTGAGTACCTATTGTGTCAGAGTAAAAGATGTGGTCAATAAGATGGCTATACTTGGTAAAATTGTGAATAATGAGGTTGTGATCAAAAAGGTGTTGAGGACTATCACACCAAGGTGGAACCATGTTGCCATAATCATAGAAGAAATCAAGAATTTGTCTACCCTTCAATTTGATCATCTAGTTGGATCTTTGATGTCTCATGAAGAAAGCTTGAGAGATTCATTTAGAGAAAGTGATGAGAAAGCTTTTTCCTCCAAATTACAAATCACAAAGAATGAAGATGCCAATAGTAGCATCAAAAGTAATCAAGGCCAAGGTAGAGGTCAAAATTAGAATTACTCAAAGGAAATAGAGGCAGAGGTGGTTTCTGAGGAAGAGGTGGTTTCAGAGGAAGAGGTAGAGGCTGATTTGATAAAAGAAATATCCAATGTTATCATTGTAACATGTATGGCCACTTTAATTATAAGTGTAGATTAAAATAAGGTAATAATGGTAAAAACATTCATTATGCTCAAGAAGGTGATGAGAATCCTCTAGATAATTAATTTTTATCTTATGACAAAGCTGAAAATATTTCTAAAGATGTTTGGTATTTAGATTTAGGATGTTCTAACCACATGTCAGGGAATGAAATTTTTTTTTATATAGTAGATAAAAGTTTTAATTCCAAGATCAAACTTGGTGATGACAAATCATTGGAGGTTACTGCAAAAGGAGCTATGGAAGTCCATACAAAACAAGGTATGAAGAGTGTTAAAGACATTTATTACACTCCAAATTTAAAGCACAATTTATTGAGTGTTGGATAATTATGTGAGAAAAATTATAAAGTTGTATTTGAAAATCAATAATGTATAATTTATGATAAGAATCAAGGAAATAGGGTGTTAACAGTTGTGCCGATGACAAAGAATAGGATGTTTCCATTGAAGTTTGGTGAACATAATAAGAACCTTGTCAATATGGCATATGAGGATACAAGTTGGTTATGGCATCTCAGGTATGGGCATTTAAATTTTTATAGTTTGAATAATATAACATCAAAATCATTAGTTTCTAGTTTACCTAAGGTTGAAGAGCACAAGGAAGTTTGTGAAGGATGTGCTAAAGGAAAACATGCAAGAGATAAATTTCTAAAAGGCAATGCATGGAGGGCCCATTATCCACTCAAGTTAGTTCATTCAGACATTTGTGGTCCTATGCAGACAAAGAGTTTGGGTAAGTCATCATATTTCATTACTTTTATTGATGATTACTCATGATAATGTTGGGTTTATTTTTTGAAGACCAAAGGTGAAGCTCTTGAGACATTTAAGAGGTTTAGAGCCCTTGTAGAAAATGACAAAGGGTGCAAAATCAAATGATTAAGGACTGATCGTGGAGGGAAATTTTGTTCAAAAGCCTTTCAAAGTTATTGTGATATGCATGGCATTAGAAGACAACTCGCCATTGCATACACACCTCAACAAAATGGTGTAGCTGAAAGGAAGAATCATACAATGGTGGAGATGGCACGAAGCATGCTACAAACAAAGGGATTAAGTAATTATTTTTAGAGAGATGCAGTTGCTACAACAATATATATTCTCAATCAGAGTCCTACTAGTGCACTTGACAAGATGACTCCATATGAAGCCTAGTATGAGAAAAAGCTAAATGTTAATTATTTCAAAGTTTTTAGTTGCTTAGCCTATGTTCATGTTCCTGATCAAAAGAGGTAAAAGTTAGATCCCAAAAGTGAGTCATGTATTTTTGTTGGATGTAGTGAGGAAAGTAAGGCTTACAGGTTATATAATCCTCTCACTAATAAGCTTATTGTGTCAAGAGATGTGATTTTTTATGAAGGGGGAGTTTATGGTCATCAAAAAGGCCATATGGAGAAGTCAAAATCTATTTTAAATGAAGTAATTATGGATGATATTGATCATGGGCAGCCCACTAATATTTCTATTCCAAGTGCTACAAATCTACCAAGTAACCCCTCATCTAGTTGTTCAATTCCAAGTGTAAGTCCAGATTCAATTCCTAGTTCTGCAAGGAAGATAAGAAGATTGAGTGACATTTATCAAAGGAGTTCAAATCAAGCACATGAAGAAAATCCAAGAGGTGAGACACTGAATTTTGTTTTACTTACCAACGCTGATTTTGAACCATCATGTTTTGAAGATGCATCTACTAATGAGGTTTGGATACAAGCAATGCAAGAAGAGATAGATTTTATTCACAGGAATGACACTTGGGAGCTTACAAAGCTTCCATATGACAAGAAGAAGATTGGCACCAAATGGGTCTACAAGACTAAGTGTAACAGTGATGGAAGTGTTGAAAGACATAAGGCGAGATTAGTTGCTAAAGGCTTCACACAAAAGTATGGCATTGATTATGAAGAGACATTTGCACCAGTAGCAAGACAAGAGACCATTAGAATGTTGATTTAATTAGCAGCTCAAAAGAATTAGAGCATCCATCATATGGATGTGAAAAGTGCCTTCTTGAATGGGTACTTAGAAGAAGAAGTATATGTGAAACAACCACAAAGTTTTGAAATGCAAGGAAAAGAAAATCATGTCTACAAGTTAAAGAAGGCTTTGTATGGCCTCAAACAAGCACCAAGAGCATGGTATGCTAGGATTGATGGATATTTTCAAGAGAATAGATTTCAAAGAAGTAAGAGTGAACCTACCCTTTACTACAAACAAGAAGGTAATGATATTCTGATTGTAAGTTTGTATGTTGATGACTTGTTGTATATGGGTAGCAGTTCTATGATGAAGTATGAATTCAAAGTTTTCATGATGAATGAATTTGAGATGAAAGATTTAAGCCTTATGAAATATTTTTTAGGAATGGAGGTTTATCAAAGGGAGAATAAAATTTTCATTTGTCAAACAAAGTATGCTAAAGATATGTTGAATAAACTTGATATGGTTGATTGTAAACTAGTCTCCACTCTAGTTGCTCATGGAGTTGTGTTGTGTAGAGATGATGGTGCTGGAAGAGTTGACGAGACAGCCTATAGAAGTATTGTCAAAAGTTTAATATTTCTAACTCACACAAGACCTGATATTGCTTATTCAGTTTCACTTATTTCAAGGTACATGACAGAGCCATCAGAAATGCATATGAAGGCATCCAAGAGAATTTAGAGGTATGTGAAAGGTACTCTAGATTTTGGTATTCATTACTACACTTCTAAAAGGTTCAATCTTGTTGGTTTTAGTGATTCTGATTGGGGAGGTAGTTTGGATGACCAAAAGTCAACCTCTGATAATTTTTTTTCTTTTGGTTTTGGTTTGATTACTTGGAGCTCAAAGAAGCAAAGTATAATTGCCCTTTCTTCTACAGAAGCAGAGTATGTTGCAGTCACTTCAACAGGGACACAAGCATTATGGCTTAGAATTTTTTTTGAAGAAATTGGAGAGATTCAAGTTCAGCGCACAATTATTTTTTTTGATAATATTAGTGCTATTAATTGGCCAACAATCCAATCCATCATAGTAGGACAACATATTTTGATTTAAAGCATCATTTTATATGAGATTTAGTGCAGATGAAGGTAGTAGAATTAAAATACATCAACACTAAATAACAGTTGGCAGATATCTTTATGAAAGCAGTTGCAAAAGATCAATTTTTGACACTCAGAGATCAAATTGTGAGCCCGCTCAGCATCAAGGGGGAGTATGTTGAAAAGTGATGCTGAAGTGCAATTCACTTAGTTCTCTTTTTAGACTATTAGTGTAAATTTAGTTTGCATGAACAATTTTTTGTGGAGCTAAATTTAGACAGTTAGTTAATATATATTTTTTAGAAAAAAATAAAGCCTTAGAAAGGCTAGAGTTAGTTTTAGTTCCTATTACATGCAAATTATCATTTAAATAAACTTAAAATATTTTATTCAATAATTAGAAAAGCATGTTCACATGCAATTTTATTAATACATTGTAATTGATCTTTATTTTGAAGAAGAAGAAGAAGGAGAATGATTCCAATTTTTTTAAGAAGAAGTATTTTTAATTTTTGCAACTCTTATCTCTTTTGTATTATGAATATTGCATATATTTTAACTATGACTTAATTTTATTTAAAAATTCTACATAGAAAATGGGTTTGAGCACCCAGAGTTTTGATTAGAGGATACAAGAGGCAAAGGTCCAGGAAAAAGTTAAGAACAAATGCCACTTTACATTCATATGGATCAGCAAGGAAGACTGCAAGTTAAATGGTTGGTCATTATCTCAAAGATTTTACTGAGACTAGCCGGTCCCGAGGCACCTTCCATAGTTGCTCCACTCCCCAAACACCTTCCATCCTTGATCTAGCTCCTTTGCTATTCGAAAATTATCTGATTCTACAATTTTAACTGGAAAAGGGCAAGCCATACATCGAGGAAGGTAGCCTATGGGTGCCTAATTTTTAGCATCCAATTCTTGTGCAACATGGCCTTGAGCTATCTCAAAGGGTTTCCCATTGTTACTCCTTTTTTGGACCTCCTGCTCCTAAAATGAAATGATTTTATTAGCACTAGAAAGCGATAGCTACAATCCGATCTGAAATTGAAGTGCGTAAAGTGTGAATCAAAGGGCGGAAAGGCCAAATTAGTATACCTCCATACAAACTAAGTACAGGTTCAAATTTTTAAAGCCTGTGTCAAATCAAGATAAACTGCCCTTAAATTCCCCTTAGGCCTTTAATTCAGACCTGGGAATGTCGTTACTCAATCTATTCCTAATTCAGAAGAGGCGCTGGACAAATTTAACGGACGCGAGGAACAAACTCGTGGCTAATGTACTGGCTGCTCGAAGCTCTGGAGATAAGATTTCTGTTGATACGACTAATCCCAATTGATTTTTTCCGCACTGCAACTTGCAAGCCTGCAACACAAGCACGCACTATAATCATCCCTCAGCAGTCATTTTCCTCGTTTCTGATGACACCGTCGTTTAACTCATTCAAGCCCTGCGCATATTCCTTGCTTATTTCAATGCACAGAAAACAATATTTCTTGAATGGCATGTGAATTTTTTGATCCTTGCACTTGACAGTGCATTCATTTCCCTGCACTGTGGCTGGCGTAAGCACTCTCTCCCTTAATAACATCTCACAATTTTAACCATCTCAAAACATCTCACAATCTTAACCAATGAAAACAAAGATTAATAATTTTTTTATACTTTTACTTAACAAATGTATAAATTAACTATAAAAAAGTTATAAATATTTCAATGCACAAATAACAATGACTTTTGATTGGTGAAAAATGAAGAGTTTAATCAGGGTTTAAACAAAACTGAACGTTTTAATTACTTTTCTGAATTAATAATAACAAATCAATAATTTTATGAAAAAATAATTTTTTAAATAACAAGAATTGTGAAAAGATATATATATAAATAATAATATTAATTTATTTTAAAGATAAACAAAAACAAATATTTGAATAAGAATTTATAAATTTGATATTAGATAAAACCGAAATAAATATTTTAATTATTCTGAATTTTAAAATAAGTATTGAATTTTTTATGAAACGTTTTTATTTATTTCAAATATATATATTCTAAAATTAAAAATAGGTATTGAATATTTTTATGAAACGTTTTTACTAATTTTAAATTTCTACATTCTCAATCAAAAATTGATTTTTATTTATCTTTTTAAAAAAAAATTATAATTAAATTTATTAATAAAATAAAATTTTATTGTATTTATAACTAAATATATAAATCAATATAAATATCTTAAAAACATCTATCCTATATGTTGAGAGATGTTAATCTTTAGATTTTTATCTTAAGATTTTTGACATATCATATTAATAAATGACAATCATCTAACAATATTAAAAACTATTAATTTTTTTAAATAAGATTTTATTATTTTTCTATTAATTTATCTAAACAAAAGAAAAAAATTGTGATAGTCAAATGAATATCAAATTTAAAATTAAACATAAAAATAAATACTCAATCTATTATACTTCATCCCACCACCATTACTATTATAATATATTAATATTATATATATTAAAGTTTTTATATTTTTTAATTTTTAATTATAATAATAAATATTTCTATAATAATTTAAAAAATATTATTTTTTAATTAAATAAAATATAAATAACATCAATTAAAATAATATATCATAAAATAATATATAAATTTAATAATTAATTTTGAAATATTTCATCATATACTATTAAAATAAATTTAAATAATATATATATATATATATATATATATATATATATATATATATATATATAAAACACTTTCTCATCAAATTTATTATTCTTCACTTTATCACGTAAATATCACTCTTAAACCTTTAATTTCTCGAAAATATCTTAATAAAATTTTATTTCCTTTTGATGGAGGAGAAATATTTTTGTCCATTTCAAAATTTTAAATACAATATAAAAAAATATACATTAATTTTGAAATATTTTATCATGTATTAATTTTAAAATTGATATTAAAAGTTATAATAAAAATATTAAAAATATTATTAAATTTTTAATTTCATTTTATTATTTGGTTTTAAAAGTAAATATTTTAATTGAAAAATATTTTCTTATAATTATATAGAAATATTTATCGTCCATTTTAATTTTTTAAATATAATTTAAAAAAGTATACATTGTTTTTTGGATTGTGATGTAACAATTATAAATAATATATTTCTAAAAAAAATAAAATGAATACATTTATATCACAGTGACCCAAATTCAGTGACCCAAATTCAAATCCTATCAACAAATAAGGAATTTATTGTCAATTCTACAATTAAATTGTAAAAATTAATACATAAAAAATAATCCTACAATTAATTTGTATAAAAAACCAAAAAAATTAGATTAAAACATGAAAAAAAAACTTAATACAATACCAATATAATTTCTAAGTTAAAATTGTGTATCAATTATTTTATCCACACTTTTAAAATCACTACCCGTATTTCATCATCAAATAAAAATATTTTTAAATAATAAAACTGAAATTCTCAACATAATTTTTTTTACTATAATAAATTACTTATTATACAGGTAGTAATTTGAAATGTGTCAATAAATAATACACAATTTTAACCAAAAAAAACTTGTTAGGATTGTGGAGCTAAAAGTTTCACTGATACAGACACAGAGGAGGTTGCAGGAGAGTTGTTGAGTGTCAGAGACACCGGCGTCGGTCAGGCCAACCGACGTCGGCAAGATAGGGCAGGAAGGCAACCGACGTCGGTCAGAGATCGGCCGGCGTCGGCGACCCCCAAGCAGACAGGCACCGGCGTCGGTCGCTTGTGTGGTTCGACTGCGAGCTAATTATGGACAGTTAGCTAACGAACCAAGTGTTTGCATGAAGAGATCTAATTATAGACTGAGAGTTGCGGATCTAATTATTGTAATTAGATGTCTAATTATTGTTTGGATGAGATCTATATAATAGACTCATGGTTGTATTGGAAAAGTGTCTAGGGAGTAAGAGAGCATAATTATAAACTCCTTCTGTGTGTGAGGTAGAGCAATGGTGCGTTCCTCCTAGTGCCTCAGTACCAGGGGTGCTAGTGCTGGATTGGAGAGCCAGCTGGGTTCTTCAGGAGTGTAGGATCTTGGTCACAGTTGCATGGCCTATATAGGAGATCTACATAGTAAGTAAGATCGTTGATCTGCAGGTGTATGTGTGTGCAAGGTCGAGGTTCACAGGGGAGCAGAACCGTTGTTTGATTTGCAGGGGTGCAAGGTCATATAGACAGCAACACAACAGGGAGCAGTATCAGGCAGGATCTACTTGGAGTACAGGTGTGTACTCGGATAGAGCAAGAGAGGAAGGCAAGGGAGTTCCTTCCATAAGTATGGTCTGTTGAAGTGCAGGTTATTGCAGGTTCATGGGAGATCTACTTGAAGTACCTTGAGTATTTGTGGAGCACGTGGAGTGCTTGTGGAGTGCGTGGAGCACTTGTGGTGTGCGTGGAGCACGGGAGGTGAACACCAACTCTGTATTTGAGTTGGGTGTTGGGTCCTGTGAGAGGGAGAGCTTTGGGGAGAAGATTTACTGTTCACTTGAGGTGTGGGAAACCTCTATAAGGTGGTGGAGAAGAAGTGGCATCTTCTTTATTGTATTCTTTTCTGTATAAAGTGTTAATACAAGTTGTGTATTGTCTCTCATATGCTGTGTTATTCTGAATTCTAGTTACTTGGTGAATCTGGGTATTTCCGCATATTATAGTTGCTTGGTATTTGGTAATCAATTGTATGCTTCCGGTGTTTCGCAATCCCTGACAAAACTTATTGACATTTTCATAAACTCTCAAAACATCACGAATCTAAATAATACAACTTAAAAAACGATTATTGGAATATATATATATATATAATTGTGCGAGGGTCCTATGATTCGCACCAGATATTGTGGCAGCTTTTTTCCACGCATTCCACTAAGTGACCGGAAGAAGGGAGCTCTGTTTGAGTCTCAGACCAAATGATTGTTTCCAAATTCAGCTCCCCTACTGACAAATCAATTGTTTATTGCTTACAAATTACGTCAGTCATGTGTTTCTGTCTGCTGAAACGTGCAAGGCGCATTTAGCGAGGCTTTGTAGCACATGCGAGGCACGCATGTCTATGTTAGTGGATCTGAGTGGGATATTTGTCATATTTCTTCGTCTATATATTTAGCCTTTGGCTGTGACTGGGGGATCCCATTGCTTGCACAACTGGATTTGATAAATGTTTACACCGAGCACAAAGAACAATTTCAATTGAAATTTCCAAGGTTGGATATCTATGCGCGGTTGACAATGGCCGACTGTTGGATCATCAGATTTTTTCCAGGCTATTATGGCCTCCACGTCCCAACCGTTCTGCTCAACTTGGTATCTGCTTTTGCCTACCTACACAATGCGATTTGTTGGCTTCTTTCATGGTTGCGGCAAGAATTTTATCAAATCTCCTCGGACATTTCCCCCATGTGTGGAGACATCATCAGAGAGAGCTTGCCCCTGTTAACATTCCGAGAGTTTTCACAGAGGTCTCGTGAGATGGAGGAAGATGGTATGTGCGCAGTTTGCTTGAGCTCGTTCGGTGAAGACGACGAAATTCGGGAGCTGTACAATTGTTGTCATATGTTTCACAGAAATTGTTTGGACAAATGGATTGATCACCATCAGGGTACCTGCCCTCTTTGTAGAAGCCCTCTGCTTCCACAAAGGGAAATGGTTGAAACAGAAGAAGGCGATGACAATGTATGGGTGGTCGACCTGATCTACTATCTTTTCGGGGAAGATTTAAAAATTTAGTCATAGAAGAGGATAGATTTGGCAATAGCAATGGAAAATTTCTGACTGTAACTATGGAAATAGTGTTTAAGAAGTCTAACACAACTAAGGGATGTGGTTAGTAAGATTATTCGTTATGTGTTCCCTATAATCTTTCTGTTTTGAATGTTAAGGCGTAACAAGATTGTGCACCGTAGAGATACACTTTCATGCAAATGTCATTTTCTAACACGCGGATTAAAAATGATAATACTAGTTGCTCGGAAGGTGAAAGTTCCATGGGAGGAAATGTATATTTAATTCCTAATTTTTTTTTTGGTAAGTACTTTATTTTGCCATTTATGGAGTATATTTCTTTTTTAAGTATATGAAGGAGAAACCTCTTATTGTATGAGAATTAAACCTATCAACTTTCCTTGTTATTTAGAAAGGACCACCAATCGATCACCTTTTCTTTCAACCGGTGGCTCCTCTACCATGTTATTCACATTGCATTACAAGCTATGCCCCCTTATGCATCCATGTAGCATGCACTTTGCAAAAGCTTCGATACTAACTTCAACCGCAATGAAATCAATAAGATACACTCCATAACTTCAATGTAAATCCAAGAATTGTCCTGAAGTTAGGGCAACATGTGTATGATATGGCCCCTCTAGTGCATGATATCATATAAAATACCATGTCATTGCTCCTCATCATCACCGCTCATCTCACTTTGAAATATTTCTATGTGTCAATATATCAATAGCATAGACGAACATAAGTTACCCCGAGGATGCAAGTAACATCGAAAGGAATGTATAAGTTTTTTTCTTGAAATCATTTCTAGAGTATATTCCCTTTTTAAGTGTAAGATGTGGGCACCCCCTCATGCCCAAGACTTAAACCTATCAACCCTCCTTGCCACCTGGGATCAATTCTCTGAACTAGTGACTCCTTTACCACAACATTCACATTGTATCATGAGCGATGCTTCTTGCATCCATGTTGCATGCACTTTGTAGCTTCGACCAACAAAGAATGTAAGCAATCGTGTAGACAAAAGCCTTCCAGAGATTTAAATCATGATCAATATATCTTCCATTATGTGGTGATGGAATTGCAAATATAATAGACATTGAAGGAGTTGAATTTGTGTTTTTATGTTGTAACTTCTTTTCAAGTTGATTCTCTCTATGTCAGGAGACACAAAATGCTTCGATTTGATGCTATTAAAATCAAACTCAACTCCCACGATATGATTGCTTGTTTAAGTTTCTAGCTTAATATGCTCAACATTATCCACCTCCACATCCAACACCAGAGTTGTAATTACACTTGTTGAGTCATCATCATGTTTGGAACAATGTTTGATTGCATGAGAAGTGAATATCTAATAATGTTAACCATGCAATGAACCTAGTTTTGAATTGCCACCAGTGTCTTCATACTCCTCCAAGCGTTGTGGTAGTTTAATCTATGTAAAATTTAGAATCACACTATCTGATATAGCTTCCTCTGTGCAGCCAAAAATTGCCACACTGAAGAGTGTAAGTTACGTCGGAAGGGATACAAATTTTATGTTTTAGTAAAACAAGGTTTTGTAAAAGAAGAGTTTAAATTGGTAATTGTATGTCACACAAAACACATGGTCTCTAACCTTGTTTCATCTTTTTTTCACACAACATTTAGCCACAATAATATGATTCTCATTTTAATAATCCTTCCAAAACATACATTTCTGACTAGTGCTCCCTTAAATTTTACATTTTCTTACTAGTAGGGATAAATGAGATGCTTATGGAGATAGACCCCAATTGTGGCCACCCTTTCTTCCAAGGGTTTGAGTATGGAATTAATGCATGTTCTTAAGCCTGAAGTAAATGCTACAAGTGTTAATATATTGGTAGCATGGAGAGAAAAACCTACAAGATAAACTTTGGGGACTCAATGTATTTTATCCACATCAATGGCATTGGAAGGATGATTCAAGATACAAATTAGATGTGGATCCCTGATGTATTCAAATCATACCTCATGATGTTCTCATCCACCCTTGACAATGAAAATTTTCCAATCAAGGATGCCATCACTATGTAAGCTATGGATGTTTCTGAAATGGGTGCAGGGTCTGAAGCTAGGGTTGTTGCATGATATGGGCCCTATAGAGTATGATATCACTTGTAATACCCTATAATTTTCCCTCAACGTCACCACCCTAATAACCTTGAAATATTACTCCAGGGGTTATATTTACATGACTTGCACTCATTGGAAAGGGGCACACAACTTATAAAGTGGCAAGTTATTTGATTGGACATTTGCTATTGTTAAAGATCAATGATTATGACATGAGAATGACTTGATTGTGTGAAGGCTCCACTTTTGATATGTGACTCAAATTAGTATTGCAATGTTGTTGATATGGACACAAGACATTGAGGTTCTAAAGTTTATGATGCAAATATATTGACTCCGAAAAAAATTACATTAGGGTTAAGAACATACAAAACACCATAATCATAGCCATGGAATAAAGAGAATCCCATACAAAACTTCCAAGTGGTGAGATATTTCAAAGTGAGTTTGGTGGTGATGATGAGGTGAAATGACAAGGTATTTTAGGGTATATTATACACCCAATGGATCATATCACATACATGCCCTGACTTAAGGGAAATTATTAGATTTACATGCCCTACAATCATTAAAATGGGTTTTGTAGCTTCTAAGGTAGTGGCATATTTTATTTACAATGTTTTATTTGTTTACAAAAGGACTCCATATCCGATATGCAAATTGAATCAACAATGCAATGTTGTTGATGTGAGGGTAATACATCGATGTTATGGATTTTTATTGGTTATTTCATTATAGTTAAAGTGAATATTGAATATTTTCCAAAGTGCATGCCATATGGGTACTTAAGGGGCACTATTGGTGATATAATGTGAATTCCATGTTGGAGGAGTTATTGGTTGAGAGAAAACATGGTCAATTGGTGATCGATCCTAGATTGATCTATTGATCTTAATATATTGTTCATAACAAAAAATTAAACTCAATTGAATGATAATATTGACCTAAAATACCATGGTACATATCTAGACTGCAATATCGAGTTTTTAAACATGACACATTAGGTCTAGCGGTAACAACTAACATGTAAACTACTCTACACATGTTGACAAGTCTAATAACTATACAAGGCTAATAGATTGTGATAGGTGTACCATGAATTCATGAAGATCCAATAAGGATAGTCAAATACTAATAGAAGATAACATGATGTCTAATAGTCCATAGACTGGCAAACTTTCAAACAATAAAATAAAAAAAGTGTCACATTGTAGCCATTGCCAATCAATTCAATGTTGGGTCTTTAGGAAGATTAATCCAATTTTTTTTTAAATATTATGTATTTAGGTATATATTTTGAATAAAATATAATATACATAATATTATATCATATTATTATAAAATGTATTTTAATCATATATATTGTATAATTATTTTACTATAATACTATATAATATAGTATAAATAATTGTAATTTTATATGAGATCAATGGGTATACTGATTTACAATCCCTTGCTTAACACAACCTCACTTTATGAAAACAAAATATTATATCCTTTTTTATGATTAAATTATTATAAAAGTCTACGTCTAATGTGCACCTTGGATCAACATTGCATTGCAATTGATGTTGGCACAAGACACTGACATCCTAAAATCTATCTTGTAGGTTCCATTCATATGTGTTACCAATTTATATTGACACCTAGAGAGACTAATTAGGCTTAAGAACATACATAACTATAATTCAATGGATATCATACACCAAAGGGCCTATAAAATAATAATTATTATTTAGAATATAATAATACAATATAATATTATCTTAGATGAGCATGTTACCATTTGAAAGATAAGCATATTTCTTTGCAATGACATATGGATAACACTTATCACATATAATTTGCACCTACACACATGGCTACATCAAAATTTAATTTGACATGTCAATGTAATAGTGGTGTACAATGAAATGTGTTAATAATATTAAATTAAGGTGGTAGCATATTGAATTGGATGTTTTATTTAGTCAAACATGGGTGAGGATGTCATGAGAATTGACTTGATCTAGTAAGGCTCCACATCTCATATGTAATTTGAATCAATGATGCAATGTTGTTAATGTTGGGACAAGACATTGATGTGTAAGAGTTTATCTTTTAGTTTTCCTTCATCCATGATGCCAATGAGGGCCATTGATAGGGTATTTTAGGTATTATCAAGGTGAGAGGGGTGATGATGGTGAGGGCTAGAAACAAGATATTTTATATGATATCATACCCTATAAGACCCATGCAGTGCAACAAACCCAGATTCAAGGCAATTGTTGGATTTACATGATATGTACCTATTACAAAGGGGTGTGCAACTTACATGGTGGTGGGCATACTTGATTGGTAATTTTATATTGTCAAGGGTGGATGAGGTCTTTGTGAGATATTATTTGATTATAAAGAGGGTCCAAGTATGATGTGCAACTCAAATGAGTGCTTCTTATATTAAATACTATATATTATATAAAAACTATATTATTTAATATAATATTCTATAAATTTATTACACATTACAATATATATATATATATATATATATATATATATATAATAGGGTCATATTTAACAATATAAAACATCATTACACACACACACATGTATGTATGTATGCATGCATATATGTATGTATTTATGTATGTATGTATGTATAAAGATGTTTTATATTATTAAATATGACCCTATTATTGGGTTGCATCATTTTAGCGATTCATTTTTTTGTGTGGTGACACATTCATTAACCTTATTCTCTATGTAGGCGTGTCAAGCAGGTTTCATTTTAGTGGGCCCTATAGAAAAATCCATGGAGGTCTCAAAGTGAATTTGATTTGTAATGGTGGTAAATCAGGTTGGAAGCCTAATCATTGTAAAGGCAAATTTCATGATGCTAGATGGCAAATCATGCAAAGCCTACAATCATCAATGAATGACAAGAAATAGATGCACGTCAACATAATTACAGGCGACTGGTTGTGCAGACTGAATGAAAGCCTCTATAAATAAGATGCACACTTGTGCAAAACCAAATGAATACCTATGTAGATTAAATGTATACCTATTTTGACCAGATGCAAGCCTATGCAATTTGGAAAAACACTTATTTTGATTGGATGAATGCTTATTTAGACCCAAATGAATGCCCGTGTAATTGGTTGAATGATTATTTTAACTAAACACACGGCTGTGTGGATTGAATGTAAGCCTATGTAGATTAGACAAACCTCTATTTAGACTAGATGAACGCCTCTTTGGATTCAAATGAACACATGTGTAGATTAGATAAATTCTTGTTTTGACCAAATACATGCCTGTGTAAGTTGGATAAATGCTTGTTTGTATTAGTTAAATGCCTATTCATACCTAGATGAATGCCTGTGTAAATTGGACATATGCCTACTTTTACCAGATGTATGACTATGTGGATTAGATGCATGCCTATACAGATTGGATGAACATCTATTTAGATTGGATGAATACTTTTTTGAATTTAAATGAATGCCTGTGTGGATTGGATAAATGCCTGTTTTGACCAAACACATGGTTGTGTAGTGTGCAGATTGGATGGATGCCTATTTAGATTAGATGAATGCCTGTGTAGACCCAATCACATGCCTAAAAAGGTTAGGTAGACATCTAATGATAATACTTATACGATGGATAAATGTATATATAGTAGATGAATGCCTGTGGTGTTTGCTTGTATCAGATAAATGTGTGGCATGTGTGCATGTGTCAATCATCTACATGGACATTTAACCAAATATGATGTGATCCTCTTGGTTGTGATACTAGTGTCTTTGGCGAATGCTCACATTATATGAGCAACCATCTTTTATGACCTGAAGGCCTATAAATATAAGAAACAAAACTCATTTTGCACATTTTGCTATTTTAGCCTCTTCTTCCAAGTTTAAAAACTTTCCTCTTTTCTCCAAGTCCCACTCTCAACTTCCAAAACCCTTTTTTATTCTATGGATTCCATTTTCCAGACCTCTTTTGGTGTTGTCATATGGGTAACCATAAGCCCTAGACTCACTTTCTAGAATTTGTTGTGCACTATCATCTAAAGGCTTCTACAGCAACAAGACACATACAATGATTGGGTGGAGAGTTACAAGTTTAATGGCATTATCTACATGCCCCAGTATGACAAAGATATTACTTTGTTGAATGTTCTATTGTAAAGCTTTGATAATTCTTCCTCCATGTTTCAAATCAACTTGGACTCTCAAAATATTTCATTTGGAATCCATCTAGGGGATATTGAGAGACTGATAGGTCTACCTTCCAATGATAGGGACCTGGTCACCACAAAGGCCTTGCTGAACGATGATGACAAAAATTATTTAGAGTCCCATTACTCACTATAGGTGGATGGTATGTATTGTTAAATTTATAATTACTAATTTTTGAATAGTTTTACTTTTTTTTATATGAATGATTGAAATTTTCCAAGAAAGAATTGTTTTGTAGGGTAGACCATTCGATCTTCCATTCTGGGCTCTTGTTTATATTCTTTGTAATCTAGGTGCTCAACCATTGAATTGGTGTAGTTTTATTTCTATCAGAATTGAAGATGATTTAAATTATGCTCTGCACAATGAACATACTCAATTTTATTGTTGTTATTATATTATTACATTGTACTACGAAGAAATTTTAGATTTGTAAGTATCCTCTATTCCTTCTACCCTCAATCCCAAATTTTTTATCAATGCACTCTCCCTTGAAGCACAAGAGGTTAGTTTGATTAGTTTTTTTAACTCTTTGAACTATTTATCTATTTCAAATAAATACATAAATATCGATCTAGTTCATTTTTAATAAAGCATGTTTTTATTGCCAAAAAAATTATATGAAATGATTACCAGAAGAAATGCTATAAGCAAAGGACATCAACCTCCTGAGGCCTCAACAAAAATAGAGATGGAAGATCATACATAATCGATTCTATAGATGCTTGAGTAGCAATTGATAAGAAGAAAGTGAATACAAAATTTGATTACACCTTCGGCACCTGCACAACACTCCACTCATGTTACCAATATACCTTCATAAACTAGATTTGCTTTTATTGAATACTCTTTTATCATTGTAATATTTTAACTCTATTATAAATTTATATATATAGTGGAGCATATGCAATATGTATTGCAAACACCAGCTAGGTCTAGCAAAAATTCAAGAGTTCCCCAAAAGCAACAACAACAATAGCAACAACAACAGTAATAACAATAGCCACAACAACAATGGTAAAAACAACAAGGTGTAATAAATAGATTTATTTTTTCTTAAATGCTAATATTATATTAGATTTTTTTAATTGGTCATTTAATTGATTTTTATTCCTATTTGCAGTTCATTCTTATCCAAGAAAAAAATTCCCACCATTGCCACCACCCCATCATGGCCCTTTAACTAATGGTATTGGGAAACATCTTTTTATCCCATCTCAAAGTGGTGCCACACTTCAGGTTCCAATGTTTCAGTTTTCAAACTTTTTAATTCATGGTTTTCCTAGTGTGACTAAGACTTCAGTTCTTCATAATATTGATCTAGATGATGAGTATTTAGGCATTGACAGTGGCACGCCCATGGATTCTTTCAACCCTCATGATATCATACATGGATCTCAACCCACAAAGCCTTTATAGTGACCTGATTTGCTTGATTTACCACCTAGCAGCACTGAAGGCAGTCCTATGTAGGAGATTCCTCAAATAAATGATCATCATACTTTATGAGCCAACAAAAATTGATATTTTATTTAACAAAGCATTTTCAAGAAGTGTTGTGAATAATAGCTTTAATGATGATGTTCTTGATATCATGTTAAAAAGTCTTGAGAACTTGAATGCAGAAGCCCAATCATTATGTAACAAATGGGCACAGAATAAAAGCCTGGTAGATCTTACGAATGCAGAAAAAGAAAAATTTGTAGTGAGTTTATTTTGGTTTTTTTAAATTAAAATTTATTTTAAAACATTTAAATAATTAATTTTTTTTATCATTTGTAGTCAAAATATATAAATTTAAAGATCCAAGTTGTTGTCCTTGACATGCATCTAAAGAAAGCACACAAAAGTATTTCTATGGTAATTTCTTTCAAGGAAAGACTTGTATTATTGAATAAGCAAAATAATACATTGAAGAAAATAATTTGAGAAAATGGCTTGGATCTTGATGTTTTGTTTAAAAATAAATTTGAAGCAGACCCATCATTGCTTTCAGTGGGAGATACTACCGCCGAAGAATGAAGTAATCTTACCAATATTCATTCTGTAGTGAAAGATCTCCAAGATTTTGGTATCTTGTTCTACATAGATAGCATAGCCACTACCAGTACCAACAAACAAGCAGTGAAAGTACAAAATGATCCACAGTGATTATTAGACTACTATAAGTTTAATGTTGTTTTGTAATTTCCATATTGTCTTTTAATTAATGAAAAATGAGGTTTGAGCTCAAATCCTTGAGTTGTATTATGCTTATGTTTAGTAACTATTGGAAACTTATGTTTTATAATATTAAAATAGATTTTGTAATTATAGATTCCTTACTCATATTTTGTAATAATTTGGTACAATGTTTACTGCTTTAATTTACAATAAATTTGGTATCAAAGCTACTAAAATATTGTTTACAATTTAATTTAAATAAACAATATATAATTTATTCAAAAAATGTCAAACAATTAAAAAAATAGAATGTTGAACATGTACTATTTTTTGCAACTTGCAATATTAAAAAATGCTAAAAAATACTATTGCAGAATATTGAAGAAAGGAGCATATCAACTAAGCATGTAATAAATAACTTAACTCAATGTAAACAAATGATAAAGAATACTATTGCAGAATGCTAAAGATATTTCAATCAGGTATATCAAGTAACCCTTTAGTAACATGTACTTCATTTCTAACATTTGTATGGCATGTCTCCTTGGCATTTAAAATTTCACTTGTAGTTGTATTTGTGACACCTCTTATTTCAGTTAGACTGCTCTAAATTGAAATTGCTCTATGATATGGAAACATATCCACTTCATACCCTAAAACATACAACCTTGAACATGTCTCAAGATGTTTATCCAATCTATTTTGAATCCTTGATTTGACAAAACATAATGCACTAAATACCCTCACATCTTCCATGGACCCCAAAATCATTGTTTGGCATAATTCATATAAATGAAAATATTTGCTAATTTCTTCTTGTAGAACACTAGGCTTCTATAGTTTCTTCCATAGCTTGGTAATAGAACCTATTTTTGTTGGTTCAGTTAACAATCGACAAATCCAAAAATCTTTGATTGGTTTTTCAGTAATTATTTTTGAAAAATAACCTTAACTTCCTCTCCATTGATTTCCATAGACTTACTGAATTGTTGGATGAGAGTACCCATGTAGGATGAAAAATAACCTTAACTTATTCTCCATAAATTATTTACTTGTTTGATATTCATCATCACCACTCCAAAATGTAGAATTCATCACACCCATGGCTTCAAGCAAGTCTTCTCTTTGAAAATGATCTCAAATTTCAGTAGACAAGATTTTTGAGATGTCTCTCAATTTCATTCACATGTCACATATGGCATTAGCATATAAAACCCTTGTTATAGGTACTTCAAATTTTGATCCAACTAAATTTGATAGTCTTTGAAGATTGTGTAATGGTATCTCTTTTCCATTAATAAAAAATACAAAGATGATCATGAATATTGAATTTCAAATAGTTTTGAGGGTCCTTTAGATTTGTTAAAGTTTTCCAACTCTCAAATATTGGTCCCTTAAAACTATCATCCCAATAGTATAATAAATCAAGTGATAAACAAATATGTTTCCTAAACTTTATGAAGTCTAAAATATATTTTGATCTCTCTTGTGCATATTTTGTCAAACAATGCATTTCCCTCAACATGGGTAGAATACCACATAATGTTAGCAAAGTTTTTGAAATCTGTCATGCAGTTCAATAAATATCTTGCTTTGTCAACCTCCATCCTATACTTAAACATAAAACTAGCTAATGATTGATATTTTTCAAATATTCTACATGCAGGTTCATACATTGAAATCCATCTAGTATCTACATCTTTTAATAGTTTTTTTTTCTATTAGTCACTCCAATTGAAAATTTTTAAAACTCTAAAAACCTTTTGGAACTACATGACATGTATGCATACAAATCATGGATTACCTCCTCCACTTTTATGACACTTTTGAATGTGATTACAATTTTTTTAGTAATATTCATTCTATGTGCCATGTAATGGATTGGAGTCATATATGGGGCAACTATTGTTTGCAGGTGAACACACAAACCTATTTTATTCCCCTACATTACTGATGCACCATCCACACCAACACAAACTAACTTAGTACCTATATCATGGTAACTCATCCCAGCAATATCCATCAAATTAGAAATAACCAATTTGTAAAGGTTTTATGCATTACAATTTTCAATCATTTTATGTATAGATAAAAGGTGAGGTTTCCTTGAATTATTTTGAAATATATATAAATGCATGGATACCCATGGTGTGTTGTCAGCCACTTTTACCTCATCAATGGATAGTGATATGAACCTTGCTGAATTTACTTTATCTTTCAAATCCTTCTTTTCATTTTTTGTGAGGCATTTTTCCATCTCCCAGGTACCGATATCAGACCAATGTGAATGTGGAATGTTATACAATCCAATTTTTTAAAATAAAATCTTATAATTTGAATAATCAAAGATTAGTCTTCCTCTTTTCAGAATGTGAAATAAAGTTGAAAATTATATATTTTTGGCAAGCAAATTAGATTGAGCAACCTTTATGAATTGAGCTTGAATTGTTCCTCTTTTCTTAATGAGATGTTGTTGATGTTTCTGATGATTATGATACTCCATTGCATAACATTGATGTATGCACTATTTTTCATTTTTCCATCTCACTATTTTTTTTATAATTTCATCTTTGTCTTTTACCAACTCATATTTTGCCACAATGGTTTTCAATTGTGTCCAATTTGAGTTGCATTTTGTGGTCCTTACCAAGTTTTCAACTACATATGGTGCATTTGTATTCTGTTGGTGTGTCAATATTATTTTCTGCCTGCATAGGTTCAATAAATGGGAATTAAGATGCCTACTCATACTAAAATGACGTTCTAAATGCATACAAAAACATATGAACTAGCTAAAAAAATAGTCCAAATTAAAAAAGATGAAACCCTGGGGGACATAAAAATTGAACCCATGCAATAGTTCAATTTTTATGTCACCAAGGGTTTTATATTTTTTAATAAATTTTTTTTGGTGAGCCCATATGTTCCAGATGGATTATAGAGAATTGAAGTCTAAGGTCAAACTTTTGAGGGAATCAACCTAGTAGTAGAGCGATCGCACCTATAACTCATCTAAAAAATCAATTTTACCTACACAACACTCAAAATAGAGTTGAATGGATCGATTAGAAAATAGAGTCAAATGAATCTACACTTGGTAAAGACAAAAAAATTGACCAAATGGCAAATTCAAATGCTCAACCATTAGCAGAGCTTGATGGCTCTGCCCTCGATATAGCTAAATGACTCTGTCAATGGGAGAGTTGAATGACTTTGCCTGTGATAAAGTGGAACAATTACTAATGACAGAGCTAAATGTGATAGTATCATTTAGCTCTATCACAGGCATAACCATTTCACTCTACCTCTGACAAAGCCATTTGACTCTACCATGGAAAGAGTCATTCACCCTTACTATCGAAAGAGCTATTCATCTCTACCATGGGAAGAGTCATTCATCTCTCCTATCGGTAGATCCATTCAATTCTATCATAGTAGTCAAATAGCTCAGCCATAATCAAGCTGCACTAAAGAAGATCTATTGGCTTGGAAATACCTTGTTTGGCTTAGAAATACCTTGTTTGTAAGTAAATGTGTATATTTTAAAATAATGTGTAATCTATTTGGTACCTGAATTTATGTTGTGGAATGGTGATTTGAAGAATATTTTGGACATGCTAATTCATGAAAGCTATGAATTAGATTTGTCTAAATGAATCTAAGGATGTTTAGGATATAGACTTTTAAAATGAACCATGATAAAAACTTAAATAATAATAATAATAATAATATTAGATTTATATTTAAATATCATATATATTAATAATAAACTAAACATAAATTATAAAAATAAAAAAGGTAAGCTTAAAAAATATATTATAAAATCTAATACTTAAAAAACTAATGAAAGACGTAAAACCATGTAGTAAAAAACAAAACCGTAAAATCCTTTTTCTAAAACATTGGATCTAAAGCAAAAAAAAAACTAAAAGTTAATAAGATCAAATATCAAAAATTTTAAACAAAGTTTTTTGCTCTGCTAGGATTTCCTCCATGTGCGTCATTAAGTCAATCCTTGATTTTTTGTTAAGAAAGCTTGTCTACATACCTTAGCCCTTGTTAGATTGCCTAAGGGACTAAAATTTATTTCCTTTTAGGGATTTTCACCTTTGGCTAAGGCTAGCCTATTTATTGACTTATCCTCATTCCCTCTTGGCTGATTCAATTGCAAAGGTAAATGTTGAATAATTGAGCAATAATACTACAAGCACGTGAGGAAGTTTGTATTGAAAGTCTACCATTAGATAACTCTTCAGAACCTAATGTTATTTTACCCAGTCCAAAATTTAACTCTACTTGTCAATGGCTATAACAATTTTCTTTGATAGGTTATTTTGTGGGTCGAATTCCATTTAAAAGTATGCTTAGATACTAGGTTCGAGCCCAGTGGACTACTCATGGCATAAATATTGAGAGTGTCAATAATATGACCAAAGTTTTTTTTTGTTTCATTTTTCCAAGCCTTCCCATGTAGGAGGTATCCCCCATAAGTCAGCCATATGGTATGTTAGGAACTTAATCATGGTTTTCTCCCCCTGGACATGGGACTTTGTATTCTCTGAGTACACTACTCTAAAGGTCCCAGCTTGGGTAGAATTTTTAGGTAACCCACTCTCCTATTGGCATTTTATTCCCCACATTGTTTCCTCCATAGGTCGAGTTATTTTCCATGAGAAAAGTAGGTTCTACTCTACTAGGATGAAGAAGTGAGTTTGTGTAAAGGCAGACCTTTCACAAGACCTTAAAGATTTTATGGAGATTCAAGTTAGAGATATGAGACACTCTTAGTGGGTTCTGTATATCAATTTTACCAATAATTTCTTTTGCTACCAAATAACCAACCATAAAATTTGGGACTGTCCCCTTCAACTAGCCAATAATAATCTGGCCAATCACTCATCCTCTCCTCCTAAGGCCTCTTTAAAATTTGGAAAAAAACCAACTAAGCATGGATGGACTATGGTAGGGAAGAAGAACAAATGCATTGAATTGATGAGCTCAAACATAGGAAACCCTAAAGGAGGCAAGTCATCAATAAGTAATAGCCCATAGGTCCAGGTTCTTACCGAGAAAGAGCCTTCTCAGGATAAAGATCTAAAAGTGATAGAAAAACCTAGGGTCTACAACACCCCTCTTGAAGCTAATGTTTTATCTCATGGTCTAGGGGCTTCTCTACCCATTTCTTCCAATTTTTTAGATTCTCAACCAAACTCTCTACCACTTCCTGCTCATCGAGATGCACTCAAATGCTCTTAAATCCCTCCTAGGAGGTGCAAAGAGTTGGAGGAAGGAGAATATCAAGTTGAATATGCTATGTAGAAATAAGCAAAATATGATTTTTTTAAAATACCAATAGTGGGCATTTTTTATAGAATTGCTATGATGACGTAAAAGGCATATAATCTGATGATATATCTCTTGACACCCATCATCTATGAATTGATTTTCATGGAATTTTTTGGGTGTTATAGACCCAAAATGTACATTTTTTATGCATGCATGACTTCAAAAAGAAGTTCCCTGAGATGGACATTCTTTGTCTGCAAAAAGTGAAGGTGGTGGATTTTTTTATTGACAACAGTCAATAACTCTATCTAGCATTATAGTATTATCCTACATAGTAATCATGATGCAGGACATGGTGGTATGATCAAGTTTGATTCTTCAAGGTGGTGGCCACATGTAGTGTAAACTAGAGTGGACCCCACCAACCAGTTAGTTTGGGCCATTTTCAACTTTGAAAGCCATTCTTTTGGATTTATTAATATTTATTCTTAGAATTATGCCATTGAACATACTCATTTATGGTGATGGATTGTGGATGATATCCCCAATGCTCATTGAGTCATTTGTGGTGACTTTACTATGGTAGTGTCTCTTGAAGGCAAAGTGGGCCACCTACCAATGCACTGGGTGGTTGTAAAAAGGGAGATGTGGTATTATATGTACACTAAATGGGGTTTTTATGACCTAAATTTAATCCAATAGTTGTAGATGGAGCTTGGTAAACCTAGAACAATTTCAGAGATAACCCTACTCAGATTTTAATGTGCCTAGATAAAGCAATGATATCTACCTAACCCTATTTTTACTTTGATAATGGTTTTTATCCTCTAGTGTAGGTGATCTTAGATTTTGGTTTTTTTGATGATTCCCCCATTCAGTTTCGAGTGACATGGTAGTTCATGAAACCCAAGGTTCATAAAACCCAATTCTTCCTCAATACCTCCTTACTCAAGCATGGCCCACTATGGCTCACATTTGTAGCATTTAGAATCTGGATCTCCATCTGACCTAAAATTTTTATTGGATTCTTTGGAAGAATGATGACATTAGAATTAATTCTCACTTTTTGAGAATCTATGGCCATCAACTTGCTAAATTTTGATGACACTCTTACTCTGCTACTTCCTTAGATCTTGGCCATGTGGCTTTAGCCCTAGAAAAAGATCCCTTCAATGAGATCTCGCAAGTTAGAGTCTCTTCTTTGTAGCATCACATCCATAATGTAGATAATTAAAATACTTAGGGATCACAAATCAAATCCAAACTTCACTAGCTCAAGATAGGGGACAAAGCCTCCAAAGAATTATTTTAAATGCTTAGAGCTAAAAACTCAAAGAAAAAAATTTAGGGTACCTCTAATGTTGGTAGGAGATTATCAGAGACATTAAAAATTATTTAAACCTTTGATTAGCATTATAAATAGGTGGTCAAAGCTCAAGCATCCTCTATAGAGCATGTCATATACCTTTATTAGTGTTTTGTAGTGGTGCGTTACAAAATCACTCTGGCTCAATGAGTAGCTTCCGTAGGCTCCTCACTGTGGATGATCTATAAGAGATAGTGGATCATATGGTGAATGATAAATATCTAGACATTAATTGTTTCCTCTATGAATTTTATAAAACTCTGTGGGATATTATAGGTTCTAAATTATACCATGTCTATCAAGAAGCCTTTCACACACATTCTCTAGGGAAGAATATAAATAAAGGAAACATTAAATTCATACCTAAATAAGGGGATCTTGAGTTGATCTATAATTGTAGGTTGATCATCCTCCTAAATGTTTCCTACAAAATCATTTCCAAAGATTTGGCACTCCAGTTGCATAATATATTGCCACACATCATTCACCTTTAGCAAATAGGTTTAATCAAAATTAGATATATATTAGACTATATCATTCTGGTTTGGGAAGGAATGGACTAGGCTAGGAGAACTATTAAAATATCTATGTTCATAAAAATTGACTTGAAAAAGCTTATGATCATATTGAGTGGCCTTTCATCTTGGCCATGCTTAAAGCCATGGGCTTTGGGGTAAATTTCATTCAAACTATCTAGATGCTTTTTCCAGATGCCTCAATCATCTTCTCTATTAATGGAGTCACCTCTAAGAAATTTAGTTTGTTTAGATCTATTTTCCAAGGATACCCTTTGGCACTTGCCCTGTCTATGCTTGCAATAGAGGCTTTTGGAAATCTTTTTAGTAATGCCCAAGTTAGGGGCCTTGTTAAAGGAATCTATCTCCCTCCAGATAAAGAAAACCCTTAGGAAAATATGCAATTATTGAATGGCCACTTTGTTGATGAATCTTTCCTTACTATTATTGAAGAAGAGGACAATGTGGACAACCCCTTGTAATGTCTCAACAACTTTTTGCTTACCTTTGGCTCAAACATCCAATGGTAAAATCTCATTGCTACAAGGAGTAATACCTTCCCCTGTCTATGTTAGCTACCAATTATGGGTGGGCATAGATTCAACATGATGAAATATTCAAGTTTCTTGGCATCCCTTTTACTTTTGATGCCTTTCCACCCATGTTGTGGCAATATGTTATTGTTAGAGTATCAAAGAAATTGGATTATTGGGTGACTAAGACCTTATCGTTAGCAAAAAAAATTTCAAATCTACTTGAAAGTGCTTGCAACCACCCATGTTTACTACTCTTCATGTTGGGGGCCTTCCAATAATTCTTACCAAAAACTTGAAAAGCTTCTTAGGGACTTTATTTTGGCTAATTTTTCACGTCACCATGGATTACACAAGGTTGCTTGGAAATACTTATACCTCATATGGGATGTTGGAGGTATGGGGATCATTGACATGGATCATCAAGGAGTTACCTTATGTGAAAAATGGATTGTGCGGGCCATTGAAGGCAAGGAATATATTTAGGTCTTCCCAAAGGCAAAAAATCCTGAAAAGGTCTTGGTTTCTCCAATCTTCTCATCATCAAAACACCTATTTAATTTATAGGGTCCTTTATGGCTACAAGTATCTAGAAAGCATGGAAAAATATCAAACCATGGCTTCTCTAAAATGGCTTAGGGTTATGATATGGGTTGTCTATTAAATCACATTTACTATGGTGGTCACATGTTATCAATTTTAATGAATTCCCTCTGGTCGAGGTTCCTTGATCAATGCTCTCAAATTATTTCATAGAGGCATTCATATTGTCCAAGACATATTTTATAAAAAGTCTCACTCCTGGCTATACTGGGAGGAGGTGAAAACCAAATTTCAATTACCCAATGATAATAGAGAATCTTATGAAGAAATCCTTAATGTTGTTCCACATTCAATGCTTCACAAAATCTTTGTTACTTCTGGTCATCCTTGGTGGAAGGACTAGAAGTGGTATATTAAAACTCCATTTCATAATTACACTCTCCAAATTGGCTATGGGTGGCTTATTCCCCACATGCCTATGGTGGACAAGCTTAACTCTCATTGGGATCTTCATTATTTAGTTTGTATCTGGTGCTTCCATTTTCATCCTATTTGGGAGGCTTTCTTGGAACCTAAGTTAGTTCACTTTGTTTGGTGTGTTCTATATCAAGGCCTACCTATAAGCAGATGGCTTGTGCATTTATAAATTTTCCTTCCCAAATGACCATACTATGGCCATGTATAAACACTCCCTCATCTTTTATGGCATTGCTCTAAATCCCAATGGGTCTAGACATGGATTCATGACCTTTTTAGTCCTTTTCAGCCTGAGTTATTTTAATGGTAGCATATCCTTCTTGGAGATAAACCCACCTTTCATTTTAAATACCCCAAGTCTGACATAATTTCAGAGTGGAGATTATATTTTGGTTATCGAAAGAAATAAATAATGTAGTGTTTAGCAATGTTTCTTAATATTGTAATTTTTTTCTCACAACAAATCCTCCATTATTTCCAATGTGCTTATGCAGATTCAAGTGTAGGAAAATAAAGTTGATGTAGATCTTATACATCTTTAGGACCTTCTCACTCATTGGGGAGATGCTCCTTGTGCTATGGAAAGGATTCCTCCTTCTCTATCCAAGGATAACAGATTTATTGAAATAAATGCTATTCTTCCTCCCGAGGTGGTCATCAACACATCCAATCTTAGTGCTACTCTCATAGTGTCTATTTTTATTAATGTATGTCTCCTTCAAGACAAAAATGAGAGTGTCAAGCACAACCTCCTTCCCCTATTGGGTAGGATGGTTTATGTGCTCTTCCTCCTCCTCTACATCTAAATGATTAGGGGGGTCCACTTAGATTTTGGATAGACATGATGGACAAGTTCCCTATATTTTCTCTTTCCATTTCTCCTACTCAACAAAAAAAAGATGATAAGGACAATGCTTAAGATTCTAATTGGGAGCCAATTTTAGATGGAAATGACTTGCATAGATTGGTTTTGGGTCTAGATGATATGAATCCTCCAAATTTTGGCCTTGCTCTAGCATCTTAATGTTTTCATTTTTGTTTATGATGTTATGATGACTCATTCCTAGGAGGGGATTAGCTCTATTTTTGTTTCTATTTTTGCTTATTTCTAGGCTTGGCCTAGTTTGACTTGAGGCGTGCTTCCATACTACATATTTTTTTGTGAATTATTTGTATATTATATATTTTATTGATATATAGATATATTTCATAAGAAAAAAGTTTAAACAAAATCTAAAAATACTAAATATTAAATAAAAACCATGAATTCCTTTTAGAAATCCATGACTATGCAAAATGGTGTTGGTGATGGTTTTGCCATCAAATGGAGTTGGAGAAGCCATGTGTGAGGGCTGAGGAGAGGAGTTTGAAATGAGTGGATTTAATTGAAACAATTGTGAAAAACCATTAAATATCACAAAAAACCATGGGAATGTATACAACTAGTCACAAAAACTATTGTTAAAAACTAGATTCACATCTCCACTGCCATGAGACAAATCTTTGGGGTTGACACCCAAATAAGAATGCCTCAAATGTAATTAAAACAAGGTACACATGGAGATTACTCTTTGCATATATTTATATTGACTAAAATCTAATTATATATGATAATCTAGTCTTGTACACTTAACAAATATCACTCATAACTCAACCTTTGAACTCATAACCTTCCCACTGTTAAAAGCCTCATTTTCACCATCTCATTGTGCCTAAATGATTATATTATAGTATGAAATTGATATTTTGGTTACCTTGATCACACATAGGCTAAATTCTACATAAAACCTGATTTATATCCTACTTTGACAATTATAGATCTCCAATAACTTTATATTCTTCCACACACTACTGTCTAAACTAGTATACTAGTGTCGATGCTAATGTCTTGGATATGATGCTAGTGTCTGAGCATTAAAAATGGTCATATTTAAAAATATTTCAACATGTATGATTTGACCTATTTATATTAATTAAACCTCCCATGAGATAATTTCAAAAGGTGTGGTATAAATACAAAACAAAAGGTCATTGATCATCATCTAGCAATTACCAAGAAAATATATTATCAAACTCACACTTAAAATTTATAAAACTAAGTTATATTTACATATGCTTTCCTATTTATAAATTATTCATATGATAATTTCTATTATAGGTCTGAAGCATTCAAAAAGTAACACATGAATAATATTTTTCAAGTCACAAACTAGATCACTGCATGCACTCGTATATAGAATATTGCATTATTATTTAGACACAAGCCCACATAAGGTGAAAACTACATTGATTTGAGGCCCTATTCAGAATATATGGATATGTAGTAAGTGATCATTGATATAAGGGTATTTGAGGTCATACTAACTTCACTTGAGCCCACTAACCCCATTTTGTAAGGTGACATGCCCAAGTTTGAGGACCTAGGGTTTTGAGTGAAACATTAATATCCATGACTCTTACACGTCATTTGAGATGATAATATTCAAGGTGAACATGAAATTTAATAGTTTCAATTGGTCATTATAAAAATGACTTGTATTTTGTACATGATAGAAGCATCAGATTCAGTGCATAAACATCAACGATAGTGTCAAGATCCTAACCATAGTTTCCAAGCTAACTGAGAGCAAATATTCAAAATATAATGAATAAATGAAGAGCATCATTATTTTCTATTTACATATACAAGATATGCCTGCACATTAATATTTAATATTAATATTTTTCCTTCTTCATGTTGTTACATTAAGATTATTATTGACATTATACTTTCTACATTTAATATACTTTCATAATTCAATACTATTATATAATATTTTGAATCTAAATTATTTAATTTCCCTACTTTTAGAATATCCTGGCCATTTGTTTGATTAGGTTATTCTACACCCTAACTCTTATTTCCAAAAATGGTTAAATAATTGGTGAACCTGACCTCTGAGTCTTTTTTTGTAACCCTAGCTTGCTCTAGGGTTTTCTATCTTATAGGGTTTCAAATTTGATTTTGATTTCCTTATCATGCTCGATAATTTTCTAGAATTTGTATGCCTCTATTTTCTTGTTCTCATCTTAGTCTTTGAAACATTTAATATGGAATAAAAAAATTAATTACCCCTTCTAACCCTAAGGAGGGTAATAACTACCATCTCAGTCCCATTATTCACCTACAACTTATTTTATATTTCATAGGCCATGTTATCACTAATTCAATTGGTAATTTATCCCAACCTATAGTTATAAATAAAAGGTAACCAATGTATCCTTCCTCAATCCCGTCCACCTCCCACATCTCCTATTTAAATAAAAGGATAACACAGAGTAAAATCAATTACAAATAAAATAATTAGAGAAATAAAATATTCAAAAGGCATAATTAGAGAAAGAAAAGTTGCAAAAGGCAAAGCTAGAGCAAGGAATGTTACAACATATCAATGGGAAAAATAAAAATTACAAAATGGACAACATGAAAAAGAACAATTACAAAATCAATCAATGGCAAAGGTAATTATATTAAAAGAGTAATTGATAAATCAAACTTAAGGTAAGCAAACAAACATGTTTAAATCATGATTTCTAACAAAATAGGTTAAAAATCAAGAGACACTTGAAAAAGTTTAAAATGTGACTACAAAGGGGACAATTATAAGTCTTTCCTTATATCATGACCCTTTCATTACCATTGCTCACATAGATGGCAATTAATTTATAGATATCAAGGTTTTGAAATATCAAAATAAGAAAAATTATTTCATGCCATTTCTTATCTCACTTGGAAATAAGTATCAACAAATAGATAAAACTAATGCACTCTCAACAAGTGTGGGATCAATTTATTTAAGATTTTTACTTCAAAATAATGTTATATTAATTTTAATTTTATTTATAATCCAAATGCATAGAATATTATGGTTGGACAATCATGGTTACACTCAATAGGAGCAATGACTAATGAAAACCAAGGTTGCATACAATTTGATTATGAAGGAAAGGTTGCATCCTTTTCCAAAGAAGGGAAATATTTAAAACAAGAACACACAAAGGAAAAAATCTCTCAAGCAAAGATAACTAGTACAAGCTTAACAGAAGAACATGATACAATTTCTAATTATGCTATGCACACTTATGACACATCTTGTTCAGGGAATGTTACACATTTACCATTCCTCATAGATTGTTGTCATAAAATTAAGTTCATTAGATAGCTTGTGTATTTTCAAAAATTCTAAAATCCAATAATCAATAAAATATAAAAAAATTCAAATAAATAAATAAACACAAAAATATTCAACATATATTTTTACTAACTTTTGCATATATGTGGCTTAGTTTATGTTAATAGATAGTGTATTATTTCATTTATATACACACATATGTCTCATGATTACTTGAGTATGATACAAACATAAACTAAATATATGGTACATGTATATATAGATGTTTGACCTTTTCCTCTAGATACATGACACACTAGATTGTGAGCATATACTTCTATTGATCACAATTGATATAGGTTCTTTTATTTTTTGATAAATTTACATTATAATTTTGATCTTATATATTAAATCTTACACATGTTTATACTCATTCTTACATGTTACATAACGTGATTGATATGTTATGCTACAAGACATTTTTATAATACATGTATGTATGGAATAGTATGATATACTTATTTTGGTTCCTTAAATGTCACTTAATCATCTTATCACATTGCTTACTTGAGTGTAGTTTTTGGTTGTTATCTTGATTTGACTATGGAACATTTTAAAATGTTCCTTGTTTGTTTGACATAGTGCCCCTAAGTGTTGTTTCCTTGGTGTGTGAATATTTGAATAGGTCCTCTCCCCGATTGAATAACATTTGAACATGCCCATTATTTGTTGTCTCCTTATACCCATTTTATGTGACATTAAGTCTTATTGTGTGTGTGATTAAATATTTGTTGAGATTGTGATTGTTAATCCTATATGTTTCCATGATGCATATCATGCGTATTAGGGATTGTTATGTTTGGATACTATGAAATTCATTGATATATCTACTTAGACATGATTCCACTATATATGACTGATATAAATATATCATGGTTATCTTATCCTTTTGAGATAACATGACTATTAGATTGTCTTATCCTCACTCAAATGGGGGGGGGGGCAGCATATCAGTGGGGAAATGTCAATATACATGGGTAAAAATCTTGTGTATTTGACACTAATTTTACAAATTTAAGACAAAGTTTTTAATATTTATGATAGATACTATATATTTTATAGATCAAAGGTTAAATTTTTACAAATATTTTTGCTTGAGACACATTATAGGTGTATATTCCATGAAAATTCTCTAAATCATATATACATATTTAGAGTAAATACACATTTATGTACTAACATTACCAAGATGCACCAATTGAGATTTATCTATTATCATCAATTTTATCCCTTGAGTAGTGTGGTTGAGACTCAGTACCCTTGATCTCCTTGAAAATATTTCCCTTTTATAGGTTTAGATGGTTACACCATTTAGCCTAGGCAATATTTTCTAGATTGGTTAGATTATGTATACACTTGAGTTGTGTGATTAAGATTTAGTTATCTTGATGGCTTTGGTTTAACTCACCCTTGCTCCATATTAGGGGCATGATCACCCTCAAATTCTCCTCTTCACATCTCCAAGGTTCAAATTTTAACCTTTTTCTCCAATTCTTCATCAAAATAAACATCATTAACATAGTAGACTACCAAGGGGAAACATGGTTGCATTGACACACATGTGTACTCCTTCCTTTCTCTCTTTTCTTGAAAGCATTTCAATTATTTATTTTTAAGATTATATGCACTAATTATAATATAACATGATATTGGTTTCAAGTAATACATAAATAAAAAATTCAAACATATCTCAAGCAAAGATAATGTGTTTTATACACACCAAAGTACATACTTATTTTTCTTTTAAACTAATAATTTCATCCTTATGCATTACTAGATTGGGGGTATGGGTTAGGGGGGAGAGGGGGAATATAGATACTAAAATATGATTATATATGATAAAATAGTCTTGTATACTTGATTAATATCACTCATGGATCAACCCTTCAATGCATGACATTCCCACTGCTAAAAGGCTTGCGTTCATCATCTTACTATGCCCAAATACTAATCTTATAGTCTAAACTTGATATTATTCTTACCCAGACCACCTATAGATCGTAGTATACATAAAACCTAATTTATGTCCTAATGTAGTAGTTATGGATGTTAAACAACTTTTTAATTTCCCAAACACTATTGTCCAAACTAGAACACTAGCATCGATGCTAGTGTCCCAAATTTGATACTAGTGTCTGAGCCTTAAAAATGGTCAAATTTAAAAATATTTGGACATGTATGGGTTAAAATATATTTATTAATTAAACCTAAAAATATATCTTTTAAAAATGTATTGTATAAATACAAAATAAAATTTCATTCATTATCATCTATCAACTACCAAAAAAACATTTATCAAGCTGACACTTAATCATCTGCACAACTAACTTCTATTCACCCATATTTTCAAATTAGTCATAATATTAGTATTATTATAAGTTTGAAGCATTCATAGAGCATCCCATGAGTTGTATTTTTTAAGTTACAAGGTAGATCAATACATGCAATTGCATATAACATATTATGTAATTGTTTACACACAAACCCACATAAGGGGGAGAACTGCATCAGTCTGAGGCCCTATGCATAGTATATGGATATGCATGAAACATTATTGATAGAGGGTTATTTGAGATTATATTAAATTTTATTGATCCAACTAACCCCCATTTGTTAAGGTGACATACCCAAGTTAGAGGGCCTATAGTTTTGAGCAAAATTGATATCCATATCCTATTTGCATAATCCATTTTGAAAATATCCAAGGTGACAATTAAACCTAATATGTGAAATTGGTCATTATAGAAAGAGAAATATACTAAGTACTAGAAAAAATTATCATATTCAAGATAAGAACATTGATGGTAATGCCCAAATCCAAAGGGTAGTGTTTAGGATAACAAGAGAAAATATTCAAAATCTAACGAATCACTGTGGAGCATCATCTTGTATTATAATTTACCTAAATATTACATATCCACTTGTGCATTAGTAAATAAACTAAGTATTGTTTCTCATTCATGTTTATACATTCACGTTATTGTAGTCAATGTAGTTTTAATATTTGGCATATGTTCACAATTCAACATTGTATCATAATATTTTGAATCTAAATTATTTCATTGGCCTTATTTTAGAATGACATCCATTTTTTTTGATTAGTATATTCTCCCCCATCCCTTATCTCCCAAAATGGTTAAACACTATTGTGTCAATTGTAATAAAAATTATAATGTCAATTGTGTTACATTTATCGAACCTAATAAAGTGTGTGAAATATGACATAATTTGTTATGTATATGTTTTTAAATTTTAATATTATAAATTGACATAGAGGATCATCTCCACTAATGCAATTAAATTGTATGCATGCACTATTAAAAATGTTCAAGAATGAATAAAATGTGCAAATTATTTCATTAAATATTTAAGCCTTTCATAAAATTTAATGATAGTAGGATGTTCATAAAATATATTTTTCAATATAGTCATGGAGATTTTATAACAAATAAAATTTTTCAACATGTATGACATTATATACATAGTATAAAGTCAAGTATATTAGGTAATTAACTTTGAGTGACATATTCTTTTGGTATGTTAAAATAAGTTATTAATTATGATTTAGTCTTTATTTTTTATTAAAAAAATAATGTTAAATGCCATTTTGTATTCAAGATTATGATTTTTAAGTAAAAGGTGAATATTATGATTTATTTAGTAAAATAAAAATTTAACATACATATAATATAATTATAATTTGTATTATCTTTAGATTTAGTTAAGGATGAGTTACATATAATCCAATAATAATATTTCAGTATAACAAGTTCATATAAAAATTTACAGAGTGACATGTATTTTTGACATGTTGAAGTACAATGTTAGATCAGTTTGCAAAGTACATTTTACAAAAAATGGAGTATTATTCAATAATATTTCAAGGAATATTCTTAAATATTTATATTTTAAAATTCACAATTGCTAAAATAATATGTCAATTCAAGCCTTTTGATTGGCTAAAACCTAAAAATTAATTGATTTTGAGTGAAAGTTATTGTACCCTACCATAGAAAGGACTAATAATAAATATAATATTGCCTTGATTTAATCGATACATATGTAAATATACCATTTATAAATCAATGTCTACCTCAAAATTATGTGTGTGCCCATGCACACGCGTGTGTGTCATTTAAATTAGCGCAAGGGTAATGACTCAATTAAAGTTAGGGGTATCAATAAAGAGATAAATTAAATCATGTAGCCTTAAAAATTACACATTTGAAAATATTATACAAATAATATAAAAACATGTGATATCCAATGATATGATTTGTAACATTAGACATGCTGATCTATATGAGCTAACTCATGGTCTTTACAAGTTTAGGTATATATCTCTCACCTTTCTTAGAAAGTACATATCTCATTTATTGATACTAATTGAATATATTAGGACCTTATAACACAAGAGTATGGGAATGTTTCTATAGGAAAAATATCCACATACTTAAAATATACATTACAACCAACCAAACAACCCACTACAAGCAATTAATATAAGATACAATCACAATGACTTATAAAACATCACACCCATAACAGATCACTATGTGCCAAAATTATTAAATACCAATTAAATTCCAATGATACATAATTAATCATGATATAACACATCAAAATGTGATGGAATCATAAAATATCTAAATAATAATGTGCACTTAACAAGTTGCGGAAAAAAGATCACAACTCACAAGCTTAATTTGTAACACTTCATAAACAAATTATGTAGGAATAAAACCATACAAAAGTTTTACAAGATAATCATTAATAAAATTTTGTAGTACCATTCATATAAATGATAAAATTAAATAATTTTAGTAAAAAATGGAACATGATTACCTTGGCTTCATAATTTTCTTTCTTCCTCTCTATATGGATCTTCTAAACTTGCACAAAACTATATTGAGCCCACCAAATAGACTTGAATAAAACTATATAAGTGATTCCAATATGCACTCACAAATAAAATAATGTGTAAGGAAAACTTAAATTCACTAATGTTGTGAAAAATAACATAAAGGGGGTTGTGCATAAATAACGCCCTTCATACAACTAAAATATACTTATTTTCTTAACTAATTCCTTTTTTTTAATCTAATGTGAACCTGGATGCTATTGCATAATACATCATAAGTAAGAAATAAATATGATTTCCTAATCATGTGATTTTTAATATCTCCTAGAGAGGTACTCCATACATATTTTCTTTGATGTACTTTTCTTATTTATTTTTTGCTCATTGAAGTTGCATCTTAAACTTATTAGTATAATCATTTTTTCACATTATATTATTGATTTTTTTTGTCAATCACCTTATCCTAATATTTATGATCTTTATTAGGAATATATCATATATAATAAACTTATTAAAATGGTGTGATTTTATTCTCTCCATTGTTGTTTCCTCCATTATATGGGTACAAATCTACTACTTTTCAGGGAACTCAATTTCGTATACATTTGTCATAAACATTAAAAACACTTTGCATGGTGAAATTTTATTCCACTCAAAATTATCAAATATTCATTTTATATATATTTTCTTCATCAAATGTGCTAAAACTATTTTTTTCTTCTTTTATTTCCACATATGCATGTTGTTTGTATTGTGTAGTGTTTTTTTCAAACTATTCATGCAAATTATAATGTAGGTTGTATATATATCCAAAAAAAATTTATGGTTCAAAAATCTTTCCTCTCATCCTTGGTGTCATGAAATTATAAAATAATTCATAGAATACTTCCTTAAAAAATTTAAAACAGTGTCCTTCAAGTACATTTTTTAACAATTCTTTTTAATCAAACTTAGATTGTGCCAAAACTAAATTTCATGTTCGTGGATTGACTCAAATCAAACATCACAAAAATATTAATGAGAATTATATTTTTCACATTTATTTTTTTTTATATATAAATATGATATAATAAATTATACTATAACTTGGTACTAAACTTTTTAAACAGTCTCTTCTAGAAATGTCCAAAAACAAATGTATCCTTGTCTAATACTATGATGTGTGGCAATCCATGTAGCCTTACAAAATCTATGATTTTTTATTCAATGTTTATCATACCACTAGTATTATTGAATGAAAAAAAATCTATTGTAGTTTAAAATAAATGCATAATTACAACTATGAAATCATGTCAAATCTATGTTTTAGGCAACACTAAAAAAATTATATACTAATATATTCCCTTCCTCTCTCTAGAATAGGAAATGATTGATAAAAACCTATGTTATTTCTTATTCCTTTTTAAAAATGTAAAATTTTACAATCCTAAACATATATTCACACATCTATAATCAAATTTGGTCTAAATGAGTTTTCATCCACATGTGCATATTCCTTTTCATAAGTAAAATGACCTACTGATCCAACACTATGCTTCTATTTTATAAATATTTCACACTTCATACATTTAGGTACACATAAGTATGTTATTTTGAATAAAAAACATTATTGTAAAAAATAGCATAACCATGGTGTATTGTCAAGACCTAATATTTATTCTCATACTTTCCATTCAACTCTAAAATATTCATCTTATGTATTTAATTACTTCATAGAACCAAATTTAGTGACTTCCACTCGTATTGCATTCAAAAATATATTATTTATACTTAAATCATGCACATGTTTATTCAAATTACCACTTTCTTATTTAATATAAATGACAAATTATGTATAAATTCAACGCAAATCATATGTTTTTGATTCAACACAGTGTTTTACAAAATTTGGGAATTAATAGAGTTTTTAATCCTAATTAGACAAACTATTGAGTAAATTAAGAATGTTAAAAATATGAAATAAATGACATAAATTGATTTGGAACTTGTTATATTTAGATAAATTATAAAAATAGAAAAATATACGACTTAGTTAGAAATAAGATGTGTAGGACTATATATGCAATTGTAAAAATGATTATATGATTGTATGATGATGATGATGATGATGTGAATCAAGAATAGGGATTTGATTGAATATGAGAAAAGGGCAGTAGTATCGAATAGGGGAGGCTTATGATACTGTCCTTAGGGGACACCAACACACACTAGAGTATTAAAAGTCTATTAAAGTTTAGACTTATTCATTTTCTCTCGTTGTTTATGTCTATATGATTGAATATGTGCGATTAATTGTAGAAGCCATTGTATTCCTTATTATTCACTTGTAATAATAGCTTAATAGGTCATAAAAAATAAAATAAAATAAAGGGTCAAATAAAGTCACCATTTTAAGTTGTTCTTGACCTCAAAACCCCCTATGGTGAGTGTGGTTACATATTAGTACTCTGAATATGGATTAAAATTCATGTAGTTCTCTCATGATATGATGGTGTGTGTGAGAGACTGATGCAATGATAAACACTAGTGTAATCCTAGTGTGATTAAGTGATTCAATAATGAATTGTGACCTTTTAGGTGTATTCAATGTAGATTAGGGACACTAATTTTGTGTTTAATCTAAACTAGGAAAAATAAATGTTTTTCTCTTAATGTGAAGATAGATATTTCAGTTCTTTTCAATCGTATCATCCTCTAGTCAATAATGGTTTGAAAATGTTGCTTTATAGTGATACTTTTAGAATTCATTCATATGGGGATAAAAAAACATCTAGGATAATTAGTTGGGTGAAATTAAATTTGACTAACTAGGTGTTATTTGGTGGAAGGATGTGGATGGTAGAATCAAACAGTACAAGTGATGAGGATAGTCTTGATGGTAGGACCTTGTTTGAGGAACATGAATATTTAATATGGAATTTTAGGATAGTAAGAGAGTAATATTGAGGTATTTTAAATGAGAAATATGGAAATTTTTAGATCATTACTTGCTTAGAGGAATGGGCCATCCTATAGAAGTGAAGGAATGGTAGTTAAAATACCATGAAATTGGGCATGAATTAAGTTTGTATAAGGAGTGGTAAAAAGTGAATTATTTTAAAATAAATGTTAATTTATGTGTCTAAACTTACCTTAAATATCTAGTAATTATAGTAATTGGTGGTCTATGTACAATAAAGAATAATTGATCATAAATTAATGTTTCCATTTTTTGAACACTTGCACTATGGCATAGATGGTAAAAAGTCGAATTCTTCCTCTACACATAGTTCAATTTTAGGCACCAATCTGAATACTTACTAGAAAATTATCTTTATAAAAAACATAGTGTCCCTTGAGCAACAAAGATACCTTATAGGGATTTGGATTCAAAATCCTCTCTAGATAAATATTCTCAACCATATTTGTGAAACAAAATTATCTATACTTATACTATCAATAATCACCTTTCAACACTTACCTCTAGGTTATAAAATGGTTCTAAATATATTATGTCTTTGTGTAAGGACATTATCCTCCTTGGTTGGATTTAATAACAACCTCTTCATCATGAGATATTATTTACATTCTATCTTTCCTTTGTTATGCATATACATAATATTTTATTCATCTTCTTGTGAAATATTTGCATTCACATCATTTCTTCTACTGCCATATTTTTAACTTGTTGATAGTAGATTACTCTATGTGTAATTTATACATGTCTAAAAAAAATAAACACATGTTTAATTCCTTTCCATAATCCTTGGATTTTATACATCTAGTAGGATATCTTATACATATTTGTACAATACTATTGTGCTAAGAGGTACTAGTTTCTTCATCTTTTGTAGATTACCCTTTATTACTACTCCCTTGTCTGCACACATATGTGATCATTAATTTCACTCACATTGTGCATTCATTCTGAAGGGAAACCCACTTCTTAGCCTTTGACATATAGTGATAATACTATTCAAATAAATTAACATGAATCATTATAAATTCATCTTGAATGGAATTGAACAATTCATTCATGTACCTTTAGATCTTCTTGGTGTCATCCTGAACATTACTCACTTGTATATCAAGTATGTATATGTTTTTATCCCAATAATTTACACTCTTATCCTTTTTTCACATATTTTAAAACTCCTTGAGAAATCTCAACTAGTAATCTATTGGTGTATGTTGATTTTGAGTAAATAAAATCCAAATGGTGGATAATGATAGTTGGCAAGTCATGGGTCAAGGAAATAATTAAAAAAATTAACATTAAGGCCCCATCTAATTTTTTTAGGCCAACCTTGGTTATTTTAGTAGAAACTCCATTGCTAGTTGATCAAAACCAGGATGTAAAGGCCCCTTCAGATCCTCCATCAAAATCCATACCTGACATGGTGATTACTCGACAAGAAACTAATATGATATTCCTAACACAAGATTATCTCACTCCTAGTTTCTATTATTCTAAGGTAAAAGAGTCTTTGACCGTTATGGTCCTTGAATTGGATCCAAAGCCTCTATAAACTCCTCTTTATCCTCATCGACAAGTAAATCATGATCATAAATATCTTTCATAAGAAATGAGGAGGATGTTTTATACAGTGGGCAATAATTAGTTCAAATTACAAAATTTCTTGCCAAAAATTAGCGTAAAAAGTTCTAGAGTAATAATTTAATGATGTTTTTTGTCTAAAATGTTAAAGCTATGAATTTTTATAGTTTTTGATGAATTTTTATTTATGGAAAGTAAAAATTTTAACTAAACCGACCCACAAGTGCATGGTTAGGGTTAATTGTTATATATTTTTAGACTTGAATATTTTATGTGTCTAACACTACTTTTCACATGATTATCCATGACATGGGATGTGTAGATGCTTAAATCTAGAATTGTATGTTAAACTAGTCTTGTACACTTAAAAAATATATCTCAGGGATATAAAATTTATTTTGACCTTCCTTGAAATAAAATAGCTCACTCACCACCTCACTAGGTCTAATTACTTATTTACTTACTCCAACTTTGATTATTTTTATTATCTAGATCATGTGTAACTACACAACACCTAAAATCTAATATATATACTTCACTATCAGTTACACAATCTAAAAAATTATCCTCCATCATGGACTATTGTGTTTAGGGATAGATAGTAACATCGACACTATTGTACCTTCTTTAATGGAAGTGTATTTAACCCAAAAACACTCACATTTTCAAATATTTTATGTGTATGGGTCAACCTAAGAATGTCATTAATCATTTCATGAGGATTATTTGAAATATCTAGTATAAATATAAGTCAAAGCCAATTCATTTGGACATCTAGAAATTACCAACCAAAAACTTATTCAATCTCAACCAATCAATTTCACAACTAAGGGATTATGCCCTATTCATTCCTATTTTCATATCATTCATAGGATTGGTGATACTATAGATATGAAGCACTAAAAAGATATCCTATGATACATATTTGTCAAGTTACAAGATAGATCATTATATGAATATTCATAAATTATATTGCACCCCTATGCCCATATATTCTCACACAATGGAGAACTACATAACTTTGAGGCCCTCCTTGGAGTATTGGAGATGTAAGAAATTCTCACTAATAGAGGGGTAATTGAGGTTAACTTGACACTATGATCCACTAACCCACTTTTTTGGTAAGGTAACCTAACCTAAGGTGGAGAGCTAGGGTTTGAGATATAAATAATGACACATATCCTATGCAATAACATGCCAAAAATATTATTTATAGAATGACCATGAAATTCTATTTCATAATTTAGATTAGAATGAAATTAAACATTACAATATATAAGAAAAAATGGATATTCAATTCACATCACCAATGTCACTATTCCTACTCCTATAGGAATGAAGAGTTTATTAAATAAGATAAAACATGACACCTATTCTAGACACCTAGGATTAACAACAATTATGTACAATATTATTACATCCCCATTAATATACAAGGGTCTTTGTTAAACCAAGTATTTATTTAAAATTTTCAATTTTTTTTCATCCAAGAATTTTTTTCAAGATGTCTATTGGTTGCTATATTATCAACCATTTTTATAACTTGACACTTCCATCTTTCACATAGTATTAAATCAGATGAAATTTGGTATTGATATGCTTATTTCGGTCATGAAAGAATAGATTCTTTGCCTTATGGATTATAAAATTATTTTCAACCATGAGAGGTGCTGACAAAACCTATTGCTCTTACAAATATGAAAGAACCATTCTGATCCACAAGATCTATCTAGCTTCCTTTGAAGTGACCATATATTTTACTTTTGTTGAAAATTTATTGGTACTTATTGTTTCTTGGATTTATAACTAACAATTTTTGTTCGAAAATTCATCATAAAACCCAAGATAGACTTTCCATATTCATGATCACTAGAATAGTTGGAATCTAAATACCTAACCAGTTTGAAGTCTCCTACCCTAGAGTATTTGAGCCCAAAATTCTATGTTCCTTGGAAATATCTGAGGGCACTTTTTTCTACTACCCAATGATTGTCCCTATGTTGTTTCATGGATCTTGAAAAGAAACCAACTAAAAATGATATATCTAGTTGAGTTGTGGTCACATAAATTAGACTTTTAATGAGTTGTCTATATTTAGTTACATTGACCAAATCTGTTGAATCTTCAAAATTCAATTGAGATTCTATTTCATGGGAGTGCTGAGAGGCTTACAATATTCTATTCTAAACTTCCTCATAATGTCACCAATTTACTTATAATGAATGATGAAGAAATAATTTTGTTTTTGAACTACTTCAATACCCAAATAGTAATGAAGATAACCCAAATTAGTCACTTTAAAAATTTTTAACAATTCTGATAAGAACATGTATGATAAAATAAACAACGCTCATATAAATGGAATACTACATATATTAATAATTTATTCATTTTGTGGAAGAAATCACTCCAAATCATAGGCAACATCAAGGGGGCTATTCCTTTGAGCAAACTCAATTATAAAATTACTTTTTGGATGATTTACAATATCTTATGCCCCTTTATCTATACTATTTTCCATATACCTAACTCCTCCTTCTTATGCATGTAGTACTTAACCACTATTCATTATTCTAATATTATACCCCTCTCTAGGTACATTACATTCCATCCCCCTTAAATATGTTTCACCCTCAAAACATGATAAGAAATAAGAGGATGAGAAAATGAAGGCTAGACCATACATATTAAAATAGGTTGAAGACCAGATAGATGCATGTTTATGTGTACTTTTTTGCTTCAATTTATTTTACCTATGCTTGGATATGAACATGTACATCAATAGAGTAAACATGAGTGCTATAACTAAAGGTTTAAGTGTAATTTGAACCATGATGATCATATCCTCAAAACGAGAGCAAGGGTGCTCAAAATAATCATCACGATGAATGAACTGAGGATACATGCAATCTCCATTAGCATTTTTCTCTAAGGGATTTTAAGACTTGATTCCCTACTTGGGATCTATGATTTTTAGTTTGAGCTCATCAAGGGATTGCTCAAGTATGGTGGTTTCTTGAATGGGCTCATCTATAACCTGCTGAGGTGCATCCAAAGGGGAATCAATGACCTCCATGGAGAGACATTTGATGGATTGGAGAGGTGGTGTTATGCTAAGATGTTCCCAGTTGATGTGATCTTTATAGAGCTTAACTTATTCCACTACTTCCATCATTTTTTGAGGATTCCACATTTGAACCTCCACTCTAATCTCATCTTTAAGTTCGTTGATGAAGTAATGAATGAAGAATGCAGTAGAGGTACTGTTGGTTAATGTTTCAAACTTAGTTTGATATTACTTAATAGTACTAGTTTGTCAAAGTTAAATTAATGCACCAATGAAATTACCACTAGAGAAATTGAAAAAACCCATGAGAGTTAGAGGAGTGGATGTTGGTTTCAACCAAAAATGCTCCTTTACAATATGACTAATATTTTGATTTTGATTTTTTTGATTTTTTAAAAAAAAGAGTAGTCACTAAAACTATTATAAGTTTAAAAATTCCAAAATAAATTCAAAAATTCAAAATGTTCTATAAATTTAAGATAAAGGTACACAAAACCTAGAAATATTTTGGTTCAATTAGTTACCATTTGTGAGTATTTTGAAGAAGAACAGTTGGGTTTTTTTAGGACAAAAAAGATGAAAATTTACACCTCTTAGACTTGCTCCATAAAGCTCCCAAATGTGCTTACAATAAATGTGCTTGTAATAGAAATCAAGATCATGAAAATGGCTCTAGAATCACTCTGATACCAATGAAAAGAACCTATATGCTAAAATAGACAACAACATTCATATAAATAGAATACTGCATATATTAATACTTTATTCCTTTTGTGGAGGGAATCACTCCAAATCATGGGCCACTTCAAGGGGGATACCTCCTTTGAGCAAGCTCAATTACAATATTACTTCTTGGATGCCTTGAAATATCCTATTCCCCTTTATTTATACCATTTTACATCTACCCAACTCCTCCTTTCTATGCATATGGTACTAAATCACTATTCATTATTCTACTATTCTACCCCTCTTTAGGTACATTACAAACTCTGATTTGAATCATGTAGTGTATAGATTATTATTCCCTATGATGAGAAAATCATAAACATACACCACCACATATACAACTATTTTTTAGCTATTTTGATGAAAATAGTTGCATCTTCAAACTAAAAACATTTGAAGTTCATGTTTATGAGGTGATCAGCTAGTTTATTGTACCATGCTCAAGGGGATGTTTCAAACCATAAAACATTTTTTCTAGTTTTCATACCTTGTGCTCTTGTTCATTTACTATAAAAACTTTGGGTTGTGTCATGTACATAGTTTCTTTGAGGTTACCGTTAATAATCCAATTTTGACATCCATTTGGTGAAATTTATGCTTATTGTGAGTTGCCAAAGCCAACATGATTTGAATGGTAATCAATTTTTATATAAGTGTAAGGGTTTCAATGTAATCAATTACTTCTTTTTGAGTATACTCATTTGCAACAATATGTGTTTTGTCTGGTTGAATGGTAATAATATGAGTGTTTAGAATCATTTATTTCTAACTAATGTAATGATTCTTAACCAATAATTTTAAGTTATTATTTTGGAGAATCATTTGAGTTTTTTTAAATTCTATATTGAATTTATTCAAGAGTCTTGTCTAATTGTGATGTAGTTACATGTGTACTTATTGTGCTTATTTTCCCAACTTTGTCAGGTTTCACATCTTTCAATGTTTGAGTGGCCCATTTAGGCATATATTTCTATGTTTGAGGTGTTTTAAGTTCATCCTCTAAAGTTCCATCACTTTCTATTCTTTATTATAGTATACCCTATTCATTTTTTGATGATGTTTCATTCTCCCCTTCAGGAGGAGTTTAAAGTTCATGTATAGAAGATAATAAAAAAATATATTCCTAATTGTGTGTTCCCCACTCATTGTTTAGGATATCCAAATAACTCTCTTTGTGGACATCAAAATTTGCATACTTGTCAAGTTGATTCATTTGTTGATCAATACGCTCTTTATCCATTAAAGACTCATAAAATACAACTTCTATTGTGACAAGAAACTTTTTCTCTTTTTCATCATATACCCTGTATGACTTGGAGGTTTTAGAATATCCCAAGTGGATACATTTTTGACTCCTATGGTCCAACTTATTTTTTTCTCCTTTTGAATTAATTTATAAAAAGTGGATTTAAAAATCTAAAGATGTCACACTGAATGGAGATGATCACACCACATCTCATATAGAGTCTTAGATTACAGGTTTGTTGATGGTGATATGTTGTAAAAGTATATTGTTGTTTTAGTTGATTTAGCCTAAAAGTGCAGATTTACACCTTTAAAATGCAACATTACATGAACCATATGCATCATAGTTTTATTCATCCTTTCTACAACTCCATTATTTTGTGAGTGTATGAAACTATGAGATGGTGTTTGATCCCATTTTGCTTAAGATAGGATTTAAAATACTTTAAAATGAATTCATGACCATTGTTTATCTTGAGTGTCTAGATGTAGGTTTATTATCCACTTTCAATCATTTTATGAAACTTCTGGATAGTCTCAAAGGCTTCTATTTTTTTCTTCAAAAAGTATATCCATATCATCTAATTGTAGTGATCAATAAATAACATGAAGTACTTATGACCATCAACGGAGAGGATTGGAAGAGAAAACAAGTATGAGTGAACAAGTTTCACTATGAATCTATAAATAATTCTCTTGCATGTTTAGCCAAGATGCAAGCTTCACACTTTTCATCTGATTTTATAGGAAATGTAGGCATTCTAACAACACTAATATTTTGCAATACATGAATGATGTTATAGTGAGTGTGCCAAAATAAAGCATGCCATAACATGTTTGGAGACATTATGTATTCCATGAGATGAGCATAATTCCTTAAATTTGATGGCTCGCCCCCAAGTTTGACTAGTTTTCCTTCCTCACATCTAGACAAGATGAATGCATTGTCACTATTTCTCTTGATTGTGACATGACCATTATCCAAAAAAATGGAATGGCATTGATTCCTTATGATCATTAGGGAAAACAAGTTTCATTTTAATTATGGAAGCTAGAGAATATTCTTAAGATTGTATTCTAGAAGCTCTAAACACTTGAGTCAAACTGTACCTCTTCCCTATGGTTATAGACTTGATCTATCTATGAGGTATACTGAGCCACAAATTTCTTCACTGTACTCCTCAAAGAAGGCTTTTTGGAAATTCATATGTTTAGTGGCACTAGTATTAGTAACCCAAGAATCAAACCATGAATAAATAATTGAGACACTGTTTGCTTCATCATATGTATTGAAAAACACACATTCATTGGTAAATTGGGTTGAGTTTGACTCTTTTGATTATTTCATTTATTTTTACTCTTTATTCATCCAATATTCTTCAATTTTATCCCATGGTGTCCTAAATTCATGAGTTTTATGGATTATTTTTATGTCATATCATTCATAATAGAGTTTTTGCTATCATCTTGTTTTTTATTTTGACCACCATGATTTTCATTTTTGTCACCTTTTCCCTCGTACTTATTTTTATACTTGTTATTGAATTAATTTTTGTAAGACATGCCCTTGTTTGATGTTTTAGAATAATTTGATTTGACATAGCACATACTTGCACTTGTTGTAGATTTGGTTTTTATTCCAAAGGCCTCTTCTCTTTCTGCCATCTTTCAACCAATTGGTCAAATGTGAGAGTATTCAATTGATTGATTAATTGTAGAGATTCCAAGTAGGTATAATAGTTGGGAAGAAGGGATTTTATGAATGTGGTCATGTAGATGTCATTTTTGACACCTGTTACTTCTAAATCATGTTTAATGGCATGTGTCTCTAAAGCTAATCTCATCACATCACCATCTTTCAACTCTAGGTTGAATAACTTCAACTGTAACTAAATGAATTCTAACTATGAGTGGAAATCATATAGCTCCTTAATTTTGTGAAATGCTTCTCATGGTTTAATACACCCTTGTATATGATAAAACACATCCCCATCCATTGATGCCCTCATCAAGGCCAATGCCTCCTAGTTTTTATCCTTCCATGTTTGAGTATCCTTTGCATTCCCTATTGGTTTAGCTAGTTTTTTTCCCCATAACAAATTTTGAACCATATATCATTGAGTACAAGTGTGTTGTCTACTTGCCAAGACCATTCTAGCCACTATCTTTACTGGTTAATGTAGTGCCAACAATAGATTTGATGGAATGCATGGTTTTTGTTTGAGTTTTTAAAATTTTGAGTTTTGAAGGTTTTGAGTTTTTAGTTAACCCCAATTGGCTCCTTATCACTCTAAAATTACCCACTTTTCTATATACGTAATGGTACTAAAAAAGATTTGCCTTATCATTAACACCAACTTAAAAGAAAACCTCATACTTCAATATACTCAATTTTTCTTAATTTTTTGATTTATAACTTTCGATAGTAATAAATGGGTAAAATAGTAGATCTCCTTATTTTTTATTGTAGTTTCAAAATTTGGTTTTTATTTTCCAATTTTATTTAAAGTAGCCTTGTCAAAGAAATTTCAATGAAAAATTGTTCAAATTTAGATGAATTTTAAAATTTAAAATTTGGCATTTAAAAGAGAAATGAAATGTAATTTTTAAATTAAAAAATATTAAAATATTATAACTCTCCTCTTATTCTGTAGGTAATTCCAATATTAGAATGAAAGAAAATGTATGAAATTCTCAAAGTTTAATATTTAACTCCATGTGGCAGTGCTCATAAGCTACTGAAATGATAATGATCTGAATGATGCCAATTGTAAATTAAGACTTTATTTGTATTTAAAAAATCATTAGACATTGAAAATTTATGTTCACGAATATTTATCAACAATACTACAAAAAATTAAGTACCATGCAGTCAGAATGAGAAGAGTGATAAAAATTGTGCAAAAAACTTTAGAAAATCAAAGATTTAGATAAAAGTGCCATAGTAGAACATCCATGCACTCCATAAATAGTCAAAAACAACTACCACATAGTCATGAAATCCTTGTATAGACTTCAACATAGTCAAAAATGTCACTGCATAGTCAAAGGTTCTAATCATTTTTTAAAATGCCATTCTAGACTATAACACCTCAGTCACACAATATTTTTTTAGATAAATACTAGGGTTATATAGGTCCCTTAACATATATTAAAAATGTAAAGTTTTACAACAAGATCACACAAAATAGCTAGGTTAAATCATGTGGCCTAAGGAATACCAAAAATACAAACAACCACAAGGCCACTAACAAAATAAATAACAACACCAAATCCTAGTCGAATCCCAATTTCAGTCACAAAACCATCATTTAATGGGATAGTCTTCTATGAGGTTACCCATATTTACATCTTTCCCTTATTTATTTTTAACCTCCTACCACTTCCATTATTCAAGGTTCACTACCATAATTTGCTTATCTAAATTCTGACTATCTGAATTCAAATTTTCAAACAATTCTTTATCTAAATCTAAATTTTCAAATTCATGTCCTCTCTTCACTCCCCCTATTTAAAGTTTTAAGGGAATATTTTGGCCTTCATCTCTTTCATCCACTTTATAATCAACTTCTTTAGTATAAACAACTTGTTCTCCTTTCTTATTTTCTCTCAATTCCATATTTTCCTTCATTTTTGATTCTTCAAAATTGTCTTCAACCACTACCATTAGATCTTTCTCACTTTCTCCAAATTTTGTATTTACCTAAATTTATGGCTCTTGGAAACACTCTTCAGTGACTACTACCGCATCTAGAGCACTCCATTTTCTCAAGGTTGACTTCTCCCCATTTTACCCCCTATTATGAGATGTTCCACGGGACAAGAAACATAAATATGACCAGGTAATTTGTAATTATGACATATGAATGATATATTATCATAATCTAAAGCTTAAACATGAGAAAATTCACCTAATTTCAATATAATTTTCTTCAAAACTCCTTTAATTAGATCAATCTCTACATAAATTATGGAAAATGTGCATAGACTTATGGCAACCCTCTTATGATCATTATTTAAAAAAAAATCCCAAAGCATTACCTATTTAATTATAAGCATTCAAAAAATTAAAAGGAAGGTTAGGGAATCAAACCCACACTAGAATGTTCATTACTGAGAGTGTGTTTAGATCAAACTCTATAAACCAAGGAGTGATAAACAAACTTGTATTACCCCAAAACTAGGGGACCTATGAGAGGTGTTTCTCATAATCCTTATCTTCAATAAAATAAACAATAAAAAAAATTTAGATCATAAATAAATATCACAATGGTTTGACCAAATCACATAGACCCAATGAATAAGGATATCAAAGAAGGGCACAATACATTAAATATATAGACAACTACATCTTTAATCATGGTATCATAATACTCATCCATTCCCTTATTTGAATTCTCCATGAAAGGTACCTCCTTTGTTGGTTCTACAATATAGGATTGAGGTGGAGAAGTGTATTTCATAGAATTTATCTCGGATGGAACATTTTTGACAACTTTGAAAGTTGTAGGTTTATAAGAGGAAGCTTGATTAAATCCTTCCCCACCTCCCTTTAGTCTTGAAGCCATGAAAATGAGTGAATATTTTCCCAATTGATAGAATGACAATGTCAGAGGATCCTATAGTTCTTTACCCTATTGAATTAGACATTGGAACTCAATTAGGACACCTAAAGAAACTTACAGACTCAATTTTAAATCTTTTACCAAATCTATCCCTTTTGCCTAGCTACAAATTATTTTACCTGAGAGAGATTTGACCAAGATTTAAAACCTTAGATTTTCCTCCTCTACATTTTGCTAATATTTGGATTCTCCCCCACTTATAACACTACCATCCTCAAATACCTCAGTTAAGAAAAAAACATGCTTTGGTGTAGTTATCTATTGTGGCATTTTGTCAAACACTTAGTCTTCATTCTTTCCCATGCATTTTTATAGGTGATGAGTGATTTTCATAGCCATAGTCAGATGAGACTATCCAAACAAGTCCTTAGTTTTTTCATCTATTCTCTACTCCACATCTACTACTAGGATCTTTAGCGAAGGCTATGGCCTCACTTATAACCCTAAGTTCTTCTTCCTCATTGACATTTAGCATCAAATCAAGCCCCAATTGTGCTACTCTTTCTTACACAACCATACTAGATATAACCCCTCCATAGGGTCTATTAATGATTCTCTTGTTCCTTTTCAACCTACTAACCAACCAAGGGTTTTGATGATTCTGGTTTAGTTTGACTTGGTGTGATAGTTATGACACTTACGGTATATGAACCTTTACACCATTTTCTTTGTTTTGATTCTTTCTTGTCTTTTGATCTCAATGCCAAGAACTCACTTGGTGACCTTCCATATAATACCAGTGTAACCCTGGTATAAATTATGGGCATGCCCTTGTGGATTGATATATTGACCTTTACATCTATGTATTTTCCAATTTTTAAAGTCCTTAGATTTGTGGCTAGTGGGGCATAGTCATGCCTCCTGAATGGCCTTGTGAATAGATCCCTTGTTCAAGATTGTACTCCATGGCTTGCTGACATTTTCTCTTCCATCTTCCTCTATATTTTAGTCACACAACCTTATTGATAGGTATTGTTCCCAATTTTTAGCTGATAACTATCATTAAATAGTAGAATATAATAATCTAAATTCCAACATAGACTAAGACAAGCTGAATTTCAGCATAGACTAAACTAAGCTAAATTCCAACATAGAATATGTCAAGCGATACAGTTGAAATAGAGGAGAAAGAATGAAAAATTATCTATTAAATTTTAGGATCTAATACCAATGACATGCAAAAAATACTATTGACAAAAGGATAATGACATTATATTTCATGATTCGGATTGGAATGAAAGTAAACATTACAATATATAAGACAAAATGGATTCTCAATTCACATTCCTGATGTGAATATTCATATTCCTATGGGAATAAATAACTTATTGAATAAGATGAAACATGACTCCTATTCTAGAAAATTATGATTAACAATAATTATGTACAATATTATTACATGCAAAAGATACAAATACATAAGATAAAATGTGAAAAAACCCACAATCACATAGGTGTTCACATCTTGATAAAATGAACATCCCTTACATGATAGTTGCTTGAATATACAAATAGTAATGTTTCTTCAAATGTTTAAAAGTTGATACAAGTGTTTAGAAAGCTAGAAAGAATATTTACAAAATCTGATGATTGGTACCTAAATATCTAAAAACCTATTTCTACACCTGTAAATCTTATATTTTTATTTGCATCATTACATAAGCTAATTATTTCTTCTTCTTCTTCATGATTACATAATTAAAATATTATTTGAAATTATACTTTTCATATTTAACATTTTCATAATTTAGCATTGAAATCAAATATCATAAGCAAAATTATTTAATTGTCCTTTAATAAATAAGTTATCTCATTCTTGAATATCCTGTTCCTCATAAACCATAATAATAATTTCCTAAAAAGGGTTAAAACTTTAGTGAACCTAACCTCTGAGTCTTCTTAGCTAATTCTTGTTTTGCTCCTTGTGCTAGTTTTTGTACTTTTCGCTTGGCCAACCATGAATGATATAAATGGTTTTGATGAATATGATGTGTAAACTATTTTCCTTATTATCCAAGCTTATTTAATAAAAAGTTGGTGCAATATAATCAAATAACATAATAAGAGAAATCCTCTCTACAAAATTCTATAAGGCCTCATCTAATTTCTCTAGATGGGGATAACTACCATCCCTCTAATTAGGTCCATGCTCCCACCATTAAAAAATATGAGTTCAACACCCTTATAGCTTCAAATGAGGATGATAAACTAGTGTATCCTATACCAACCATAACACAATTAGCGATGACTAATCCTAATCTTCCACATTTTGATCATGCTACCTTCCAAAAGGTTCATATAGAAATCATGATTTCTTTATAAACATACAATGACATTCCCTTACCAAAGGTTACAAAATTTTCAAATGATATACCATAACCAAAGGTTCAAAAGTTTTCAAATAATATACCATTACCAAAATTTCCAATGTTTTTAAATGATATACCATTACTAGAGGTTTTAGAGTTTCAAATGTGTTACAATTGCCAAATGTTACAATGTTTTTAAATGAGCTACCATTACAAAAAATTATAAATCTTTCAGTTTATATGCCATCACAAAAGGTTTTAAAACATCCCAATTAGGAGGAAAGAAATATTATTCCCATGTTTCAGTTTAATTATATATTCCAACCAATGAATACACCTTTTCCAAATTTAATGATTCCTACTATTCATCTCATTTCTATGATGAATGATATAATAAATATTCAAAGGCAAGTTTAAATTCTCAGTTTATAAATATAATCATGAAAGGCCACTATTCGTGATAACATGATCATAAATCATTGCTTTGAAAAAATGTCTTTGAATATTCTCATCCACAAGATTTCATTATGCCCATATTACCTTTGTTATTTTAACATGAAGACCTTTTTGACCATGTAATTAAACATGTACATTATTTTGGTCAATGGTTTAAATATGACTATTTATTTTTAAAATCGTTTCATAAAATCCTCACAAGTGAAACTTAGGACTAGTTCTATAGTTTACTAAATGGATCCTTATCTAATTTTACACAATTGTAATATGTATTCTTCCTATAGTTTAATACACACAACGTGCCTTAATTTACATTATAACACTTGCAAATCTTCAAACAACATGATAATGAATCTATTCAAGACTATGATACATGATTTAAGAATGCTTCATCATCCTTAGAATATCAACCTTCCAATTTATAATTAAAATTCATATTAAATAAAGGTATTTCCTATCCACTCAAAGAGAGAGTCTTACATAAACTCTATACATCATTTGATCACTTATACATGGATATACACGTACATGCTTTTGTTTTACTAACCAATGCCAAATCGTTACACATCTCACATGCAAAAAGTAAAATATTTTTTTCATAATACATATACCAAAATAAGATTTCATAAAATATATCATATAAAAATATGTGGCATGAAAAATATTTATTTGACACCATCACAACAATTGTTCAACATTAGACTGACATCACATCTACCTCACAAGAACATACCTACCATTATTTTAGGAAAAAGGAATTCTTACCAAAAAGACTTGACAATCACATTATTCATGACTGGATATTGTTTTAGACATTAAAATATTGACCCTACCACTTTAAAAAAACTTATTTTTAGTGTAAGACATTTAACACAACTTGGATACCATAGACAAGACTTATATAAAAAATGATCTTGGATAGATTCTTGGGGATACTTGATATTACCAATTGATTTTGGTCCAAGTATTGTCCAAACAAAAATATGGGTAATTATTCATACATCTCAACACCCATTTACATGGGGAATATTTTATATATATATAATGTGAGCCATAGTCAACACAAATCAATAAGGCATTTCATTTTCCCATAAAGGATGAATGGTTCACATACCACACGATGGTGATAACAATCCTAATCATGGATTAAGGAGAGAGGAATAACATGCCAAGCATCAATTTATAGTATAAATGTATGAATCATGATAAATGATAATTCATTGCCTATAATTTTTTTTACAAAAAAATATTAAATAATTAAAAAAAATCAAATATTCTAGAAAATACAAAACATTCAAATAATTCAAAAATGCCATTTTTTTTTACATTTCACATGTTTTATAGCTTTGCATATGTTGTTTATTTAAGTTAGTAGATATCATATCATTTATAGATACACATATATTCCATGGGTAATCGAGTGTGATACAAACATACATTAGACCCATGATATCTTGAATATGTAGATGTTGGAATTTTCCTACTTCAGTGTGATACACTACATTTAGGGAATCTCACTTATATATTATCATAATTAACACATGTTATGTTGTATTAGATCATTTTCCATTATATTACTGAGCTTATATATCTTATACATGTCTATACTCATGTTTCTATCTTACACAATGTATTTGATATGCTATTCTACATGACATTTTGCTAATAGATGTATGTAAGGACTAGTATCACATGATTATGGTAGTTGATTATGTCTCAATAGTTCATATATTTACATTAATTTATTTGACTATACTAATTTTTTAATTATTTATCTTTATTTTGGAACATTTGAAAACGTTCCTCTAATTTTTAGCCACAGTGCCCTAAGTGTTGATTGCTTATTTGGTGTGTGGATATTTTTACATGTCTTCCAATTGAGTGTGTGACATGTGAACATACCCCTTGTTTTTGGTCACCTTGGACCCATCTTTATGTGACCTTTGAGTATTATTTTATGTGTTCTTAATTTTTTGTTGAGCTTATTATCTTCTATACATTTCCATGATTCATATCATGCTTCTTAGTTCTTGTTTTGTACGCATACTCCAATATTTATTTAGTTTACATGATTCAAATATACATTTTAGATATAATTATATGCATTGAGCACATATTTGGGTCAAATATTCTCATATTTATGATATATATTATACAAACTCTGTAGAGAAGAGGTTACATTTTGATAGATACATCATAATGAGACATATTCAATGTGTACATACACCAAATTACAAATACACTTTCACATTATATACATATTTATGCATTGACCTTACCAATATGCATGGTTTCATATTTTACCTACTATAGTAGTTAGATATTTTTTATTCATGTCATTGAGATTTTGTGACCTTGATGGAATTCGAACCATGATTCTATTATTGTAGGTTGATATGGTTCTACCAATTAATTTGAGTGAGATAGGGTGCAAGATTAGTTATAGTTGAGTTGTGTGATTGAGATTATGTGCTTGATGTGGCACCACTATTCAAATTTCTTTTGTCTTAGTGATGTGTTTCCAAGTTTTAAAGTGTCTTGATGATGTGTTTATTTTGGTGAGTTGTCATGGTGATCACTATTGGACACTATTCCAAGGTGACACTATTCCTATTCACTACTTTTTACTATTTATGATTGCCTATGTGGATGTGGAAAAAATTTCATGTAAGGAAAAAATTAATGGAGAAAATGGAGGATACATTAATTTTTAGTGGAGTCTAAAGGTGGGGGGCAACTTTCACTATGCAAATAGTGATTTTTCCACTCATTTTTAACTCTTCTTGGAGGTAGGATGCCAATTTAAAGTGGGGAGGTTTGTCCTTTGTGTTAATGGGTCTAAGTTGGATAAGGGGAGTGGGTTTACATGTCATCCCAACTTACCCACTTGTCTTTAGCATTCAAGGTGGAAGTATGGCACATTTATCCATGAATAATGTGTTTTTAAGCTTTTGGTTTTCTATATAAGGATGGATAATCCTTATACATCTTCATAGTGGTTAATGGTATTTTCCCTTAGTTATTTAGGCAAGACAATTCATTATAATTTTAAGGATTACAATGTGATAGTGTGAGGATTATTGATAATATGATGAATGCGTTGTGAGTGTGTCAGGACTTGTCTTCATTTCTTCCTCTTATTTCAAGAATTGAATTGAAAATTTTTGTGAGAATTTTATTGCTCCAGATCAAGTGGTATTATAGTAAGTATAATCATAGGGAAGAGATGATTTGAGTTTTTCTTATTTTCATTTTTCATCTATGGAAAGAAGACAAGCAAGAGGAGGATTGGTTCAGATGAACTGATATATGCAAGAGATTGAAAAGAGAGATAACACAATTAGCCACAATGTTCAACAACATGGGGATAAGGTAACATGATGAAGACAAAGAAGGAGAGACAATACATGATGAATATGATGAATAATAATTATTACCAAGGGAAGAACCACTATCAATTGAAGAGAGAATGGTCAAATATTTGGAAGGAAGAAATGAAGTAGTAAAGATTGATGTTTCTGACTATGGGGGAAGTTTACAACTAGAGGAGATGATTGATTGGTTAATAGCATGGAGAATTTATTTTAATGGAGAACCATTTATAAAGAGAATAAGGTGAAATTTTCATGCACCAAGTTGAAAGGTCATGCCATGATCTGGTGGGATCATTTACATAAGGAGAGGCAAAGAAAGAACAAGTCAAGAATCAATATTTGGAGCAAGATGGAGAAGAACCTTAGAGAGAAGTTAATTCCATTAGACTACTCTCAATCCCTCTATAAAGGAATTCAAAATTTGAATCAGATAGAGAAGGAATGTATAAGAGTTAACAAATGAACTATATAAACTTTCCATAAGATTAAAGCATGAAGAAATAGATGAGCAAATGGCTACAAGGTATGTAAATGGTTTAAAATTTTCCATTCAAGATGAGATTAACATGCATATAGAAATGAGTATGGAAGAGGCTTATCAATTAGCCTTGAAATCAAAAGAGAAGTAGAATAGATATGCTACTAGAAGGAAATTTGGTCCAAAAAGAGGATAATTCAGAGGAAGAGGTGGTTTCAACACCACTAGAGGTGGATTCCAAATAGGAGAATCATCACAAGATGCAGGAGAGAAAGGGGATGATAGAGAAGGCATCCAATAACAGCAAAGAGGAAGAGGATTCTAAAGAGTATGTGGTTATGGTGGAGAAAAAATTTGGTTTCCTAACTAACCTAGAGCTATTATTTGTTACATATGTGGAGAGGAAGGACACAAGGCCAGTGAATGTCCTCAAAGAAATGGTAGAAAATTAGGATTGCATTGAGAGAAGCATCTTAGTCCTTATAAAATTTCATGGTTTAAGAAAGGGAATGAATTTATGGCTGATAAAATATGATTGGTGAAGTTTCCATGGGGAAAAGTTATAGAGATGAATTGTGGTGTGATGTATTGCCCATGGATGCATTCCATATTTTGCTAGGAAGGCCATGGAAATTTAATAGGAAGTTTATCCATGATGGAGAAAAGAATACATATGTCTTTATGAAATATGGTAAAAAGGTGATATTTTTGCCTCTTAAGGAATAGATAAAAGAGGAAATTTTTTTAGCAGTTAAATAATTTTCTAGTGACATGAAAATTGATAGTTATTATTATGCACTAATTCTAACACATGAAGGTGAATATATGATGCATATTCTAGAAGAAGCAACAAAATTTTTAAAAGCATATGTAGATGTTATTCCTGATGAGATACCAAATGGATTAGCACCAAAGTAGGACATTTAAAATCACATTGATTTAATCCCAGGATCATCTCTACCCAATCAAGCAACATACAAAATGAGCCTAACAGATCATGAAAAAGTGATCAAACAAGTTACTGAGTTGGTAAAAAAGGGTGTAGTAAGGGAGAGCATTAGTCCATGTTCAACACCATCATTATTGAATCTAAAATAGGATGGAAGATGGAGAATGTGTGTAGATAATAGAGACATCAGTAAAATTACTATTCGATATAAATTTTCTATACCTTGATTAGATGACACAATGAGTGTTCTTGTAGGATCAAAGTATTTCACAAAGATTGATTTAATGAGTGGCTACTATCAAATTTGGATTTGAGAAGGATATGAATGGAAGACAACATTCAAAACTAGAGATGGACTATATGAATGGTTGGTGATGCCCTTTGGGTTGTCTAATGTACCAAGCACATTTATGAGAGTGATGAATACATTGTTATAGGATTACATTGGTAAGTTTGTGGTGGTTTATTTTGATGATATTTTGATATTAAATAAATATAAAGAGGAGAATTTGGAACATTTTAGAATGGTGTTAGAATTTTTAAGAAAGAAAAAACTCTATGTGAATTTGAAGAAGTGCAAGTGCAAGTTTATGCAAGAAAGTTTGGTATTTTTGGGATTTATAATTTCATTAGATGGTGTTAGAATGGATGAAAAGAAGGTGAAGGAAATTATTGAGTGGCTTATTCGAAAGAGGATAATAGAGGTAAGAAGTTTCCATGGTTTGGAAACTTTTTATAGAAAGTTCATTAATAATTTCATTAGTATTGCTACACTAATAATGGATTGCATAAAAGGAAAGGAGTTTATGTGGATAAGAGAAGCAACCATGAGTTTGGAGTTATTGAAAATAAAGATTATAGAAAATCCAATTTTGGCTTTGCTTGATTTTGACAAAGTGTTTGAAGTGGATTGTGATGCCTCACATGTGGTAATTAGATCTATGTTAAACCAAGAAGGAAAGCCCATAGCATATTTCAGTGAGAAATTGAATGAGGCAAGAAAGAAATATTTTACCTATGATGCTGAGTTTTATGTAATTGTTTAGGCATTGAGACACTAGAGGCATTATTTGGTATCTAAGGAATTTATTTTATACACTGATCATGAGGCTTTGAAGTATGTAAATACCCAAAAGAATATGAGTAGTAGACATGTTAAGTGGGTATCTTTCTTGTGGGGGTATAATTTTGTGTTGAAACATAAATCAGAAAAGTAAAATTAGGTGGTAGATGCTTTGAGTAGAAGTGTTGGGTTGATAACTAATTTGGTAAGTGAAGTAGTTGGGTTTGATTTTATCAAGGAGTTATATGATACTGATCCATATTTTGGTGAGATAGTTAAGCAATGTAGGAATCCATTAACCAAAGATGTACGTACTATTATGGATGAGTATCTTATTTAAGATGGTTATCTCTTCAAGGGAAGATAGTTGTGCATTCTATTTGGGTCTTAGAGAGACAACATTATAAGAGAGTTGCATAGTAAAGGTTTAGCTAGTAATTTTAGCAAAGCTAAGACAATAGCTTTGGTGGAGGAGCATTACTTTTGGCCAAAGATGAAAAGAGATGTGTCAATATATGTTTCAAGATGCAGAATATGTCAAGTGGCTAAGGGACATGCATATAATACAAGATTGTACATGCCATTACCAGTTCCAAGTTAACCATGGGTAGATTTGAGTATGGATTTTATGTTGGGGTTACCAAAAACATAGAGAGATAATGATTCCATTTTTGTTGTTGCAGACAAATTTTACAAAATGGTTCATTTCATTGCATGTAAGAAAACTAGTGATGCCACTAGAGTTGAAAAATTGTTATTTAGAGATGTGAGATTACATGGTATTCCTAAGTCCATTAATTTAGATAGGGATATTAAGTTTCTAAGTTTTTTTTGGATAAATTTTTGGAAGAATTTGGATACTAAGTTAAAGTTTAGCAATACATATCATCCACAAAAAGATGGATAGATAGAGGTTGTTAATAGAAGATTGGGAAAATTGTTAAGGATCATTGTTGGAGAGATGCCTAAGTAGTGGTACTTGGGTTTACCAAAAGATGAGTTTGAATATAATAGTTTTGTGAATAGATCAACAAGGAAATCACCATTTTAGGTGGTTTATGGGAAAAATATAATGGGAGTTTTGGATTTGGTATAGTTTCCAATTAAAAAAAGAGTAAGTGATGACGCTAAGAATTTTACAGAGCATATACAATAATTATAAGCATAGGTGAGAAAGAGCTTATAGACGAGTAATGAAAAATATAAGATTATAGTTGATGATAAGAGGAGATCAAAGTCTTTTGTAAAAGGAGATTTAGTGATGGTGTATTTGAAGAAATAGATATTTCCTACATGAATCTACAATAAGCTAAAGTATAATAAGATTGGGTCTTACAATATTGTTAAGAAGATTAGTGACAATACTTATGAGGTAAGTGTTGACAATTTTGACCCCACAGGTCAAATTATCACCCTTATCACTCAAAACTTGCATACCATTCCATTTTGTCTTTTGAGTTAGTAATTAGTCTTGAAAAGTCTTTGAAGAATCCATGGTTTATAGGTCTTAAGGTTGTTTAGGTGATTTAGGGTCTTTTCTTTCACTTGCCTTGTTCTTTGCAGGAAAGTATTGATGTTGATCAAAGTACTAAAAGGAGCAAGTTTTTAAAGGAAATTGATGAAGTAAAAGTAGAAGTTTATTATATTTTTGGACTCTTTTTCACCAAGTGTTTTTTTCTTTTAGAGGTTTTGTTTCTGGGGTTTTTGTCTAAGTGTCAGGAATTATTTTGGACATTTTATCCGAAGTAATTTTCCTGAAGGATATCTTTTTAAAGGGATTGTTTCAGACATTTTATCTGAACAACTTTTCCAAAGGGCACTTTTCTCAGTAGAATGGTTCATTTCAAAAGTGCTAAAGAGTTATTTTCAAAAAGGCAAAGACCATTTCAAAAGTTATGAAAGACCATTTTCAAATGACCGTTTCAAGAATTTCAAAAGACCATCTCTGAAAGACCATTTCAAGAATTTTGAAGGGTCCTTTTAATTTTTTTTGAAGGGACTTTTTCAAAATGTTGAATGTTCCATTGCAAAAAATCTGAAGGGAAATTTTTAAAAAAAGGTGTCACTTTCAAGAAAACCAAAGAGTACTTTCCTTTTGGAAAGGGAATTTCAAGTGGAAAACATGGCACTTTTCAGAGATCTAAAGGTCCGTTTTAAAAGAAACAATCCAGAGGAAATTGTTCAAGTCTGAGGCAGAGGCTAAATTCTTTCAGGAGAATTATCTGTGAACAAAAAATTTGAAGACATAATTTCCTTTAGGCAAATTATCCATGAGAAAGTGATAAGTAAATTGTCTAAAATAAAATTCAATGAAATTTTTCAAAAAAAATGCTGAAATAATTACTTAGAAGGGATAAGTTTAAGAAAATATCCTGAGGAAATTCTTTCAAAGGAATTATTCACAGGAAATAGTCAAAGAGAAAAATATGAAGAAATTGATGATGGTTGCATGGATTCCAACTTTAACCTAAAAAAATAGCCATTGGGATTCAAATAAAAAATGATGGGCCCATAAAGATCAATATTGATCCCTGATAAGTAGCCATTTGTAAAGGTCAATTTCTCAAAGGGTTCATCAATATTGTTGTGAGCTTGACACTTGTCAAGATCTCATGATCAGATATCAATGGCCATGGGAGTCCAAGACTATAGTAAGGAACACGTCAAGTTTTAAATTAAAGGATTGAATCATTCATACTTGGCAGGGACATAAAACTACCTTTGACATGGCTCTGTCAGTTCTTAAATAAGGGAATTGAATGAATGAGGGGATCAAGGAGATTTATGATGATTTTGGATGGCTGATCTCATGATCAAAGTAGTTGCATGATTTCAATGTTGAGGAGCTCAAGAATAACAAGGAGGGATCCACAATTATTGGTAACTTCTCTCTTAGTTCCCCACTCTAAGACACAAGTCCCTTTTCTCTCTTGTTATTTATTCTATATGTATAATATTTTGAGCCATTGTAAGGATTGATTTTTTCCATGTTCGGAGAACATCTATATTTTTCCTCTTTTGATGAATAAGATAGAGTTAAAATCTCCTTAAAATCTTATGTTTTAGTGTGTTTTCATGGTCTGTTGGGAGATGAAAGTGATAGCTAAAGCTACCTCTCATCTTATCCTTTCCATTATACATATTTACACGTGTTAAGCTCATCCTTGCAGGTCACATAGTGTGCTTTATCATCTTATTTGTATGGCAAGTGCAAGCTCTCTCTAGTGTCTTTGATATACCTATTAAATAATTGCCTTATATCATGCACAAGACTGAGCCCTTATGCAAAATAATAATGCTCAAAGGCTACCATTTGAGTAGAGTAATTAGATTCAAGTCCTTGTTCATCTTTTTAGTGCATGTTAAGCAAATGAAGGTCATATTTTCAATGTGTCACCATCATAACTAGGATTTCCCTTTAGGTTTCTCTCTTACCTTTTCCCTCTTCCCTTTTCCTTAGTAATTTATGGCATAAACTAGGGATCTTAAGTGATACACCAAAGGTAACTAGCCCTTAGAATCTAGAGATTCAATCCATTGATTAGGTCACCCATAGCCTAAGATTGTTTCCATGTTTTAGCAGACCGTGAGGCCCTGAAACTAACTTCATAAGGGTGTGAGTCTAATTGATAATAGTTTTGGGTGCACCTAATAGGATAAATTGGAGCTAGTATTGATGAAATTGTAGTTGTAATAGTGTTCTTCATGAAGTATTTGGTTATTCCAATCTCAAGCAATTGCTTCTAATAGTCCAAGCATAGTTTCTAAGTATGTCTATTTTTATTGAATTATCATGAATGAGTTTTGATGGCTATGTATGAAGAGAATTCCTATGCTATGTTTCATTATCATACCTATGATGAATCATACCAGCCTTTTCATGATACCTATGAGCCTTTTTATGAGCCTAATCATCCTTATTAGGAGTATTATCAAAGCTATGTTCATCCTTATCAAGTTTCTCATGATCCTTATTATCAAGAGCATGTATATTACCTTCCTTGTGAGCTATATCAATCTCAAGACCACATTTAATATTTCTCATATGGCTATGATGTTGCCTATGAGCATCCTTGTCTCAAGACCATATTTCCCATATTTTGAAATAGAGCTCAAAATACTAGCATATGTAAAAAAAGTTTGTTCAAACTCTTAGTATGAAGAAGTGAATGGTCTATTTCAATATGTATCCAATGATATAGAAGAGATAAATGAGTTGTGTATTATTTTATTTTAGAAGATTGATGATTGGGAGAGGTAGAAAATTTATTTGAACCAGTTGTCTCAAGAGGGTTCTTTTATTCTTTATTCTCATGAAGTTCTTAACCATGTTCAATGTGTGCCAAGGGATCTTCCTAGTTGGAGTCAGGATCCTAAACTTTATTATAGTTATAATTTTTCACCACTCATCCCTCAAGTTCAGGTTGTCCATGAGGGTAAGAAGGTTTTAGAATTTGATGGGGTAATGGCCAAGTGGAAGGAGCAGAATATAGGAGTCTTTAGGAATTCTTCTTTCCCTCCTCTCCAAGGCTCCCTAAATGACTCAATTACCCTCAATATCCAAAAATCATATCATGATCAACCTTCTATGATTCATATTACCTCTCAATAAAATGAATTTCATCACCCTCACACCATCTCCCTTATTCAAAATGAGGAGCCTATTTTATGGAAGATAAAAAAAGAGGTTATAGCTACAAGCCATATTCTTGTAGAGTGTGAAGATAATGCTTCAAGTGTGTATGCAGACGAGTTTTTCATTGGTACTCCAGTTGAGGTTGTAGTTGAGAATGAGATTACAATTGAGAATGAAAAGGCTAGTCTTGATATGGAATAACTCCATGAGATATTACAAACTGAAGTCACAAATGAGATTGAGGTATCTCCACTTGAAAAGGATCAATATACCTTTCAAAATGATCTTATTAAGATTTATCAAAATGAGAAACAAAAGGATGATTGATAGTTGTACCTTGAATCATTGCAAGAGATTGAAGAGATTTGTAGGGATATGTTTCCCATTGGATATCATGTTTATGAGAAATTTGATTAAGAGTCACCTATTCAAGATAATGATGCATCTTGGGTTGACTATTTAAAGCTCCTTGAAGAGCTTGATGAACTTGCAGGTAAGAAGGATGAGGTCATTCAAAGTAAATGCATAGATGAGGTATCAATAGACAAGGTTGTAGATGAAAAGAAATATGAAAAAGATTTAAAAGTACTAGATGGTTTTGTATTTGTTGGTGATTGGTTTTCTATTGATGACTCATTTGAGGAGATGCTAAGAAAGTTGGTAGGCAACAAGAGTGCCTCATCAAAGGTAATGTTCAATAAACATCCTACTTTGCAACTTGTATCATCTCTTGGAATGAGTGAGTTCTTGAATTTCCATTTTGATCTAGGTGGATCATGTTTTGTCATGGTTAGTTAGTTTAGTTCATTTTTATTTTTTCCTAGAAAGTGTTTTGTTTTCTCTTCAACATTGAATATTTACCAACCTTTCAGAATTGTTAGCACATGTTTTATAGCATCCCTTAGAATGCAATGTCATATCTCTCCTTCCCATTAAAGAGGTAGTTATGACATAACCTCTTCTAAAAATCTACGATTCTCATGCATTTTACTAGTATCACAAGGCACCAAGACATATAAAAAAATATTCATAATCCTAAAAAATAGTATATAATATTTGATTGAGGATAAAATTATTGGTGTGGGAACACCCACAAAGGCACCAAAAGTATAGAAAATGGAATATAAGGCATCAAATATATTCTTAGATCCATTTTAAAGGCACATAATGAATGAGGTAGGGATCACTTCAGGTGTTTGCTACACATATCAGGCACATCTACCACCAACTTTATATCATACTATTATACATGAGGCACACCCATTACATAATGTCATTAATATGTACCACACTAAAGTTCCATCTAGATAGCTTATCACCTTCTTAGAGTAATATATTTTTGATGATGATACAAATTTACATGCCCTCTTTGTATGAGCTTATATAGATCATCATCCTATCTAGAGTATTATGTTTGACAATGGGTCAAGCACTAACATGTGCACTATGACACTTTTATAGAATTTGGTATATTCAAAGTAGGATATATTCCTGATATACATATTTATTATTGGTTTCATTGGTCATGTTTAGAGATACATCAGTTAGATTGTGTTTCCATTATAGGTTGGACCAGAACATATAGCCACTTAGTTATTAGTAGTACTTAGTGTAGGCATGTTTGATATGTTATTTCATAGGCCATGGATATATTAGGTATGACCCATCTCATCTATAATGCATAGATGCTTGAAATACATACATGCAGATCAGGTTGTAAAAGTTGAGGGTCTTCTATATGAGTATCCTCTACCTATCTCATAGATAATTAAATCATAGCTACAAGTTAGAGTTCCATCATAATTACCAAATATATGACAATTATCAGTTACAACTCAAAGCATAGTTCCTTTCATATATCATAGAGTTTAGTAGATCCACCAGCATTGGGGAGGTCCACTCCTATAATATGAACATGTATGCATACTCTCACATGGAGACCATTATTAGATAAACCCCTACATTAGAGATATGTTATAGATTCTAAAGGACCTTCCTCCACTCATTTTTTTTTTTGAGATCAATATTATTGGGTTCTCAAGTTTCTTATCACAAAGCACTTATGTCACCTACAACTTATTCTACTATATGGGTTCCTTATACCCCTAAAACTCATAGGATACCAAAGTCAATGCCACATATTCCTAGCACCACTACATAGGTAGATACAAATATATATAAAGATCAATTAGTTCAATAGATTATGGGATCATAGTTTCCCTTTCACATAACATGCATGATCATAGTTCCCTTATTTGACATAGGTCACAGTGATAGTGAGTCTCCCATGAGACTAATCAGTTAGTATGGTTCTTTCTTTCTTGTACATAATTTCTTTCTCTCTTGCTCCTTGTACATATTTAATTTTTCATATTAATTGTACAAATATTATATCTATAAAATACAAAAACAATATAATATGTCAACAACATAAAAACATTCAAATAATTACTCAAAAAACACATAACTTATAGATTGTATGCATTTCTATGTTTACACTTCTTATATTAGCTAGATATTACATACGCTAGCTATCTTAATATAGTTAGTTTTATAATACTAAATTCTTCACTTATTCTTATTGAGTGCTTATAGATTGCTTATAGGACTCAAGTCTACTACATTGATCTAGACTTGTTATTATCTACCCACTGGGGTCACATACATTAATTTATAGTTATTCACTTGACATTTTTACCCACTTGGGGGAATCCCATGCATAGTTTTGATCACCAAGTTCAATCCTTACATACTATACATTCCATTTTTAGAATTTTTATATCTTTATATTTATCATTGCAACTCTTACTCCATTTTTTACTGGCTATCACTAATTTAAATTCAACATATGTACAAGTATGCTCTTACACAAATTTGTATTACATATTCATGCATACTTTCATTTATATCTTACCTTCTTTAGACTTGATTGTATTTATTTGCTTCTTCTATTCAAGGGAATTTGAATATGCCATTGCTCTTTAGATATATGATTCTTATTTTCATAGTATGTATGCTTTGGACATGTTCCCATGTCTTTGTGTGTGATTTCCTGATTGTGTATGTGGACATTTGAACATTTCCTTATATGTATCTCTAAGCCAACTCGATTTTTGATTACATATATAGACATTTGAACATCTCTTTGTGTATCTTATTTTCTTATATTTGGTGACATGTGCCCAAGTCCCTTGTATTGTGGCCCCTTGGCCTACTTTTTTTTTCCTCATGTGTGTTGTATGTATGCTTTCTTATATGCATCATGGGCATGAAACTTGTATTTTATTATTATACACACCAATTTTTGATTCCATGAGGGACCTCATGCATCTACAGTTCCTACTTGGGTGTCGTGATGGACATCATGACCCATCCCCCTAGGTAAATACCTAATTATTACTCTTATTTGCTATTACATTCATTTATGACATCTATATTGACACCCTTGTGAAAATATTGACATGACATGCATCTTAAATTGCATACTTATTCTCATATTCTCTTACATTCCAATGCTATGTATACGCATTATATGCTCCATCTAATACACATTTTGTAGAGCATTTTATTTTGAGGATAGTTCCTGCATAGTTTAATAACTCCCTTTAAAATGGGGGGTATTCATAGAGGTTTGTTATAGATATCAAGCTCCTATATTACACTCATAATATTTTTTTAGCATACAAGTTTAGTTTCAAAAAATCAGACACAGGTAAACATAGTGGAAAAATAGTGACTCAAAGTGTAGTACAGTGCCTCACATAATTTAGACTAGAAGGACATTCATGCCCAAATGGGGATACTAGTGCCACATGGGGATACTATCCATTAGCGTTAATTTCAAAACAAACTAGATTGGCTAGAATAGTATAACAAGTACACTATAGGTTTGTATAGATCTAGTTATAGGTTTATTAGTTATACTCAATTTTTCTCAGATTCATATCATTTTTCTTAGATTGGGGGCATCATGCACAACATGATCATTCTAATATTCATTTCAAATATCTAGATACAATTTATTATAGCTCAGTCCAAAATTTATATACTCAGATATCAAATTTGGGGGCATGTGTGTGATACATTATTTACATGTGCTTAACTACACATCGTTTGATTAGATTTAATGATAAATTCCATTTTTTTCTTTACACTATATACACCTGAAAACATATTCTAGATTGTCACTAGTTTCATGCCTTACTCCATCTATAGTGTTTGGCACTCCTGAGTGGCCCAAAGCTATATAATGTACCCAAGTGGTTTCAGAGCTAACATAAATGTTAGGAATTTTTAGTACTTCACCTAGTTTAATTTCAATGCATATACTATACATGGGTGGGAAATGATGCAATAATTTCCCACTTGATTTTTTTAGCTAGTAACTTAGAGGGTTGGACATAATATCAGTCCAATCCAAGCTATTCAAATGGCATGATATAACAAATAGGGGTGGGAAATGATGAAGTCAAAATTGGATTGAGTTCTTGAGCCACCCAAACATGAGGATTGAGAAAGTTATTAGCTCAATCCAAGTTATTCACTAATTTATCACTATATGCATGCACACATATAGGTTATCACTAGTTTCATACATTGGTTCATGTACACAATGAGGTGTATTCATTAATTTTTTCTTTCCCATATATTTACTCTATTTTACACAAGTGCTTCTTTACTCAACATAGTATTTTTGCTTTTGGTATCACTTATGTGAGGACTAATGTATGCATGTTTCATTTTTAGTATATGTATTAGATCATTCTTCACATATATAGACTTAGCTTCACATACTTAGACTTAATTTCATGGGCTTCACTTCCTATGTAAGTCTAGGTATGCTTCATTTTCATTTAGTTTAGTCAGTTTTCTTTGTTGGATTTATAACATAAACGGGGAAGAGGGGGGAATGTAATCACCTAAAACTGGTATTTAAGTGATAATAATGCTACTTGAGACTACCTATCCATAGCTTATCCCTAAACCTATCCTAAGTCCTATTATCACACTTATCTAGCCTTCATGTGGGCCATAAGCATCCCTAGTGAGCTCAAACATAGTCTTAGTCCCTCATTTCCTAATCCTTTCCCTTTGTGCCTAGTGTTAGGATAGTTGGAAAATAGAACCATAATAAGGACAATAAATCCACATGGGACTAGTGTCCCTAAAATGGAACCTATTTTCTTTATACTAAATTTCTCAAATGAATATATTTTCAAAATCAAAATCCTCCTAAGGTCAGCCTAGACATCTTTTATTATTTGCACAAGCAATATAACACTATAAATACATGGATTTTAGCCCTATATACACTACATGGAAATCATATGTAATATATCTATTGAGACATGAAACAAGTTGAGAAAAATTATGGTTATTAGTCCTATTCTTCCCTACTTATACATACTACCATATAAAGCATCTCTAAGCTCATATTTTCTATATTTCCAATCTCAAGCATGCTCAAGGAACTCAAGGTTAATATCATACTAGAATTAGTTGTAATTGAAATTACACTAGCACTTAGGTGGGTATAAATACATCAATCTTGATCACTCTTTGGAGTAATGGTATGTAGACAACTCTCTTCACAATAGGGTGTTGAGGATGTCTAACCTATCCTACTAACAAACATCCTTTTTAGATCCTACCCTACTTGCATGGAGGATTAGGGTTTGTACCATAAATTAGTCATTATAGGTACAATAAAAATTTCTATAATTCCTTTTCATAGGAACAAATCCTAGAAAACTATACTTAAGTACACTCAAAATATTCAGACAATCTTGCATAGATGACACTAGCATTAATACCAGGACATTAGAGGCACATGACACTACTATCCAATTATTGTGCCACTATATAGGAGGGTTTATGACATAGATATCTATTTTATGACACTCATACCAACTTCCATCTTAGTTTTTAGCACTTCGATCATCTATATTAGGTTTTTTCTAGATGTCTTTATTTGGACCTTATATTACTATTTTTAAAAAATTCAAAGCTAGTGTATTTTGTAACAAATTGATGGCTATATTTTATGCATATTATTTCTTTGAATTATTTTACTTATACCTTTAATCAAACATAATATTTACATAAGCTAAGACCTAAAATGTTAAAATAATATTGCTTTATGGGTCTACTAATATTTCACATGTTAATAAAATATGGGCATCCCTATTTTCAATGATTATGAATGATGAACAAGTCCCTATACAAATGGATATTATTTCGTTTCATTTAAGGAAACATCTCATGGGAGTGACGAATGGAATAAATTATCATGTAAAAAACATATCTTTGAAAGGATACAAAGTTGGACTCCTACCTTTAAAACAATTCTTCCCTATAGAATTTCAAAAATATATGTTCAAAGGTTCAAAACATTCATTTGGGAAATTTATAATTTTTTTTCTGCTAGTATACCAATAAATAAACAAAATACCAAATCCATCACTTTTTAAATTTTAAAAAAAAAATCCATAACAAGCATGGTATGTTACTATTACTACCTAAATTACATGTTTCTTTATTACGTAATATGTATGATGTAGTAGCATTTAGTTTCACATGTAATCCTACATCAAACCCAAAAATAAAATATTGTATAAATTAGAAATTTATAGTTGTGCGTAGACCTTGGTTTATATAAAATTTATTTTATATTATGTTGAAAAACATTTTTGCATGTTTTTTATTCATCTACACAAACTTGTTGGTGCATGCAACTTGGCATAATTTCTTGTATATTTTTGAACAAGTATGTTTGGTAAGCTTAATATAGTTTCAAGCAAGTTTAGAAGATCAACACAAAGAGAAATAATGGAATTTTCATTATGTAAATGTAATCATGTGCCATGGGCATATAAATTTTTTAATGAATATCTACACAACTTGCACATGCATTCATTCATACAAAATTTGTGTAGAAACTCTCACATGTGCTAATTTTATAGCAAGATCTTGTAAGGAAATCTCATCATGATGTGTCTGTTAGGATATATACAAGAAGAATTATGTTTTCATGAATTTTAAAATGAGAGAAGCTATAAAATATAAATAAATCAACCAACAGATCATAATAAAACCATGCACAAAAGAAGACACCAATATAATGTGGTTCACCAATTTGGCTACATCCATGGAGAAATTGTCCAACCTTATAATTGTAGTAGTTACAAAGAGAATACTCTCTCTAAAATATCTCTCTATCTCCTTCCTTCACACACTAAATCTTTCAAACAAGCTTTCAACAAGACTTCACTAAGTATTCACACTTCGTAACATCTCTACAAGAATGCAACACAATGCATCAACTCTTATTTTTATTTTCTCTCTTTCAAATTACATTTCAATTATTTCCTTCATTGAAATATTATCTCACATATTAAAAAATGAAATAATAAACATATATTGAAAATAAAAATGAGAGGGAGAAATTGAGAGAAAAATAATTACACCCCATATCCATGTTCTTGAGACAAAAGTAGGTGGCATCTTCATGATGCCCCTTGACTTCTTCCATGTGCTTCCAAAATGAGTGTGAATCTCTTTTCCAATTTATCCCCCACTTCAATCAAGAATAGTGACTTGGTGATCCACTATCCCATGTGAAATATTTCAAATATTTCTACCCAATAATGCAAGTGATTGAGAGAAAGCAAAACAAAAATCACATATGAGCCAAATAAACTATATTTAACTCAAGAGAATGCAAATCAATACAATAGAATTGGATACGCATATGAGAGAAAGAGGTGGGTATATATAGGATATTCCACTGAACAGACTAGGAAAAAAATAATGTGGGATAGATGTAATAATCCCCTAAGTAAACCTAACCTAGTGTGAAGATAGCTAAAGCAGAGAACAAGCTAAGAAATATCTAGATAGCAGAGTAACCCTATTCACACTAACACCCATCCTTAAGTGAAACTTAGGGATAAGCTGACAAATTTAAGGATACAATTATGGATGGGTCTTGGCTTCTAGTCCACGTTAAGTACCCATGTAAAAACAAGTCTCAACTGGAGTAAAGGAGAAAACCACATGGGAAAATCTTCCTCCCTAAAAGTGAGAATGTAAGAAGTGTGGAAAGGTAGAGTCAACATGAATCATATGTTACCAATTATAACACATATATACAATGAATAATCCCCCCAAAAGAGAGGAAAATAAGAGAGACAAAGTATCCCACTCTCAATGTAGAGTTGCCTACACTAATGGTAGATGTCTAATAATGAATGCTGAAGATGATCCATGATCAATGAATAATGTTCCTCCCCCTAAGAGTAAACAAGACCAAGAATGTGTGCAGGAAGTCTTCCCATTCACAAAAATAATATGAAGGAAGAAATCTCAAAATGTATGAAGTCTTTAAAGTTTTCTTAGGTGCCACCATGTTGATACCGAAAGAAGCCACAAACCAATCAAGATTCACATGTCAAACTGAAGAATGTGACAATATAGGATCTAGTGGAAACTGATGTAGAACATGATCCAAAGACAAAGTTATCTTATCTGAAGACAAAGGTGCCTCCTCAAAATGTTGCTCAATAGTATCCATAGTCATGTCAAACTATGAGTAATGATCATGTGGGTAAATAAAAAGAGGGTAAAAAGGGTCCCCCTCAACATCTGAAGAAGATGAAGAAAATTCATCAAAGAGAAGATGAATATAATTAATAGTGTCCTCCAAGTTTCCAAGATAGGACTCATAAAACAAGACTTCAATACTTGTCAAGTAATCATCCCAAATGGCTGAATTTGGAAAACTATGAATGTCTTGTTATAGCGAATCACTAGAAATCATGGATGTAGCAACACTGAATTATATAGATACAACAAGGGATGAAAGAGGAGATGGAATGTCAACACATGTCTTTATAAACTTAGTTGATGAAGTAACACCAAGATGAAAATGACCATACTGAATCTCCTAAAAAGTATCCATATAAGTGTGAACCTCAGCCGAAGAAATAATAGGAGAAAATGTGAAAAGGTGTACACTCAAGATTGATGATCTACCTCCCCAACTGCAACTATATCTCTAATATGCAAATCTTGAATAATCACATAATCAGGTGTGAACTCAACAGTCTTTCCTACTCTACCATGTGTAATCTGATTGATAGAAAGGATATTGGTAGATAATGATGCTACACAAAGGACATCATTAAATGATCCTTTGTCAATGTCAATTGATCCTTTCCCATAAACACTCATAGATGCATTGTTGGCCATCAGAATGGGTGGTGATGAACAAGTTTCATATGAACAAAACATACTCTATGATGAATCCATATGATGTGAAGCTCTAGAATCAATGATCCATTTCCCTGATTCAGAATTTGTAACTATCAAAAGTGCTTTCCCCTTTTGTTTCTCAAACTTTGGTGACGATGAAGAAGAATATGAACCCACTTTGGATGAATTCAATTGAACCTTATTTAGTTGATGTTGTAATTCATCAATTTTATTTAGATTAAATTTTTGTGTGCATCATGCCTTAATTTCTTGCAATATACACATTGAGGCTTCTCCTTCTTAGATGATTGCCTTTTGTAGGGAGAGGACTTAGATTGTTTCTATGGATTTTTATTTCTTATTTTGTTTATTTTCAAGATTCCCTGATTCTTTCTTTACCTTAGGTTCACTAACCACCAATGTTTATGGCTTGAAAGACTTTATTATGCCTATTTGAAATAACTTTGCTTCTTCTTGGATTAAAATATTTGAAAAATCATCAAAAGTAGGCTCAACATATGTAGCTCTCATGAAAACCCAATGAGTGTGAAAGCTAGAAACAAATACTGAATACTTGAGACTAAGCTTAGATAACACATTTAAAATCAATTGTAATTCCTCTTTAGTAATTTTTTAATCCTTTAGTTGTGTTCTCAATTTCTTAATCTTGGAGATATAGTCTTAGATTTTGTCAAACTCCTCAAGATCAAGATTCATCAAATCGTTATCAATTTGACAACCCCTAATCTTATCAGATTTAACATATAATTTTTCAAAAGTCTCCCAGGCTTCTTTAGGTGTTGTAAATTTTTCAACATGAAATTTCAAGTCAGAAGAGACCAATGAACAAATGTACCCAATATTTTTCTCATGATTGATCTCCCATACTGCCTTTGCACTCACATTAGTAGGTCCAGAAATAGATTATTTTACATAACCTGTGTAAAATTTTCCCATTAGATAATTCCATACTAATTTTTTCCATGATGCATAGTTATATGGAGTTAGGAGTTCAATTTGATATTTAGCCATTGTAAAAAACACACAACCAAGAGATGAAAGAAAACAACCACTACAAGATCACCGCAGCCCCTCCCCCACACACACACTCTGCCCGCCACCCCTCCCCCCCCCCTCCAAAATTCATTCAATCAATGATCCCACCTAGATAAATATGATATTGGCACTTTATACTTAGTGAATTATAGTTTTCACAAGCCAAAATAGCTAAGTGGTCTTTTTATTTGGTACATGTAAATGGAAAAATTAGGCCTTATAATGAAATTATCTTTTATGAGCAAAACTAGACCACACTAATTACATATCTAAGAATTAATCAGAAAATCATGCACTTTAAAAAAACTATTTGCCTGAAAATGTTTTTGTATGACCCCAAAAAAAATCTTGAAATTTCTAAAAATGAGGACTACTCACTAACAGTGACTAAAATATGCACTTTATGTAAAATATAGACACCAAAATCAAAAACCATTTACACCACTATGAAGCTTGTGAAGTTCTACTCCAAATCAAAAAACATTGCACCAAAATTCGAGATTAGATGACTGAGATAGAGGCCTACAATGTTATACTATCAAAACAAAACTACCAATGGAGAGGGGCCTATAGAATTTTTTTGATTACATTTACAAATGATATTTTTTTTGCACACAAAAACTAACAGATACCTAGATTTTTTTTGATGTTGCAAATAAAATATAGAAAGTGTTTGTATTTTTAATGTACATAAAATGTAGATGTAGTAAAAGAAAGCTACTTTTTGTAGTAAAAATTGACTATAGCAATGAAAAATAGAATGTAAAGTCTAAATGAGATGCCTAAGACAAGAAAATGCATGATATAACCTTCAAGATTGATTAAAATAGAAAATATGCAAGTTGAATGTCAAATCTAAGCTTCAAAACCCTATAGATCTATTTTTTGATGTCCAATTCAGATGAAAGGAAAACTTGAATATCTTGTTTGATCTCGACTCAACCATCAGCTAAGAAAGTCCCTAAAAAGCTTTCAAAAGCCTATAATTGGAAAGTCAAAATAAGAACCCCCTAGAAACTAGAGTTTTCTCCACACTTTTTAGATTCTCTAGATCATCTGAGGATGCAATAAAAGAGCATAATCATGTGATTTGAAAAATATCCCTACACTCTCATATTTATAAAAAAATGTTAAACCACAATGCATAAAATCTTTTATACCATGAAATATTTCTACCCAACAATGTAAGTGATTGAGAGAAAGCAAAACAGAAATCACATATAAGCCAAATAAATTGTATTCAACTAAAGAGAATGCAAAGCAATACAATAGAACGGGGTACTCATATGAGATCAAAAGGTGGGTATATAAAGGATATTCCACCCAAGAGAATAAAAACACAACCAATGTGGGATAAATGTAAAAAGACCCTAAGTAAACTTAACCTAGATTGAAGAGAGATAAAGCAGAGAACAAGCTAAGAAATAGCTAGATAGCAAAGTAACACTATTGACACTAACACCATGTGCACACAAATTCCTTCAAAAGATTTCAATCACCTTTTTATCTATTCAAAAGCACATCACATGCCATATATTCCTTGTCTTTCATTACCACCAAAGGACAAAAACACATGAATTTAAAATTGGCAAAAAATATCCCATTATGGATTGGTACACCCCACTCCATCACATGAGATTTAACACATGTGGAATCCTACATGGGACATTCCACATCACCAATAACCATGTCATTTACATGCCACCTCATCATTCCACATCACTGTGAATAGTGACTTCACACTTAATAGTGTCATATCATTATGCATTATGGATAATTAGATCATAATGGGTATCTAATGAATCTATCACATACTAACATGATAAGGGTGTGATGTGTTATGATTGGGCATTGTATCTTGTATTGAAACTTTTAATAGGTTTTTGGTTCATTATGATGCATAATTCTAATTAGATGGGTATTTTGCCTATATAAATATGCCTCTACACTTGTGCTATAGGATCCTAGTATAGTCATTTAGATTCAACCAATAAGTTATGTACATTATAGGAGAGCTGAGAGATAGATATCTAAACTTGTAAAGACAATGAGTTAACCTATAAATATCAGTAGATTTGAAGTTGTAACACATCTCATTCGAGTTTACATGTTCTTTTAGTATGTGTGAAAAATATATTTTTTATAATTTGAAATCAATTAAATAGTGTCACTAAAATTTTCTTTTATTATATCTTTACACGTGTAATTATAAAAGCTACATGGTTTGAGGTATATCATTGGGAAACACCTAATTGTGACTACATCACTACTTTTACATGTGTGCATTTATTCACACAATAAAAGAAAATAAGTCTACCCATGCCCTAATTTAAATAATGTAAATACACACACAAACACACACACACACACACACACACACACACACACACACACACACACACACACACACACACACACACACACACACACACACACACACACACACACACACACACACACACACACACACACACACCATTTATCAATAAATATCTACCTAAATTAATATTTATTTTTATGGTGTGTATTAAAAATTGATACTGGCATGGAACTATGCTTTTATGGTTTATTATCTTGATATACACTAAAATTAATAGAGAGCGACATTATAGGTGGATACACAATAAATAATTACTAACAATATAGCTTGGTTGTGTTAGACTCCAGAAACACTCTTCTATATTTTTGATGAGAATTTTTTCATTGCTCTTGCCATATGTATTTTTCCTTCTATTAATAAATCAATAAATATTCTGAGAAGATATTGTAGATCTAGTTGACCACCAATACATTATCATTGGCATTTTAAATTTCAACTCTCTCTTTGTGGAAGTAAAGGGCTTATGTAAAGAGGGTAATTAGATCAATGCTGATCAATCAATTTGTCCAATCAAGCAGATCCCAATTTTCCTCTTCTTTATCAAAGTAGCTCAAACAAATTTTGCACATAAAATCTTGATCCATCTCAAAACTACTCTATAAAATTTTGAAATGTCAACATAGGAAATCTCTCTCTGATGATGTCTCTAGACAGGGGAAATGTATGTGTGTGTGTGTGTGTGTGTGTGTGTGTGTGTGTGTGTGTGTGTGTGTGTGTGTGTGTGTTTACATAGATTGTTACACATAGACACACACACACACACGCACACACACACACACACACACACACACACACACACACACACACACACACACACACACACACACACACACACACACACACACACACACACACACACACACACACACACACACACACACACACACACACACACACACACACACACACACACACAAGGGTTAGTTTTATCTCTAAATATAGTTACAACTTCAAAAGTTATAGAAACAAACAAAAAATAAAGTATGAATGAGAATTTAGAGATTGAAAATTAGCAAACATTCTTTTTTTTTTCAAAATTCATCTACTCTATCATCTAAGAATTGAATGATTAAATTATTAAAATATATATTCAATATTGAATATTTCACAAATCCATACTATAAGAAATATTTATTTTGAAAATATCTTTGTGCAAATTTATTAAAATCTATACATAATTATTTCATTACAAAAATATTTCTCTTTCAAATTATAATTTTTATTTTTATTTTTTAAAATTAAATAAAAAAATACACATGTTATGAAACTATTCACCCTTAACATAAATTTATTACATGGATTCAAATACATGACCTTGACTCACATTTCACTTACCACTAAGTCTCTCTTACTAAGACCATCAACAACCTTTTTTGATTTTCAATTTCTTTACTTTAACATAAATGTTTTACTCTATAAGAACTTGATCAACCTAATTTGTCATTGGTTTAATTTTCCCTAAATGTTGATTTATTATAGGGCCTTATGGTCTATTTATAAAAAAACATTCTTTCGACAGTAAATAGTGTCTCCATTTTTTTATCACTTATAAAATGGTGTAAAACTCCTAGTCATAAACTAAGTATTTTCATTTATATTTCTTCAAGTTTTCATTGAATTATGTGATTGTTTGTCCTCATTGGTTTAAAATAACCCTAATTGGTTTACCATGACATTATAATCCACATGATATACCTTTCTGAATTTTGATAGGGCTAATACTAGTTGTGCATCTAACTTTTTCTTCAACTCCTATTTTTTTTCCTTCTTTAGTCCAAATAAATGTCTTACAATCCCCTATCAATACTTTAGTAAATGTTTCATAAACTCCACTAAAGTTCCTTATAAATTTATGGTAAAATATTTCCACTCCATAAAAATTTCGTGCTTCAAACACACTTCTTAATGGAGGCCAATCCACTATTACCTACACTTTCTCAAGACTCATCTTAAGTCCCTCCTTGGATATAGCATAACCCAAATATACCAATTATGTCTTTATAAAGTTGCATTTATTCCCATTGATCAACATATTTTCCTTACCCAACACATGCCATAGATGCACCAGGAAGTCCTCTTGAGTCCTAATTAACACCAATATATCTTAAAAGCATATAATGATATATTTTCAAAGAAATGGATTCAATGCTTTGTTCATGAACTTTAGAAAAAAAATTGGCATAATTTTCAAAATAAATGACATTGTAAGCCATTCATACAACACTTAATTTTTTTTTAATTTTTTCTTCCATTCATATCCCTCCCTTGTCTTGATATGTTAATACCTACTTTTTAGGTCAATTTTTAATAAATATCCATCCCCACTTAATTAAATGATCAAGTTGACTATGTGTGGTAATAAAAATCTATACTTGTTTTTAACTTGTTGACCACCTTGAATCTATGCATATGAGACATTCTCATCTATTATTTAGTGAAAATACCAATTGAACTATGAATAGGATTAATATTTCTCTAATTATTCTCCAATCCAAGGTCTCAATCATTTATCTTTACATCTCCTCTTTTTATTTTTGGATAATCAAGTATGATACTATTTTAACCTTTTAGGACTTAACAATTGTAAATCCTATGCTATCAAAGAGTGAAGTAGACTAATTTAAGGAAATAATATACAATAAATAAATCCATTGATTTCTTTAATAATTGACTAGATTTGACTTTTTTAAAAATAGCAATAAATAGTGCAAGTAATGACTTAGCTGGAAAACACTTGATACAGATGATTTGAGTGCTCAAAAGTGAGATGAAAGTTGGTCTACATGTCATAAACTAGATCTAGTATCTGAATCACTCTTGTATAATAGTACCATAATTTAAAACTAGCACCATTATTGGAAACATTATGGTAGTGTCTTGATATTGGCCATAGTGTTTACTGTGCAAGACTATCCCAATCTTATGAGTACACTTGTATCTGGATTTTTAGGGTGTATTTTTATGTGCACAAGTTTTATAACCATGTATGTTTCTTATAATAATTTATTTATTTTACAAACCTTAATACTTCATGTAACTAGGGTATGATCTAAAAAGTGCATTTGGTAGTAGGGTAGCCTTGACATCCTCAACACCCTACTATGAAGACAGTTTCCTACATACCATTACTTTAATGAGGGATCAAGACTAATGTAGTTATCCCCGCCTAAGTAATGGTTAAAGTGCAAGTAATGGTAGTATGATAGTGGTATTAAGTGCCTTAAACGTAATTGAGACTGAAAATCTAAATAATATAAGCTTAGGGATGGTGTAGATGGCAGTATGTAGAAGCAGGGTAGAATAGGGATTGATAACCTTAATTGTGCTCAACTTGTTTTGAGTTTGAATGTGTATTTTGCATCTAGTTTACATATAGTGGTTAGATGGATAAAATTAATTTATAAATACTATTATCTTGCTTGTGTGACTATTAAAATATGTCTAGGCTGACCCTAGGAGGCTTTAGTTTTGAAAATATATGTATTTAGGGAAAACTAGGGCAAAGGAAATTAGAACCATTTTGGGGGACACTAGCATCAAGATGTGTTAGTTTCCTTATTATGGTGCTAGTGTCCAACTGATAGAACACTAGGCATGAAGGGCCAAGATCAAAAAATGAAGGTCTGGGATTATTTTGGGTCTAACTAGAGATGCATGTGTCCCACACGAAGGATTGATAAGTGTGACAATAAGCTCTAGGATATGTCTACAGATAAGCTAAGGATAGGTGGTCCCATGTATCCCTCTTGAAACTAAAATACCACTTTTAGATGATTACATTCTCTTCTCCCCCCTGCCTCATTTATTCTTGAAATGTAACAAAGTGAAATAACTAGGATATAGGAGAAAAAAGCATACCTGAACTTACCTAAGAGGTGAATCACATGAAGCTAGATATGATTATGTGAAACTAGATTTGAGTATGTGAATCATTTTGTAATGCATATCCTACAAATTAAATGTGCATAAATTAGTCCTTACTTAAGAGACATCAAAATTAAAATACTAAAGTAAGTAAAGAAGTAAATTGAGTAAAATTGAGCAAAGAGATGAAAAAGAGAAAATGAATGAATACACCTCATTGGGTACATAAATAAATGCATGAATCTAGTGATAACATATGTGTGTGTGTATATAATGATCAATTGGTGAATATCTTGGACTGATCTTATTGCTTCCTCAGCATTCATATGTGGGTTGCTCAAGATCTCAATACAATTTTGATTCCATCGTTGCTTGGTGGATCATGACCTTTGAATATATTGGATTGAACTAATAGTGTGTCCAACCCTCTCATGTAGGTGGCTCAGTAATTCAAGTCATCTATAAATCCATCATTTCCCACCCATGTGTTGTATATACATCTAAAAATGAACTATGTCAAGTACTATAAATGTCTAACTAGGTATATCTAATAATGTATGTTGGCTATATGGCCACTCAAGTAAATTAGGTAGCTTTGTGCCACTTAGAAATGCCAACCATTGTAGATGGAATAAGGTATAAAATTGGTGTGTAACCTATAAAATGATGGTGGGTGTATATAAATTAGATAATGACATGGTAATTGTTATTCCATCTAATCCATTTATTTGTAAGTGAACATTAATAAATAATGTGTCACACACATGCCCCCAAATATGATATTTGAGTATAAGGATTATGGAATAAGTATTAATAAATCATATCTAGGTATCTAAACTAAAAAAGAGATTGTCCACATTGTACATGATTCCCCCATTATAGAAAAAAGTGATATGAATATAATCTAAACTAGTATGAATCCAAGTAACATTGAGTATAACTAATAAACCTATAATTAAATCTATGCAAACCTATATTGTACATGTTGTATTATTCTAGCCAATTTGGGTTTTTCTAAAATAGAGGCTATTGGATAGTATCACATATATTATACAGCAGTGCCATGTGGTGCTAGTGTCCCAACTTGGGTGATACTTTCCTTATGGTCTGAATTCTATGCAATTGTCCTTAGGGTCACTATTTTTCCACTAGGTTTACTTGTGTCTAATTTTATGTAACTGAGTTCATGTGCTAAAAAATGTACTATGAATGTAATATAGGACCTTGATCTCTATGATAAACCCCTGTGAATTCCACCACTTTTGAGGGGATTTGTTGAACCTATGCAAGAAGTATCCTCAAAATAAAAATTTCTAAAAAATGTGTGTTATCTAGATCAAATGTTGTAACTATGTGATAATAAAATATGATGTGTATAAATAACATCATAATGTAATATGATCTGAGCATAAGTATGTAATGTAAGATGTATGTCATGTCTAGCATTCCACAAGGGTGTCAAGATAGATGTAACAATGAATGTAACAACAAATCTAAGTAAAATTAGGTATCTATCTATGGGTATGGGTTATAATGTCCATCACGACACCCAAGCAGGAAGGATAGATGCATGAGGTTAATAATATCATTGAAAACTAGTGTGTGTAATATGTAAAGACAAGTGTCGTAGCCATGATTCATATAAGAAAACATACATATGAAACATATAAGGCCCAAAAAGTAGGTCAAGGGGCCATAATATAAGGGGCATGGGCATATGTTAATAAATATGAGAAAAAAGAACATATAAGTACATGTTAAATTTCCAAATATGCAAGCAATAAACAAGTTCTCTTAGAGCCACATAGAAGGACATGTTAAAATGTCTGCATACACAATCATGAAAAGCACACACAAGGACATGGGAATATTTCCAAAGCATACATACTATGAATAGAAGTGGAATATATCCAAATAACAATGGCATATTCAAATTCCCTTGAATATAAGAAGCATAGAAACACAATCAAGTCTAATCTAGGTAAGCTAGAAATGAAAGTATGCATGAATATAGAATATATAAATCTGTGTATGGGATACGAAATACATGTGTTAAATTTAAATTAGTAATAATAGGAAAAAAATTGAGTATAAATAATTAATATAAATATATAACAATTTTAAAACTCGAATGTAAACTATATAATGATAGAACTTGGTAATTGAAACTATATTAGGATGCCCCCAGGTGGGTGAATGCATCAATTGAAGACCTATGTATCAATGTATACACCTTAATGGGTAGATAATATCAAGTTTAGATTGGTGTAATGGACTTGAGTCCTACAGCGATCTGTAAACACCTGATAAGAACAAGTGAAACATGTATGTATTTATGACAAAACGGATTATACTAAGATAGATAACATATGTAGTATCTAGAAAATATAATAAAGTTAAACATAGAAACATATATAGTATATAATTTGATGTTTTCTAATTAATATTTGAATGTTTTTTATTTTCTAACATATTATATTATTTTTTTATTTTTTGGATGTGAGCTATGTACAAGTAATTGAAAATGAACTATGTATAAGGATCAAAAGAAATGTAAAGTATGTATAAAAAAGGAGGGATAATACTAATCGATGAGTCTCATGGGTGACTCATTGTCACTGTGGATTTTGTCAAATAAGGGAACTATGATTGTGTGTGTTGTGTGAAATGATATATTTGGTCACATAATCTTTTGTACTAAGTAATCTATATTTTTATCTACCTATGTAGTGGTGTTATGAACTATGGCACTGACTATGGTGTCCTGTAAATTGTAGGGGTGTTAGGAACCCATCTAGTAGAAGAATTTATAAGTATCATGGGTGCCCTATTCTAAGAACTATAAGAACTAAATAACACCAATCTAAATATAAACTAAGGAGAGGTAGACCCTCTATAATCTATAACATATCTCTAATGCAATGGTCTCTCTAGTGATGGTATCCATAGGAGAGTAGGTGTATGTTTCAATACTATAGGATTAAACCTCATTTGTACTAATGGCTCTATTAAACTTTTTGGTATATTGATAGAAACTATACTCTAAGATATAAATTATAACTAAGTTATATCTAGTAATTAATATACAACTATTAACTATGATGTAACTACCTATGGAATAGGTAGAAGATACTCATATGGAAGACCCTCAACTTTGACCACCTGATTTTCATGTATATATTTCAGCCATCTATGAATTTTGGATGGGATGGATTTTATTTTTTATATCCATGGACTACCCAATAACATATCAAACATACCTACACTAGGTAATAATAATAATCGAGTGGCCACATGTGCTGGTCCAGCCTATAATGGAAGCATAATCTCCTTGATGGAGATTTGAACATGACCACTAAAAACACTAATAACCATGTTTGTAGGGGATATATCCTACTCTGATTACCCTAAATGTTGTAAAAGTGTGATAGTGCACATGATAATGCTTAAACCATTGTCAATCATGACACTCTAGATAGGATGATTATCTATGTAGGCTTATATAAAGAGTGTGTGAAAATATATATCATCATCAACAATCTCCAACTTTAAGAAGGTGATAAGTGGTCTGGGTAAAACTATAATGTGATACATGCCAATCATATTGTTCAATGGGTGTGCCTCATTTAAAATAGTATGATATGAAGCTGATGGTGGATGTACCTTCTATGTGTAGTGAATACTTGAAGTGTTCCCTACCTCATTCACTGTGTGATTTGGAAATGGATCTAAGAATGTCTTTATTATCTTAGATTCTATTTGTTTTACTTTTGGTGCCTTTGTGGTATGCCTAAATCATTGATGTTACCCTCAATCAAATCTTGTATCTTATGTTTTAGGCTAATTTATCTATTTTTGGTATGGTCTAGTGCCATGTGATAATCACAATATGCAATGGAATCACATTTCTTTAGAAGAGGTCATGTTGTATCAACCTCTTTGATGGGAAGGAGAGATATGACATTGCATTCCAAGATTTACTTTCAAACTTGTGTGGGCAATTAAGGAAGGTTGGTGAAGACTTTTCATGGAGGAGCTACTAACACCAAGAAAATATATATATATTTGAAGTTACATTAAATGTGACCTTTTGATCACTCTTATTGTAATTGGCCCTGACCTTGTATGGAGGCTTACTTGAACTCTTACCATTTGATTTGATCCATTAGTATATTTTAGTTTTACTATTGATATAACCTTAACATCTCTTTCTTTGATGGCATGGCATAAATTTTTGAATGTTGAAAACTTATTAAACAAGATAGCTTCATCTAAAGTTTTTAGAAGACATTATTTTAAGTTGTCTTACAGCTCTTTATTTACCATGTGTCTAGTCAATTTAAGATATAAATTCTTGTATCATATTACATATTATGAGATAGGCTCATTTGAATTTTATTTCAACTTTTCAACTTGATCATATTATTTATCACTAATATTTGTGGAGAAGTGTGCTAAGAATATGTCTACCAAAGGATTGAATGATGTGATAGATTGATTCAGTAAGTAATAAAATCACTATAAGTCATAATCCTTTAAAGTACATGCAAACAAATTTGTGAGAAGCTAAACATTGGACATGCAATCCAAAAATATTATGTGATAAGATCAAATATGGTGCTTTGGATCACCCTTACCATCATATAGTGTAATCTTATAGGTGCCATGAATCTAGATGGCAAACGAGTTACCACTATGTGATGTGTCAAAGGTGTATATAAGAGGACAATAGAATATAAGGCATGTGATGGCCTAGTGGATCTTTCCTCAATATGTAGCACTTTAGCCTATAGAGTATGAACCTTTTGCCCAATGGATTGTACATATGGATTGGAGTAACTAAACACAAGAGGTGTAGCTATCACTATAGGTTGTTAATTTAAAATTGTTAGTTATGCTAGCTAAGTTGTCCCCACTATATATGTAATAATGTTATTAGTTGGGGGAGTTGAATATTGACCATTATTTGAATTTTTAATCTCTTCCTGAATAATAGTGATGAATTCATCTTTCATATCTGATTGTTTGGACAAAAAACCTTGCAATTATTTCTTATCATTCTTATTAAATTGATTGTTAAATCTTTTCATTGTAGTTTGGGAAGGAGGAAAATAGGTTGTTTTATATTTTATGAATTTAAAGAATTTTAATCTAATAAAGATTGAAAAAAAAAAAATATTTAAATAAAACTAAAATTTTGGAACTTAAATCTATTCATAGACACAAAAAGGATATAAACCCTAAGAGCATCTAGATTTAGGGTTTGAGCAATGTTCAAATTAAGTCAATCTCACCAAATGTTTTAACTTTTTAGGACTTAGTAAGTGTAAATATTATGTTTATTAAAGATATGAGTAGATTAAATCAATGAAATAAGATGCAATAAATATAGCTAGTGATTTGTTATGAAATTGACTAGCTTTGGATGAATAGAAATAAATAGTATGAGTAATGACTTAACTATAAAACACCTAATATGGATGATTTGTGTGTTATAAACTGTGATGGAATTTGGTTTTAATGTCCCAAACTAGATCTCAATGTCATAATAACCCTTGGATAGTATCACCATAATTGGAAAACAACAACATTATTAGAAAAGGGGCAGTCTTGTTCTAATATTGGCAGTAGTGTCCTTTATGCAGGATTGTCCCTACTTCTAGGTGCACATGTATATGGATCTATGGGTTTTGTTATTACATGTAAGAGTTATATAACCATATATTCCATTTTAATAATTGATTTATTTTTCACACCCTAATCCTTCATATAACTAGGGCTTGAGATGAAAAGTGTGTTTGTTAGTAGGGTGGGCTAGACATCTTCAACACCCTACTATGAAGATAGTTGCCTACATACCAATAATCCAAGGAAGGATCAATATTGATTTATCTATCCCCACCTAAATACTAATTCAATTGTAATTTATATTATTATGGTACTATCCTTGAGTGCATTGAATGTGACTGAGACTGGTAATCTAGATAAGCTGAGCTTAGGACTCTTGTAGATGGTAGTATGCAAAAGTATGATAGAATAGGGATTGATAAACTTAATTGTGCTCAACATGTTCTGAGTTTGAATATATATTTTTCATTTAATTTCAATTAAATTTTAGAGGGATAAAATTCATGTATATATATTATTATTTTAGTTATATGGATGATAAAATATGTTTAGGCTGACCCTATGAGGCTTTAGTTTTGAAAAGATATCCATTTGGGGAAAACTATGGCAAAGGAAATTAGCACCATTTTTTGGGACACTAGTGTCATATGGTGAAAATTTTATTATTATGGATCTAGTGTCTAATTGGTAGAAAACTAGGCATGTAGGACTAAGATTGGGAAATGAGGGTTTGGGATTATTTTGGAGCTAACTAGGAATGTTGGTGTCCCACAAGAAGGATGGATAAGTGTGGCAATAATTTATAGGATATGGATAGAGATAAGCTAAGGATAGGTAGTATCAAGTAGCACACTTATCACTCAAATACCATTTTTGGGTGATTAGAACCACATTATTTGGAAAAATGTATCTAAAAATAAAATCCATATGATGACTTATAATGTGCATTGTTGGTAGTCCCTTTAGAATTTATTTTGATATTATTTTAGTGAAGTCATTTAATGATTCCATTTCATTAAATGGTATGGGTTCTTATTTCTTGGTTTCCTTTCACTTTCCTTACACTGATGCTTTCATGAACATAAAACAAATTTTCTCCTTTATGACCTTTAGGAGTTCCTTACCTGATACTGTTAGTACTCTTGTGAAAACAACACTATTGAGATTTTCTTATTCCTCCTTTAGTGGACCAATTGTGAAACTTTTATTAATCTTATCCAAGTCATAGATGTCAGATATTTTGTCATACACTACCTTTATATCATACTACCAAGGACCTCCCAAAAGCACATGCAATAAAACCATTGGCCTTACATCGTACCATACATTATCTCAATATGTGTCGATGTTGAAATTCACAAGAAATTTTTAAATTACATTAACATAGTGACCCTTTTATAAATATGATAAATTATATGTGTTCATATTCTACACTCTATTTAGACCCAAAATTTTCACCATCTCATAGGATACCAAATGGTTGGTGTTGTCTCTATACATGATCACCTTGAAACATTTGCCTCTCAACTTGCACACTATAACAAAATACTTTTTCTTTATGTCAATGCCTTATTTTACTTTGGTGATTTATAAAATATCCATTTCATCATGGATGTTTCCCCACAAGTTAGTTCTTCTAAAAGTTATATTGAGATGATGCATTCCTCATCCCCATTCATGATATGCACATTAGCCTCATTTCTATTACTTTCTCCTAGTGAAAAGGGACATTCAAATGCCAATGCCATGTTTTTTTGCACCAATATGATATCGTAGGGAATCCTCTTCCCCTTATTCATTTGAATCTACCATGCCCTCTTGATTGGTATAATGCACTCATCCTCATGTTTTTTTCAACCCCTCATGCCTCTTATTATATTGGCATGGGTGTACTAAATTTTGTATTGATATAATGTTTTATCTATAGATTATTTACTATGTTACCTCATCCTACTCATATTAATGTTCATTTTCCTTGTTTATTTTTCAATTTTCATTATGATGACTTATCCTCTACCTTTAGTACACACTTAGCCTTTTTCACTATTTGTACTATCATCAATCTTATCTCCTCTTTAATAGATTACCTCAACCCATTTGAGAATATTTTAGCCTTATCTTTGTTGACATCTCTATGTCAATATTAGATATTTATCTTGTATGATAATTATGTGTACTTTTTGATGTAAAAATATTTTTTTCTTATGTTGTTCATTTCTTGAACAATTCTAGCTCATAGTCATCATGTATAAATATTCCCTTCAGTTTTTCAAACATTCAATCCTTTTGATATTTATTATTTTAATAACTTAAAGGTTTTAATTGGATGCTAAGAGTGATTATTAAGTTAGCATGCCCCTAAGTTATCCATAGTCCTATTCTAAAGCCTTAGACATACATTTACAGTCTTTCAACAAACCACAATCACCTATATCCAATCAAGAAATAGTCCCTAGACTATCATCCCTAAACCTAATCTAGCTTTATCGATAGTATGCCAAAAGGACATTAGCAACACATTTGGGACACTACATGCACATAGTGCTAGTGTCCTCAACTAGTTACTATTGTCCTTATCCCTAGATCTTACCAACACATAGTTTTTAAAATGTGTGCCCCTCATAAGGTTGGCCTAAGCTCATTTTATTATCTACACAAGCAACAAAACCCTACAAATACAAGGCTAATCCACCTCTATTCACTAGATATAAAAGATATGAAAAAACTATTCAAACCAAGGATAATATGGTACAAAATCAAGGTAATTTATCCCTATTTTGCACTAATTTATTCATAATACCATCTATATTAGCCCTAAGTTTAGTATCCAAGCATTTAAAATATCAATCACATTCAAGGTATTTAAGGCCACTCTCATTCTAGAATGCAATTGTACATGCATCAAGCACTAGGTGGGATAACTACATCAAACTTGATACCTCCTTAGAGTATTGGTATGTAGGCAACTCTCTATATAGCAAGTTGTTGAGGATGTCTAGTCCTTCCTACTAACATACACTCAATTATTGATCATGTCATACTTATAAAGATAAATAGCATGTATACATCAAGTCAAGATTTATAGGTATAATAAAGAGATACAAGATTCAGTTACATAGGAATATAACATACATACACAAGCACATGTACTCCCTTAAAATAGTAATGGTCTTATAAAGGGGACATTAGCACCATATTTGGGATATTAAACATAGATGGTGCTAATGTCCAAACTGGGCCTCACTATCTAGTGAGCAGAAAAACACCAAAATCCTATTGGAGACACTCAGAGCTACCTAGATCCCAACTTTTAGAACTAAGATCATTTGTGATAGTTAATTTTTAATTAAGTCTTTATTTATCCCAATTTATTAAATTATTACAAAATCAACAAAATTCAAAGGTCATAACAAAACAATATATTAATTAATGAAATTTATGTAACTAATTTGTGTATTTTACCCCTTTAATCAAACTAGGAATTACACATATAGAACCTTAAAATGTTAAATTATTTGGTGAACCCATCTTTAAACATTACATAAAACCCTAGCTTGAAATAATTCCTATTTTTTGTAATAAATTCAGGGTTGCATACTTATATTTTTTTAATTTGATTTAGACAACCTATATAATTAAAATAAATTTTACATTAGGGTTTCAATTTATTTTACATCTAATTTAAATTAATAAAAAATAAACCCTGACTTCAAAAATCCTAATCCTAGCTACTCGTAGAGTTTGTATCCTTTTTTTCCTATTTTCATTAGTTCTTATTAATTATTTATAATTCATATATTCTATTACAATAACTCTATTTAAATTTATTTGTTATATGCCATCTAAAAAATGTATCTCTCTTTCCTTAAGAATAAGTGCTAAACTAAGTGGTAATCCTATAGAACATATTTAGATTCTATCTATCTGACCCTATAACAAGGATAAAGAACATATTAAAACTCTAGATATGAATCCTTCACATCTTGATTATGTGGAATTTAATGACAATGCATTTATGGATGAATAATAGAACCAAGAACAAGATCAGTTTCATATTGAGGATCAAGACACACTACCTCCACTTAATGATAATGATATAGTTGTGAATAAAGATGAGGTATTATAGGGATTTAGAGATAGAATTTAGGAACAACCCCATGATCATGCACATGTTTTATAGGCCATATTATAAATTAGAATAAGAACAAGAATTGTTAATCTTCAACCCCTCCAACTAAAGATGTTGTTACACCATCAATGGGGCCCACTCAACCAACTCATATATCACAACCCAAACTTGTTATCTGACCATCAATGAAATCTACTCCACTTGTGTCTAGTTCTTCTTCTCCTAATGTACAATCCCTTATGAAATAGGTTATTTCTCTACAATCTAAGGTGTTACATCTTGAGCATGGAGTGGCTAATCCATCACATACCTTGGATTCCAACATTCTATTACATACACCATTGACACATCACATTGCAACAACTCTTTTTCCATCCAGTTTCATATAAACCAAGCTCACATTATATAATGACAAGGGTAACCAAGAGCATCACCTTAGATCCTTTCATGTAAAATGATTAGACTATGTGTCTAACAATTGGTTTTTTATGAAGCCATTTCCACTCAGTCTCAAGGATTATTCCCTATAGTGAGTCTATGATTGGCCAAAACAATCTATTATTGCATTCAATCCTTTAGTAGTTATGTTCCTAGCACACTTATCTATCAACATATGTGATAAGATATCATATGCACAGTTGGCATAGTTAAGTAAAAAGTAAGATGAGCCCCCAGTCGATTTTGTCTTATGATAAAAGACAATCTTATCAAAATTGACAAGCCCCATGACAAATAGAGAGTTTCAAGATATATTCAAACATAGTTTATTACCTACACTTCATGAAGTAATCTTCTTCAATAATTTTCCCACATTTACAGATATGTGCCACATAGTTAAAAAAGGAGAGGTTAAGCTCTTAGTAATGGGCAAACTCAAATATAAAAATGGATCAGATTCAACTATTAAGAGTTCAAGAAAACCTCCAAACAAGGTCAAGGTCATAGAGAACAAAATAGATCAAAAGATAATCATCAAATCAACTTCAGAGCCTTCTCCCTAATTGGCTTTATTAGGTCCTTAGTGCATAGTCTTCACTAATTTACCAAAGTCACCAACACAAATTGTATAAAAACTATTGGAATATAATGTCATATCTCTCTCTCCCATTAAATAAGTTGATACAACATGGCTTCTTCCAAGGAGTTATGATTCAAATGCATTTTGAGAGTATCATATGGCACTTAGCCACATGAAAAATAGATGCATTAGCCTAAAACACAAAATACAAGATCCCATTGAGGCTAACATTATTGATGTGGGCACACCTATTGAGGCACCAAAAAGAAACAGAGGAAAAGGCACCTAAGATATTTTCAAATCCTTTTTCTAACAATATAGCTAACAAGGTTGGGAGCACATCAAGTGTTCATTATACATACTAAGCTCATCCACCACTAGCTTCCTATGACACAATTATAGATGAGACACATCCCCTGCATAATATTATTTGCATGTATCACACTATAGTGCCACCTAGACCTCTTATCACATTTTTAGAGAAAGATATTTTGGATGATGACACAGATTTACATGTGTTCTTCATACGAGCATATATAGACCACCATCCTATTTATAGTGTCATGATTGGTAATGGTTCAAGCATAAGCATGTGTACCATGACAACCCTACATTATTTGGGCTACACATAGTGAGTTATTTTCCTATATATATAGTTATTAGTGGTTTTAGTGGCCATTAGAGCTCCATTGGAGAGATAGTCCTTCCATTATAGGTTGGACTAGCACACATAGCCACATAATTTATATTAGTACCTAATGTGGATGTATTTGACATATTATTGGGTAGGCAATGGTTACTATAGCTCAAAACCATCTCACATAAATTAAATTAATTCCTCAAGTATATACATGCTAACTATGTGGTTTAGATAGAGGGTGTCCTATATGAGTATCCTCTTCCCATCCCATAGGCAGTTTAATCATGGATTCTAGTCACACTTCCATCACCCACACCAATTATAGTTATAGTTACATTATTATATATTACATGTCTATCTATAATATCAAATAGTAAAACTCCTATGCATACATCACAATGGTTAGTAGAGTCCTCAAAGTAGGCCAATTCTACTTCTACATTGCTTACACACATGCATATTCTCCCGCAGACACCATTACTAGAGAGAGAATAGCATAAAATATATGTAACAAATTATTGAGGACCTTCTTCTACATAGTTTACACCGTGATTGGTTATGTTAGGGTTTATGGGTTGTCAATATAGGTCACCTACATCACCTAAAGCCTATACATATACTATATGGGTCCCTAAATCACATATAGCTCACAAGGTATTGTAATTAGTGCCACAACATCATAGCATCACTACTCAATTAACTTCAAGTTCATATTATACATCACACCATATCTTGGGCTCACAGTTTCCATTTCATACTACATGCATGATCATAATTCCACTCTTCAACATAGGCCATGATGATGGTGAGTCTCCCATGAGACTCATTGGTTAGTATGGTTCCTACCCTCTCCTTGTACATAGTTTATTTTCATATGATTGTACATAGATTATACATAAAACTCACAAAAACAATATAATACATCAAAATATAAAAACATTCAAATATTTTAAAAATCCAAAAAAATTATAGATTGTATGTATTGCTTTGTTTACATTTCTACGACTTTCTAGTTATTGCATATTGTTAGTTATCTTAGTAAAGTCAATTTTATCATACACATATGCTTCACTTGTTCTTGTTGAGTATTTGAAGATTTTAGATATAACTGTGTTCCACTACATTGATCCATATCATCTATCATCTACTGATTGGGGGAATTTACATTGATCTAGGTTTATACATTGATACATCTGCCCACTTGGGGCATCTCCTACATAGTTTCTATAAAAAAGTTTTCTCTTTACATATTATACATTCCATTTATGCATTGATTTATCTTGATATTGATTTTTTTTATTCATTTCTCATATTTTTTGTCGACTATCACTAGTTAGCTTCATTCATATCCACCCTAGCATTTATGTAGTTTTGTAATACACAATTATGCATGCTTTCATTTCTCATTCCTATATTAGAATTTATTATGTTCCTATGATTCTTACATATTAAAGGGAATTTTAATATACCATTGTTCCTTAGTTTCTATGCTACTTCTCTATTTCTATGCCTTAGACATGTTCCCATGTCCCTTGTGTGTGTTATTTCATTATTCTATATACAGACATTTTAAAATGCCCTCTTTTGCTTTATGCCAAATTATTTGTTGTTTGCATATGTGGACATTTGAACATGTTCTCATATGTCTTCATTCTTAAATTAAATCACATGTGCCCATGTCCCTTGTATTGTGGCCACTTGGGCTAATTTTTGCATGCTAAATGTGTTTGCATGTTTGTTTCCTTGTATTTTTATACACCATAACACTTGTATTTGTTTGTTGCACACTCACACTAGTTTTATATGCCATGAGGGATTTCATGCATATAACATTCCTACTTGGGAGCCTTGATGGACATCATGCCATATCCCCCTAGGTAGTTACTCAAATTTTACTATTCTTATACATTGATTACATCTATCTTTACACTATTATGCAATGCTAGATTACAACATACATCTTACATTTCCTATTTATGCTCAAATACATTTACATCATGATGTTATGTTTTAAATTATATTAGAATATCATGTGCATGCTCCAACTAACACATTTTGTATAAATACTTTTTTATAGGGTAGTTTTTCTAAATATTTCACAACTACCCTCAAAAGAGGGTGCATTCATAGGGGTTTGTCACAGAGATCAGGTTCTTATTTTGCTTTTCACATATACATTTCAGCATGCAGGCTCAGTTTTAGATATCAAAATTAGGTTAAACACAAAATAGAATAGAGATTCAAAATTCAATCCCAATCAATCAAAAATCAAACTAAGCAATCATTAACACCTAGATTGGGACACTATCACCATTAGGTTCTATTATCCAATATCTCCAAATTTTGGATAGTCTAGATCATTCAAAATAATACTCTAGGTATAATACATATTTGCATAGATACAATCATAGCTTTGGTAGTTATGTTCAGATTTAGTCATTTCAATTCAAATTCATACCAGTTGCTTAGATTTGGGGGCATCATATGTAGAATGATCACTCACACATTCAGATCAGTTACACAAGTTTTAGCTATTACATACTTGATTAAGATTTAGTATATTCAAATACCAAATTGGGGGTAGGTACACAGTTTATTAGTTTTAATATACTTAAATTCATACAGTTTGATCAAATTTAATGGAAAACTCCATTTTATTATCTACATTATATACACTTGATATCACATTCTATAATTTCACTATATTTATGCCTTACTCCATCTATAGTGGTTGGTATTCTTGAATGACCCAAATCTACCTAACATACCCAAGTGGATGTGGATTTGAATACTTAGTTAGATACGTTCATCACTTTGTGTAGTATAGTTACAGATGCATCTACTTCACATAGGGGAAATGATGGATTCATGTGCTAATTGAGTTATTTAGCCACCTATATGAAAGGTTTCAACACACTTATAATCTTATCCAAGTTATTCATAGAGATTAGGATCCAACAAGTAGGGGTGGGAAATAATGGATTCAAAATAGGATTGAGTTCTTGAGCCACCCATATGAGGATTGAGCAATCCATCAACTTAGTTTAAGTTATTTAATGATATGATCTCTAGGCACATTCACACATAAGTTTTCATGAAGTTTATGCATTAGTTCATGTAACAATGAGGTGTATTAAATTTTTTCATTTATCTTTACTCTGTTATCTCATTTCAACATAATATTTTACTTTTGGTTGTTTCTTATGTAAGGACTGATTTTTACATGTTTCATTACAAGACATTCCTTTGGATCATGTTCCACATACACAGACCAAAATTTGCATATTCAAACTTAGATACATGGGCTTCACTTCTAAGGTAAGTCTAGGTATGCTTATTTTTCATTTATATTATTCATTTTTCTTTATTTCATTATTATCATAAATGGGGGTTAAATGTGTAATCAACTAAAAGTGATAATTGGATTCTACGAGTTTTTATTGATTTAACCTATCCCTAGGATAGCCATAGTCCTATTCTATAGCCTTAAAATTACATTTCTAGTCATTTAATATATCAAAATCACCTACAGCCAGTCAAAACATAGTCCCTAAACTATCATCTCTAACCCTAATCCAACTTTCTTAGTAGTCTACCGAAAGGACATTAGCACCACATTTAGGGCACTACAATCATATGGTGTTAGTGTTCCCAACTAGGTGATATTATCCTTAGATCCAAATCTTTCCAAATAATATTTTTTCAAAAGTGTGCCCCTCCTAAGGTCAGCCTAATATCATTTTCTTATCCACACAAGCAACAAGGCCATATCAATATAAGTCTAATCCACCTGTATTCACTAGATGGGAAAGAGATGCAAAAGCTACTCAAACCAAAGACAAATTAGTGAAAAAATAAGTTAATTTATCCCTATTATGCCATAATTTATACATAATACCATCTATAATAGACCTAATTCCAATTTCCAAGCATTTAAAATCTCCAGAACATTCAAGGAATTCAAGACCACTCTCACTCTAGAACTCACTTGCACATAAATCAAACACTACGTGGGATAACTACATCATACTTGCTTCCTCCTCAGAGTATTGGTATGTAAGAAACACTTTAAAAAATGGGTTGTTATGTATGTCCAATCCATCCTAATAACACAAACTCAATTCTTTCTCATATAATACTTGCAAATAGAACTAGTGTTTGAACATCAAATCGAGCTTTCTAGGTACAATACAAATCTAGAGGTTCTAGTCATGTAGGAATAGAACATATAGACATAGGCATAGGTTCTTCCATAAAAATATGAATAGTCCTATAAAAGGGACATTAGTGCTATATATGGGACACTACACATATATGGTGTTACTATCTAAACTAGAAGCTACTATCCAGTGAGTAGAAGAACACTAGAATCCTATTGGTAACACTCATAACTACCCAAATCCTAACTTTTAGAACCCATATCATCCATGACATCCATTTTTATCCAAGTCTCTCTTTATCTTAACTTATTTTTATTATTATAAATTCAAAATAAGTAAAATGTCATAACAAAACAATATCTTAATTAATGCAATTTGTTTAACTTATTTAGGCATCTCAACCCTTTAATAAAATGTAGTAATTACATGTGTAAAACCATAAAAGGACAAATCACTTATCCTTTCCTTTCTTTTGTCACTCATTTTCAACTTCCTTCCACCATAGTGGTGCATGAACCTTAAACCTTTTCAATGATACCTTCACACATTATGGGTCATTAATATCATTTAAATCATAATCTTCCTTGATGTCATGACCTAGTATATCAATTCTTCATGATTCAAACTTCCCAAAAATTAGGAAACCTCTACCTTAGCACTTCTCCTAGGTTGTTAATTGATCCTCATAAATTCCTTAAGCATTTGCTTCAACCTATATCTCTATCTAGATATTTCATTTTAATATATCTATTTGATATGTTCGAGGTGAGTTGTCTTTGTAGTCTTTTATTATATATCATTTACCCCTGTAACTATTTTTGGCTCTAGTTAAGGATGCATAATTACATAGTTAATAGTCTAAAAAATATAAGATACTACAAAATATCGTCTGCTAAATCCTATATATTATATTTATGGATTATATAGCACCTCAATCTTATGCACTTGGAAATCTCAGACCTTGGTTATTTCTCTCAATTATGGATATTTCCCACATCCACAAGTCTCACATACACTCTATCTTGTTCCCCTTGGCTTATCTCTAAGTCTGAACAGACTTATGTTGAAGACACAAGCATTATATCTTTCCCATAGTATTTGAGATTTACTTACTTTCCACCTCTATCGATTTTAATCCTATACCTAATTTCCTACTTTCTATAAACTAACCTCCAGGATAGACACCTATGTCAAAACTAATGTCCTTAATTGATGAAAGTGTCTAGTGCCCTAAAGTCAACCAATTTTTAAATGAAATGTATCCTACTAGTTGTCATAATTTATTTAATGTTATTCATTTCTCTAAATGGATTTATATAATTACAATATCAACCTTCATTCATACCTCACCTCAAAACTTATTACCTACTCAATAAGAAACTCACAAAAGGCATTCAATTAAGCACTCGATTGACCAAAGATTATTTATTATCTCATATTTCCATATTATTCATAAGGACAACACACACATAGGTTTGAAGTATTGAAGAAGCATCCTAAGAGCTATATTGGATAAGTTGGAAGCTAGGTCACTATTGTACTTGCTTATGACATATTTCATGACTCACACACAAGCTAACACATAGGGGATACGTATATCATTTTGAGGCCCTCTTTATAGTATTGGTTATGTAGTTAGTGCCCACTAACAAAAGAGTCTTTATGGTTATATTCAAATCATGTGCCAACTAACCCATTTTTTCCCATGATCATTCTGAATATGAAGAACTAGAATTTTACGAATTCATGAGGAGAGACAGTCCATGATCCAAATCTGAATACAATAGAGTTAATGGGAAGTTAAACGTAGAAGTATCTAAGTGGTTACATCATTTCATAACAAGTATTTCATATAGGAAACCTACATCAAACCAATATAGTAGTGTCTACGTAACCATCCCAGGCTAACACAAGTGTATAGATATTTAGAGTCACTTAAACTAGAATCAGGGGGCTATTCTAGAATCATCTTCTAGTTTGATTTATGCATGTTCTATATCTAGTATTATGTTAGCATTCAAACTAGATAAGTACATTGATTCCTTGTCATTTCCATACATATCTTAAATTTAATTTCTATATTTATGCCATTCTTAGTTTCAAGAATTTAACATATGTTATATCTAAGTTTAGCACTCAATTAGCTTGTTATAGAGATAGTTTATCACTATTTTGCCCTAGGATATCTCTATCCTATTTAACCATATATAATCCCAATCCAGATTTTTAGGATAAAAATTTTGGTGAACCTATCCTCTATTATTGATCCAAACCCCTTATTTTCATGTAGGTTTTTCTCCATTTAAATAATTTCATTTCATATTCCTATATTTTTATTTCTATATCTAATTTTCCTCCTACTTATATGGGCATAGATTAGGAATTTTTAGTTACATTATTGCTTTGTCCTTCATGGTTATGTTATTCATATTTATCTTAAACATTACAACCCTTATGGCATCACTAATAGAATTACATGCATGGAATATTCATTATGATCATTACTTTAATTCAACTAATGATTAATATATTGCATATGAACATCTTATAAAACATAAAAAAATAGGATAAAGACTTTTTTTATTACAATTTTGATAATGAAGAAAACTAATAATGTAAATGAATAAGGTAGTGATTATTATGTTTCTACTTTTGGGTATTACTACAATGACATCTCTTTTGTCTATGATGTTGATCATATTCCTTTGTTTTATGATGATGAAGATTTAATAGATATACAAAAATTTTCATGCACACCTTCTTTAGTTCTTCAAAAAATTTGTGTTCTTCTTCCTCTTCTAATGATGCAAATGTTAAAGAATTTTAATGTTCCTCTATTCCTCATGATTAAAATGTTAATGAAATCAAGTGTGTACATTATTCTCCAATAAATACTAATGTTGAAAATTCTATTCTCTGCTTGGATTATTTGACTCTAAATAGTCAAATTTGTCATTCCCCTCTTTTTGCTGATAAGCAAAATGTATGTCATATGTCTCCCATTGTCTTGAATGAGGAAAAAAATGAGAGTTCATATGAAAATTATAAGGATGTACTTATATAAGAAGCATTGTTTGGGGATAAAAATAAAATCACAAGTATATTTCTTGTATCATTTACAAATATCAAGTCATGTAAGATAAACAAAATCAAAACTAACATTGCATCTTGTCTTTCTTATTTACAAAGTAAAACCAAAAGTGAACATTGCATTCTTCACTCTCATGAGGTTTCCAATGAAATAATTTTTTTTTATTTTCTTCCCTCCTTTGCACTTTCTATCATAAAAGACCAAATGATTACAAGTTAAGTTATTTCCTCTACTCCTATTCAATGTCAACATATTTCAAATGGATCAACATCTTGTAATAAAGATAGTACAAACCTTCATGATATCCAACATGATATAATCACATCTTTAACCATGGATACTCATTTACAAAATTAAATAAACCCTTGTGATGAGTCTAGCCTTGATAGTGGAAAAGATTCAATTAGCCCTATGTTCCATGTGAATGGTAATTTACATCCACTATCAAACACTTCAACCTCTTCTTGTGATTTATTGTCTATTATGACTATAATAGGATATTTGAAACAACAATTAAACACTTTGAAGCTAAAACTTTGTTCTCATGAGGCTATTTTTGAGGATAACATATTAGTAGAGCAACCTATTGCTAAGGATGTATTTCATCATTCTTACCCTTCAAACTTCATTATGCCTAAGTTCTCCTCCTTTAATGGTCAAGGGGATCCTGATACTAATTTACAAAAATAAATACATGTATTTGAACATTGTCCCAAAATGTGATATTGCTCTTAAGGGATTTTCATGGTAACTTAACCCAAGGTGCTCTTGATTTGTTTTATATTCTTCTAAATGGTTTACTATCAACTTTAAAAAAAACTTGAGTATGTGTTTTTATCTCATTTTCATTGTTATACCTTACCTAAGTTACCATCAAAACATTTAAAATCATTGATACAAATAGAAAATGAGCCTATACAAGACTATATTACTCGATTTAAAGATGCTTTATATCCCTTAACTTATACACCCTTAGATTTGGAACTACAATTTATATTTAGTAGAGGTATTCTTACTCCACTAAAAAAAAGATCATTTCATAAGCCCGTTGATTCATTACAGACCTTATATTAGTATGTACACAAATATGCATGCACTCTGATGAATATTCAAACCAACTTGTCTATCTCTTCACTAAAAATAAGACATGATAAGAGTCATGTTTTCAAGACAAATAAATAAGTTACAAAAGATCTTAAACCAATTCAAAAACCTTATGTAGAACCAACAATACATGTCAAATAATAAATGATAAAGGTTTTGAACAAAGGAAAGGTGCATGCTTACAAAATATCTGCCACAACAATAATTTAAACTTTTTTTTGAATTATAAAATAATAAATAATCACAACTTGCAATACAAGTTAAGGAAATTGTTTTTTTTTTTTTTAATATATTTAAAAAAAGATTAAGGACATTAAAAATTTACAATTAATAAATTGGAAAAAAAATTAAATTTTATTTTTATTTTTAAAGTGATATTATAAATATATAAAAAAATCACTTAAATTATTATTTTTTAAATTGGTTAAATAAAGAGTATGCTTGAAGAAAATGGCAAATTGCCTTTTGTAATAACTTAATAAATAAACAAGTATGAAATGTATCTTGTAACTTCATACAATGGCATTGTAGTAATATGACAATGTGATAGTACAATAATGTGACAGTGTTGCAATGTGATAGTGTAGTAATGTGACAATGTGAAAATACAAAAAAAAAATGTATATCTATTAAAAAATCAAAAAAGAGAGATTGAAACAATATCTTGTAGGGATTTAAATATTGGAACATAAAATAACTTAAAATTTATAAAAAATAGCCTAATATAAGGATTTATTACTGATCAATATAAAATTACTCAGAAATGAAGAAAGAACATGAACATATATTATTTGCCTTTTAAAAATAAAATAACTACTAGGAAATAAGAAAAAACTGAGATAGTTAATATTTTTAAAGAGGAGCAAAAATAAATAAATAAATTTTCCTAAACTAGAAAAAATATAAAAATAAGCATAATAGAAAACTAATATAGATAGATTTAAAAAAATATAACAAAGATTAAATATGAATCCTTATATTTTTTTGCTTATATGAGATTGAAAAAAAAAAAAAACTCGTTGGAGGGCCTCTCAAAACTAGGAGAAAAGTTGAAAAATACTCCTTGGGAGAAATCTACAATAATTAGTTAGAAAGCAAACAAACTCAAAAAGAAATAGAGGACAATAGATTTGAATAGAGATCAAGGGTTGATCCCTTGCAAATGTTTTTTGAAAAATCTCCTAAAAATTCTACACACTTCCAATAAAATTTAAACAAGATGAAGTTAGATCTAATACCATGAAGTATTTATCTCAAAAACATTCATCAGTGACAAATGAAAGTGCATAAAACTAAAGAAAACAAAAAATCAAAGTTACCTCTCAAGGTTCAAACCATAAATGAGACAAGAATTTTAAATTGAGAAACTGAAGGTATGGGAGAAAACCCACGTGATCTTATTAAAATTCTTGCTACCAAAATTTCCATAAGTCCAATATTGCATCAATAACACAAGAGAAGAAGAAAGAGAGCTATAAAATTCTAGTGAGGAAATGAGGAGAGGAAGGGATCCTTTATAGATAAAGAGAAAGAGAATGAGAGTTACAAGGAATCCCATTATTACCTTCCAAGACTCTTATGTGTGTGTCACTTGTTTCCTAGTCCCTTAAAAAGTGAAGGAAGGTGTGTGCCATATGGGGGAAGGAATTACTCATGCAAGTAACTTCCAAATCCTAAAGAATCGCAAAGAGGTGAGTGACATCTCATGGGATCCATATTTATCTGAATTAATAATTTGCATAAATAAAAATTCTTTGCACATACAAAGGGAACATAGGATAAAATAAACTATCCTAAATAAATGGTAATCCTAACACCACTACCAAAGATATCCTCTTAAATTTGATTAATATCAAGATAGACCACATGGTATGTTATGATCCTTTTTTTATAAATGAATGATAACACTCCCTCATAATTCACATTATCCACAACATCAATTTTAAAAGGAAAAAGGATAAAACTTTTGCACTTACCATTGTATTAGTAAACATGGAAATAATGAGTGTTTTACTTTTGATCAAAAGCTTGCTTATTTAAAAGATCAGGGAATTATTGCATATTGAAAAGACATATGTAGACTTATTACACATACTTCTTTTAGAGGCTCATGTAAGAGGGTTGATCCATCCCATACTAGTCCATGTGAATAACACATGGTCTATCAAACTTCACATTAGATGACTGTTAGTAGAAGTCCTTCTCCTAGTGTATACTCTTCCAATAATGACATCTCCCATAATGATCCTACCAAGGAACTATTGGTCGATCACATCCTTCATTAAGAGACACTTGGATAAGGTAAATATACACAACAAATCCATATAGATTCACATGATATTTATATAGATAATTTAGAGTTAGCTATATAATCAAAATTAGTAGTCCTATTACCACATAATCATTATAGACAATATTTATTATTTCCATTTGGTTTTCATTACATATGGTAATTGTCTCCTTTTTAAAAAATTTAAAACTTAATTAAATTAAAATATTTCATACCACCTTAAAATTTACCATATCAAAACATACATTATGAAAACAAATATAAGTAATGTATACACTATGAATAAAGAACTAAAAGTACACTTTCATGTAAATTAATAATAAAAAATACTAACCTGCTAAAGGACCACAATACAACTTACTAATTATACTACACACCATATGAAGATATCAAGCACACATAAACATGTTCCTATTATTTATACTTCAAACAAACCAGAAAGCATGATTTATTACATATTTTAACATATATGGCACCTATACATGCTCTTTATAAGTACCACTAGATTATTACACCAGGTTCATAGTGGGGAGATATATATGATCACCCTTAGGATGGGATCATAGGATATCATTTCCATTTAATATTCCAAAAATACCAAAAACTTAAAATAAAAAAAAATGGCACCTCCATGTTTTATTAGCTCCTTGGCATTTGTGTGTTAGTTTCTTGTTGATAGATAACATACATATTACTTATAAATACACATGTGCCACGATTTTACTTGAGTGTGATACATGCATACATAAACACATGATACATTATTATTATAGATGTTGGGACTTCCCTCTACTCATGTATGTTGACATTGGGGGCATCCACTTATTTGATATTGATACTCATAGGTTATATGTTTCTATGATCACATTTCATTATCATGTCTTGTGATCATATGTAATTACATATGCCTTTATCCATGATTATATCTTACACAAAGTAATTGATATGCTATACACTTGACATTTTTTATAACATATTTGACTCATGGGATATTATGATATGTTTATGCTAGTATAAAATGCTTTCCTTTATGCACTTCAATGTTTTGTCTTGCTATTATATTCCTTGTTCAATTATTTGAGTACGCTCCTTTACTCGCAGCCCCCGTGCCTATGTATGATTTACCTGGCTTAAAAAAAGTCATTTTTTATTGTATGTGAAATTAAATGTGTCATTATAATTTTTATGGGCATTTGACTAAGTCATGTCCCTTTGATTATGTGACATTTGAACATGCCCCTTATTTTCAGTCTCCTTGGACTATTGTGTTTTGACTTGCCTTTGATTGCTCTTATGTGTATGCATATTTACTTGTTGAGATTATATTATTTTTATCTATAAGTTTGCATGATATTTATCATGCATATTAATATTTCATGTGATCATATTCGTTATATGTGCTTTAATGATCTATCTACCTAGATATGTTCCTTTTATATGCTACAATATTCCATTCATAGATTATATAATTGTTTTATCCTATTGAGGTGAGGTAACTACTAGTTCCTATCTTTCCCTCACATCAAATGGCAGGATATTATTGGGGTCATGCTATATAGGAATGTTCTCCACTCTTGGCATGGTTTTTAGATTCACTGTGTGAATGCTTTGAAATCATGTTTTCTACACCTATTCAATATTCAACATCTCCAGATTATAGTGGGGGAATGTTTTGGAAACATGTCCTCCATATTGGTAATGATATAAATTTTTAAAGTTATCCATATATAGTGATGGTATAATTTGGAATCATGTTCTTCATGCTTGCATAGTTTATGAATTAGCCAAAGCACATAGTTATATGATTTAGATTCATAGTTGTGGTAGAATTATATATATTGGTACCATTATTATGTACAATTTCAACATGAGACATATATAAGTTGAATATGCTATAAAATTTAGGCCTACTATTAAGAATCAAAATTAATTTCATATTCCCAAACTCTTTTATGGGCTGTTATCACATCAAAAACTATTACATACTAATACCTTGATCAAAATTTTACAAACTTTATTGAGATAATCTACTACATTAGTTGGTTTAATTTTTTGTATATTTAATGTGATTAAATAACTCAATATTTTAAATTTTTTAGGTTGGAATTGATTTTATCATCCAACCTCACTAGTTTATAAGTATCATTGGGTTGCATGGTTGAGTTAATCTCAACTTATAGGTGGAAAATTACCTTTGTTCCAAGATTTGGGGCATGTATCCCCCCCCCCCCCCGCTCTCTCTCTCTCTCTCTCTCTCTCTCTCTCTCTCTCTCTCTCTCTCTCTCTCTCTCTCTCTCTCTCTCTCTCTCCTCTCCGTGTCTGTGTGTGTATTATAATGATACATATTTTTCAAATAAACTTTCTAATAGATCAAATGGTTACATTGACACATTTGTTTACTCTTAAACCTTTATCTTCAAAGTTAAATACTTTAAATTCCATATTATATACACTAACTATATACTCTAATGTATGATGTTGGTTTTAAGTCAGTCACCATTAAAACACTCAATTTGGGTACATGTAAATACAAGGTGTATTATACACACCCATGTATGCATTACTTTCCTTTAAACTAAAAATTTCACTAGTAGGTTAAATGGGAGTGGGAATTTAGATGATATTTATGGATTATATATCATCTTAGTCTTGTACACTTGGAAAACTCAGACCTTGGTTATTCATCTAAGTTCTAGACCTTTCCCACTTTTACAAGTCTTGCATCTACTCTATCTTGTGCCCCTTGGCCTATCTCTTAGTCCAACCAGTCTTAAGTTGATGACCCAAGCCTTATATATTTCCAAAAATACTTAAAATTTACTTATCTTCCACATTTACAAGTTTTCATATTATACCTACTTTTTTACTCCCTAAATACTAACATCTGGGACAAACACCTACCTCCACACTTGTATTTTAACCTGATGCAAGTATCTAGTGCCCTAATTTCATCTAATTTATAAATGAAATGTCTCCTAATGGTCAACATAAGTGATTTAATGTGAGTTATTTATCCAGAAGTATTGATATAAATACAAGATGAACCTTTGTTCATACCTCACGTAGAAAACTTATTACCTACTCACTAAGTAACTCACACAAGACATTCAATTAACCACTAGAGTGAGCAAAGCTTCCCTATTTTATCCTATTTCCATATTTTTCATAGGGATAACACATACATAGGCCTGAATTAATGAAGGATCATCCCAAGAGTTATATTTTCCAAGTTACAATTTAAGTCACTATTACTCCTGCTTATCACATATTACACGAGTCACACACAAGCCAAAATATAGGGGAGAACTAAATTAGTCTGAATCCTCTTCATAGTATTGGCTATGTAGATAGTGCCCATTAACCCATTTTTATCCAAGGTCACTTTGAATATGAATAACTAGGGGTTGTAAAATTCATGAGGAGCAATAGTCTATGACCCAAATCTAAATATGTCATAGTGAAGGTGAAGTCAAACCTAGTATTTTTTAGGTGGTGTCATCCTTTTTCAATAATTATTTTGTATAGAACCCCTGTGTTGAACCCAAAACTTAGCATCGATGTAATTATTCTAGGCTGACACAAGTGTCTAGAGCTATAGTGGCACTTAATCTAGAATCAAGCGACTATTCTAAAATCATCTTACAATTTGATTAATACCTATTATAGATCCAAAATTGTGTTACAAATAGAATTAGATAATTAAATTACTTATTTATCAATTCCATATATATTTTAATTATAATTTTTATAAATTAGCCTATTCTTAGTGTTATAAATTCAACATATTCTATATCTAATTTTAGCACCCAATTGGCATGCTATAGAGATAGTTTATCACCCTTGTACCCTAGATTATATTTATCCCCTTTAACTCTAGATAACCCCAATCTATATCTTTAGGATAAAATAAATACCAAGTACTTGTTAGGACCATTCATGCATTAATTGATAATATGTGTCATACCCTGATAACTTGTACCTTACCTATATTAAATTATAGTCTAAGTAGTCTCCTCGTATACATTCATGGAATCATAAAAAATGAACTAAACTAAACAATTTTTAATGCATAACAATTAATTTTTGTGTGTTTTCATATCTCATCACATGCTCAATGTATTCATCCAAGTGTCAATTTTTTTTATGCATGTCTATTAAACACTTTGAGCATGACATTGCTCATGATAACCAAAATAAACATCTTGGATGATGAAATATTTTCATTGTGCTTGAGATGATCCTACATAAGAAATATTTTCATATTTTTTTTATTAAACATGGTCTTCAATGAGATGATGAGGGAGGGAAGCCAACATGAATCTCATAGGGTTTCACACATAATAATATTAAATTTTCAACACATTTCCTTAAGTGACCAAGTATTAACCTAACTCCTAAAATTCTAAAATTTTAATTTGTTTTTTTCTTTCCTCAAGCTTATCAAAATTATGCTCTTAATTCTACAAAATTATATTGCAGTCCAAAATGATAGTGAATTTGTATATTTTTTGCTACTTAAGACGTTAAGGCAGTTGTTGTGTTTTATAGCCTATCTAATAGAGGCACATGTTTTCATTTAGGATAAAACTTCATCTCTCCCTAGGACATGTATAGTGAATTAAATTATTGATTTTTCCACTTTTATAAAATCTCTTAAAGTTCCAATCTAAACAATACCTAGTTTTTTGCCACTAAAATATAAAATATTACTTTTTGATTATTTTGAATATTTTACCATTTATAATTTCATTTTTTTGGGACTAGAAATGAGTTCCCTCAAGTTTTGCATGCCTACATATTAATGGTGAAATAATATTTAAATCAAGGTGCTTATGACAAAAATTCCAAGTTCAATAAAGGATTCATCAAGACTGTATACGCAACACAATGTAGTTAAGTACATATAAGCAATGTGCAATAGTTATGTAAATCAAGGCTCCCTATGACAAATTTGGGATAGGTGCCTTTTGGGGTTAATGGTCACCTCTTTTCATTCCCATTTCTTCTATGAACATATGTTACCTACACACTCAATGGAATAATTAAATTATTCACATTAATAATAAAAATAATATTGGCATAAGATCATGTTTGAAATCAATGTATTAGAATTTATATTAATTATATCATGGTCACATATAATATTCTCACATAAATACTTGCTCCCATACATAAAATGAATCCTATATGTAACATTATATTGTACCCATCTAGGTACTTATAAAACATAAGCTACATACATGATTATAAAGTTGTATCCTATCACACTCATACAAATTTGTGAGCCTTATGACTCCATTTTCTATTTTTATCTGTTTATTTTTATATTATAAAAAAGATTCTGTAGTAAAAAACCATCTACTATTTATAAGGTTCCAATAAGATATTTTGAAAATATGTATATCTATATTGAAGAATGTCAGAGGAGATTCAATAATGGCACCATAACCACCCACACTCCTTTACCATGCGAGAATTTGTTCATGTCATTAGAATACTCAGTGATAATGCATTTGTAGTGGTAGTGTTTTATTCCACATAAAATATTAAATAATGGTTTCCTCTGGGGAAACATCAAATGGTGGTTTCCTTCATAGAAAGATTAGATAATGGTTTCCTCTATGGAAGCATTACATTGTCATTTATTCTATAAAAAATTTAGACAGTGGTTTCCTTCATGAAAACATCAAATAGTGATTTCCTTTGTGAAAATGTGAGATAATTGTTTCATTAGTAGAAACATCAAATAGTGGTTTTATTCATAGATACATTATCGACCATCCAATGCCAATCAAAATTGAATCACATAGTTAGTATTTAATAGGTTAAATAATATACTAAGATAACTCATAATCATGTTTGTATCTATAGAAAGTATGAAAAATAACCATGTAATCTTATCACTTCTAAGTAAGCTGATGTCTAATCATCAATATTTCTTAGATTTTAGTAGTTATAATTATGTATCAAACCATATCACATCGATGAGAGAAAAAGAAAGGAAGAGAGTGAAAATACATTTTGTAATGTATTTAAAACAATGTCAAGTCCATAAATGTAACATGACTGATAGAATGATGCATATAACAAGTTAATCGAAAGTGCATTTAATCATTATGTGCATATATCGAGGATAATATGGCTATATTTTATATTTCAAACACTAACAATAATAAAAGAAAATAATATTTTTGATATACATCATAAAAATGTCGTCAACACAACAAATTAATCATAACTACCAATATTAGAAAAAGAAAACAAGCACAAGCATGTCTTTCATGGCTGAATTAGAGTTGCATTTTAGTAGATTGAAAATGACAAGATGTTTCTCCTCTCAATCATAAAAATATAGAGTTTTAATAGAACGTGTTTTTTTCAAAATAGTTCACCTACCCTAATCTCTTAAAATTAAATAATTAAAATATATTTAAAGATTAAAGATTTTGAGAATTTATATTATAATATTGTTTAAAAAATTATTATTGTTATGATTACTTAAAATAATTTTATGTAAAGATATTAAATTGTAAATAATTGTTTTTTTTTAAATAATAAATAAATATTTCTTAAAAGTGTTTTAGTTTTCTCTTGTTTATTTATTTTTTGTATACATCAAATATGTGGCATTAAGATTAGGAAAATTTCATTCCAAAGATTTTATAATCTATTTTTATGTAGGATTAATAGTAGGAAATTTTGGATTGAAAGTGTACATTATATTTCTAAATAATAAAATTATAGTACATGCATGGTTAGAAAGATGAGTGGTATAAGACCATATCTTGATAAAAGAGAACATCAAAGTTATAGTGATAATAGTTCTAACATCAGAGAAAAGTTAAGGTCTCTTGGTTAAAATTTTCATCATTACCAAATTATATGACATATGTCAACAAAAATAAAAAAATATCATAAATAGTAAGAATAAAATAAAATACCAAGCAACCAACACAAGCTACCCCATTAATGGGGAAGGAAACAATAGATTTTTTGGTTTATCTTCCCAAACGCCATAATTTGGGCATTAAGTATTATGTACGATCTCCCATTCTTCACATCATAAGTTTTATTCACTATCTACCTGAGTATATCAATGCATGGTTGAAATAACCATTGATGATTTGGGCATCTTTACTTTTTCATTCCAACCAAAAGGCAAAAATGTAGAAGTACCATAACCATATTAGGGTAAAGGATCTACATTAGTGAGAACCTTTAAAAATTAGTAGTAGGAATGGAGAACATAGAATGATAATTTTATGTGCATCATCCCCTACCTCATTCCCTCCACTCCTAGTCCTTTCCTAAAGGGTCTTATTGAAGAGAATCTAGAGGTACTCTATAAATAGTGCAAGGCATATTACTAGAGTGGCCAATGAGTGTGTGAAGGTGCTCCACTTATAAAACCACTTTTTATAATTTCACATGGATTTATAGTATGAAATTTGATAGTGTGGTAATTTTATTACTAGTAGAAAAGTCTTATTATAGATTCCTATTATTAAAACTAGAAAAAAATGTATCTTCCCAAAATTGAAAAAGAATGTTACTACCAAAAATATGTCATATCTTCTTGAATTTTTTAGGAATCATAGAATAATATCCCAACAAGACATTGTACCATGAAAAAGGTTGTAATTTAAATAGATGAGAGATGGATTAAATCCTTTTTAAGCTTGTTGATCTCTCACATAGAACCAAAAAATATGTTAGAGTGACTTGAATTTGTCATAGGCATAGAACTTGGGAGAGGGAATCCTAATGGGAAGTAATATATAACCCATTGGTAACAATTGGTAGATAATGCATTAGAGGAAAAACTATTTTTTATGCTCAAATATAACATACTAGTTGTATTAGAATATTCTACTTTATTAGAAGTAGGAACTATTTGAATTCCACTATTTGTTGAGAATATCTAAAGAAATAGTGATGGGGGATAATATATTATAACCAAGTCAGGGTTTATACTAAAGTATAGGGGAATAAACATTCTATTTCCACAATTTATACAACTTAAAGTGGCACTAATTTAAATTTTGTGAGGCATAGTTAGTCAACATCATTTGAATCTCACTAATGGATTCAAAATCATAATTATTAAGATTAAATATGTTTTTTTATGTGTGAAAATATGACAAAATCCTTATCTATTTGTAAAAATATTACCAATTCTATGGATATCTTTACAAAAATATGAATATCATTAACACTGGAAACTTCTACCAAAGATTTTTCATTCACTGTAATGACTAGATACCTCCATACGGAGTGTGACTTAATAGATAACCTAAACTTGAAGTTGTGTCCTTTCCAAAAAATTTAATGCTTGAAAATCTCCCAAACCTTCTAGATACTCTTGGCCACAAAATTACCTGTAATTTTCATAGTAAAGTAGTAATGAATATCATTTAAAATTGAAAATATTTCAAGTCTCCTCTTCCATAAGGACTTCTATGGTAGATGCAATGCCTAGTAATAACATTCCCAGCTTATTTTTAACTTCAATGGTAATGAGAATCCACTTCGTATAAAATAAAACACCTTATACAGGTATGTACTTACGAATTGACACTCCAACATCCTTGGATCTATAACTCTAGGTCTAAAACAAATATCTAAAGCTAATCTATGAAATCAGTTTTTTCATTTAGAGTTTACCCAAAGGAAATTACTAAACAACATTTATATCTTCCTATAGGTATATTTATAAGGAGAAAAACAAGAAGAGTATTAAATATGGGTTGGTACTAAAACTTTTGGTAAAATATTAAACTTTCCTATAAGGGAAAGGGGATTCATTATTTAGTTTGATATATTTTTATCTACTCTTTAGATAATATATTTGGTAGCATTAGAATAGGAATATAAAATTATAAAGTATAATTGTTTAAAAGGAGTGTGATCTACACATTTTTTACTTTATATATCTTTCTAGATGTATTCGGTACCTAAATGCACAACCAAAGTCTACAGAATGTGAAGAGTCTCTCTTTTATTTAAGTGAAAGGTTGGAATTTGAAGTGAAAGAGCCTTTATAATATCTATATATAACAATTAGTTATATTGTAAAAGGGTTCCAAAATATAGAGATAATTATAGAGATTTGATCATGGTTCTTATTCATGTCTACACATGTTTTTATTTTCCTATAATCTATAAATCATTTAAAATACTAAATACTTTAGGTAAATTAAACCTAAGAATCATGTTCATTCATTTACCTTTGTTCTCCTAGTTTAAATGTTACTTATTGTCGTATGCTTCCTTATTCTCTTTTATATTTTGTTTCTCTCAAACAATCCCAATTAACATGCTCTAATGGGTTATCTATAAACCTCTTCTAACAATGGTGCACTGAGCATGGAACATTGAAACATATTGAGATGGTTACCTAGACAGATAGATTTGGTGCAATTACTAGATGAGAGAATTTAAATTTTCATACAAGAGGAGGCAAAATGCATAGGAATATTTTTGATATAATTCATAATAGGTCATATACATGGTGATATATATAAAATATTTTGGTGTGAATTGTTTGGATTATTAGTTTCATGGTAGTCAATACTTGAGTACTATTACTTCAAGCCAAGAGAAATAGAGCACTTTATTTGTACTAAGGAAAAGATAGAATAGCTATGAAATGTAAAAAAAAATTGGAATTAAATATAGATCATTATCTAAAGATTACCATTGACATATATGTCACTGAGTTTGTCAATCAATGGTATAACACATTTGAAGTTGCACAAGTAAGAGATATCTACGAAAACATTTTGCAATGACTACCTATCATGCTAACAATGCAAGTCCTATAAAATGAAATGATTCCTATTGCATATAACATGGAGTAGTCACATCAGTTTTGAAGGGTATTATTGTGATAATTAAGTGAATGATGAATAAATGAGAAAGGAAAATTGAATCTAAACCTAGAATATGGAGGACATAGAGAAGCAGAATGAAAAGTAAATTTTGGGACTAGAGAGATACCTAAAATAGTAGAGGAGATGGAATAAACATAATAATTATAATTTAGTTATGATTAGGAGTAGATTAGAGAGTTTAGAAGATGGAGGAGTGAGAGCTCAAGGAAGAGCTAGAGAATATGAAGAAGATGACTATGAGAAAATGAGATGGATCAAAAGAAAAGAAGGAATAGATAGACAAACATTAGAAAAAGGATGCAGAAGAAATGGAAGAAAGTGTAAAGAAATAAGAGGAATGAGTAGATCAGTTAGAAGGTATTTTTAGATCACAAATATAAGAGAAGATATTTTTTGGAGAAGTGTTGACCATTTTTTGCCCAACAGGCCAAAAATCAGTCCCCTTCTGTCCCTACTGTTCTAGGCCATTTATTTTTGATTTTGCACAAGTCCATGAATTTCTATGGACTCTACAGGTCCATTTCTATAAAATCTACAGGTCCATTTCTACAGACTCTGTAGGTCTAAATCTATGGAATTTGCAATTTTTCTACGGACTATGCAGGTCCATTTATACGGACTCTACAGGTCCATTTCTATAGACTATGCAAGTCCATTTCTATGGACTCTGCAGGTCCATTTATACAAACTCTATAGGTCCATTTCTACAGACTCTGTAGGTTAGTCTTTGGTATATGAAAGATTAGTTTAGAGAGTGTTGGGTTCTATAAGGCTTCTTTGGGATCTTGTTTGAAGAAAATCATGAGTGTTGGTATCGTTAAACCATTGAACCAGTTTGATGCCTTGTTTCAATGCCTTGGTTCAATCAACCTTGGTTCATCGCTTGGTTTAATTAGCCTTGGTTCGTCTCTTGGTTCAATCAGTGGGTTCAACACCTTGGTTCAATCAGTGGGTTCATCATTTGGTTCAAACACTCGGTTCATCAGATGGTTCAACGAGCTTGGTTCAAAGGCTCAGTGCACAGTGTTAAACCATTAAACCAGTTCAATGGATTGGTTCAACGGTTGGTTCAAGTGGGAAAGGTTCAAAGTCTTGGTTTAACAAAGGCTAAGCATGCATTGTTGAACTGTTGAACCATTTTTGGTTTTATAGGTCGGTTCAACGGCTTGGTTCAAAGGAGCGTCCCAAGGCCGAAGGGCAAGTGCCCTTATGAAGGGTAGTTCTGGGTCCAAAAGCCCTTGCAGAAGGCAGGGAGCATTTCAAAGGCAATCAAAGGATTTCCAAGGGTGCGAAAAGGACATATGGCTTTGAATTCCTTTAGAATTTTTGTTCAAGAGAATTTCTTCAGACAAAAAGTCTAAAGGAGTTTGAAGGAAGGCTGCCAACACAAAGAAAAGCTGAGAAACCTGAAAGAAAAGGACAAGGACTGAGACAATTCTCATAGACTTTTATCTACAGGAAAATAACCTGTGGGAAAAAACCCTGCAAAAAAGACCCAATGGTGATGTCCCAAAATACATCAATTTTAAAGAGACAAACTAGCCGTTGGGTATTCAATTTCAAGGTGACAGCTATGCGAACATCAAATTTAACACAGTGAAATAGCTGTTTGCTTTTGAATTACTTGAGTGCCAACCATGAAAAGAGCCCAAGGAACGCAGTGACCCACCAGAAGATCACCCTTGAGGGCTGAAGGAGTAGAAAGAGATAAAACCAAGATGAGACAAGGTGCATAAAGAGACAAAGCAGTTCAAGTGGTAAAGAGGAGGCGAGTTATTGCTAGATGAGTGGCGTGGCTTATTTTCTCCAGTTGGCATTTATGAAGGGACAAACAATGCTCTATTTGTAGAAAAGAGGCATGGCCATGTTTTTTACATTAATGTGGAATGCCAAAGTCAAAGTATGGAGCTGACAATCAAATGGATTCCTCTTCCCAAGGTTCAGAACGCACATGGGCCACTTGCAAAAAAGAGCACCAAATCTTTCCCAAGAAGTGCCAAGTTCTCTTCCTCTTTCTATATATTGTAAAATTTCTATTTTGAGAAGGATCCACTCTCTTAGCCTTAAGGCAAAACTCTACCAAAAAATCTCTTGGGCTTATAAGGCAGAGCTACCAGATTTTACCTTGAATCAAGACTTAGCATTTTTACCTCTATCTAGACTTGCACTTTAAAGTATATGTCTATGTTCTTCTTTTGTGTTTAGTCATTGTCTTTCATGCTTTTCACAGATCAATTACAACATGTCTAGTGCATTGTGAAGTCTCTTTTTTGTAGGTCTGCTAGAAGTGTCTAAAGCAAGAATATAGGCACATGTGAATAGGTTGTCAAAGTGTGTCTTAGAACACCTTTGCTAGTTCCTTCCTCCTTGTATCTCTATGGACCCCTAACTCACTGAAATAGAAGAGTTTCCCATGTCAGATGAAGTGTAAAGGCATTTCTTCTTGGTGAAAATTTTATGCTCGGGCTGGGTGGGTCAACTTTTCATGTGTATCACCTTTTCATTTTTAGGCTTAGGTTCTATTTTCAGCATCTCTCTCTCTCTTTTCACCCCTCCTTTTTTACATTTATTTGTTAGCAGTAGGCGAAACCAGGGCCTAAAAGATACATTACAGGGAGCTAGCCCTTATCTAGAGAATCTCCCCTCCATCTTTGTCAATTTCACAAGTGAGAGGGGAGTTTCCATTGTTGCATGTGGAAGGGCGGTAGCTAGGCATCCTGCCCCTGGGTGCAATCCACTGGATCAATAATTTTTGGCATGCTTGGTGGGACCCAATAGGATAGGTTTTTTCCAAAGAGTTGAAGAATTTTTGGTGTGTTCTTCAACCAACCACCCTTTGGAGGCTTTTGCATCAACACCAATGGTGACTCTGAGTTGAATCAACTGGTTAAGCAGCTTGGTGCCATCAGAAATCACTTTTTGTATGTATAATTCCTTTGCATAGAATCATGGACCTTGTATTCCTTCATATGACTATGATCAAGCTCTAATTATTTATGGAATCCCCTCAAGCAACTCTCCTAATTTCCCTTCAATGTTAAGGGAGGTGGCGCTGGAGTTTGAGAAGCAGGTAGTGGAAATAGACAGACTGGATGAGCAGTATGGTTATCAGCAGGACCTGATGTACAAAGAGGCATGTTTGTTCATGCAAGCTCAAGCCTTGCAATCCATGGAAGAGGAGGTATCAAAGTGGAGAAATCCATTCATGCAAGGTAGTCACCCTTGTGCACCCCCTCCTATCCTAAAGAAAGCCCCCTCTTGTACACCAAATCCTTTCTATCAGATGGCACTTGCTCACTCCAGTTCATCTGATGCATCAATCAACGCTACTCTTGATCCCGTATGCCTAGCCTTCAAGCATCAAAGGGAACTAGAATAACCTCCCATGGAGATGAACCTTATAAACTCCTTAGATCATGAATCTTGTTTTGGGAGGATCTTTACGAACTAGCACATCTCTCTCAAAACTGTTCCTGCTCAACATGATGATGCTAGTGACCTCCAAGAAAGACTCTTTCAGGATAATCTAGCCAAGCAAATTGAAGATTTAGAGGCTAGGATGATACTGCTTAGATAAGGAGAGATGGAACTTTTAGACCTTATGGAGGAGCCCCAAGACCTTGGAGAAAACAAAGTTGCTTCCTATTCACAGGAGCAAAATTCTAATTCTGAGATCCTAAACTGGAAGAAAATAGTAGAATCATGGGGCAAGAAGAGGAGAAGAAAGGTTTTGCTCAAAACCTTAAAGAAGATGAGGCTACTCCTGGTCATGACGATGCTAGTGACCTCTAGGAAAGGCTCTTCCAAGAGGATATGGCCAGAAGAATTACAGAGTTAGAATCCAAAGAGAGATTCCTCAGCCAACATGTGATGGATGGTTTGATCCCAATGGCACATTCTATGTCTGAACACACCCCATCTACATGCCCCCAAAAAAGCTATTAGGCCACACCTGATATTGATGAAGTGCTAGCCAAGTGGAAGGAGAAGAATCATTTGATTCTAGCTCAAGGACTGCCTCCTCTTCCACATGTTTTTTCCATTTCATCCCTTCTCAAAGAGGAACTTATGCTGCAAGAGGTGAGTGAGGAGCAAAAGATCCAATCTATAGTTTCCCAGGAAGCTATCATGAGTGATAATGAAGAATAAATCATCATAAATGCTCCTTGTGAAGACCTCATTAGCAATGGAGAAGACAAAGGGCATGCATACATGCAAATGTTCCAGCAATATGAGGAGGAACATAAAAATGGTGAGCTCTCTCCCCCTTTGTTTGATGAACTTCCTTATTGTTTCGATGAGGAGGACTACTATGTCGAGGAGCCAGAGTTGGAGGAGGATCAGGAGAATATCTTTGAAAAACTAGAGATCTTGATCTTTGAGGGGGAAAAGGAGAGGTTGGTCTCCCTTGAGAAAAACCTTGAAGAAGAGTTTTTTGAACAAAGAGGTGATGTTTTGTGGGATGATCAATCATTTTGTGCTTCCATATCAGACATCACAATAGTCACCCTTCTTCAAAAAGGCTAAGAGGAAACATAGGATGAGTCTGACAATGTCTTCAATGAAGTAGAAGGAAATGGGTCAGACCATGATGCACTACAAAGGAGCTATACATATCAAAGGGCTTATGGTGATGAGCCAGCAACCATTGTTTTCTTGGTGAAATGCACCAACATGAAGAGCCAGCATTCAACAATCTTCCAAGAACAAGGAGAATACATGTGTGTTGGAAGCATGTTTGAATCTGATCCACTCGGATGCAAGCCAATCAAGGTGACAAGCAAGAGGAGCAGGTCATCAAATCTCCTTATTATTCAGCCACTTGTCTGGTACCATAAGTCTTCTTGCCAGGGAGGGGACTTAAGAAGTTTTACCTTTGATCTAGGAGGGAAGCAGATGTACCTGGTTAGTTGTACATAGTAGTTTGTTTTCAGTTGTTTTTCCTACTTTCCCTAAGTGTTGTTTCCGTAGGTAGTGTTTTTAGCCTTGTGTGTGTTTTCCTTTGTGTGTGGGGTAAAAAGCTTCATGTTTGATTCTTGGATCTTTGGGGATATTGCTAACCTTTCTTCAAAGTTGCATTCTGACTCTGTGCCCAATGGACTACAAGGCAACTAATCTCTAAGCATATCAGGCATGCTTCCCTTGGGAGTCACCAATTTGTTGACCATTTTATGCCCAACAGGCCAAAAATTGGCCCCCTTCTGTCCCTAATATTCTAGGCCATTTATTTTTGATTTTGTACAAGTCCAAAAATTTCTACGAACTCTTTAGATTTTCTACGGACTCTATAGGTCCATTTCTACGAACTCTGCAGGTCCATTTCTACGAACTCTGCAGGTCTAAATCTATGGACTCTGCAAGTTTTCTATGGACTCTGTAGGTCCATTTCTATGGACTCTGCAGGTCTATTTCTATGGACTCTGTAGGTCTAAATCTATGGAGTCTACAGGTCCATTTGTACGGACTCTATAGGTCCATTTCTATGGACTCTATAGGTTTTCTATGGACTTCACAGGGACTTCTACGGACTCTGCAAGTTAGTCTTTCACACATAAAGGATCAATTCAGAGAGTGTTGGGTTTTACAAGGCTTCTTCAGGCTCTTATCTGAAGAAAACCATGAGGAGGGTTGGCATCATTAAACCATTGAGCCAGTTCGATGCCTTGGTTCAATCGGCCTTGGTTCATCACTTGGTTCAATCAGCCTTAGTTCATCACTTGGTTCAATCAGCGGGTTCAACACCTTGGTTTAATCGGTGGGTTCTTCATTTGGTTCAAACACTCGGTTCATCAGATGGTTCAATAAGCTTGGTTCAAAGGCTCGGTGCGTAGTGTTGAATCATTGAACCAGTTTAACGGATTGGTGCAACAGTTGGTTCAAGTAGGAAAGGTTCAAAGGCTTGGTTCAACAAAGGCTCGGCATGTAGTGTTGAGCCATCAAACTGTTGAACCATTTTTGGTTCAATGGATCAGTTCAATGACTTGGTTCAAAGGAGTGCCCCAAAGCCGAAGGGTAGGTGCCCTTGCGGAGGGTAGTTCTGGGTCCAAAAGCCCTTGAAGAGGCCAGGGAGCATTTCAAAGGTAGTCAAAGGATTGCCAAGGGTGTGAAAAGGACTTAAGGCTTTGAATTCCTTCAAACTTTCTGTCTAATGGAATTCCTTCAAACAAAAAGTTTGAAGGAGTTTGGAGGAAGGCCACCAGAACAAAGAAAAGCCAAGGAACCTGAAAGAAAAGGACAAGGACTTAGACAATTCTCTCAGATTTTTATCCACAAAAAAATTGTCCATAGGAAAATAACTTGCTAGAAAAAACCCCGCAAAAAAGACTCAATAGATTTTGCCAAGGACGGTGACGTCCTGAAAGCTGTCAATTTTAAGGAGATAGACTAGCCATTGGGTATCTAATTTCAAGGTGATGGCTGAGCGAACGCTAAATTTAACACAGTGAAATAGCTGTTTGCTTTTGAATTACATGAGTGCCAACCATGAAAAGAGTCCAAGGAACACAGCGACCCACCAAAAGATCACCCCCAAGGGCTGAAGCAGCAGAAAGAGACAAAACTAGGATGAGACAAGGTGCATAAAGAGACAAATTAGTTCAAGTGGTAAAGAGGAGGTGAGTTATTGCCAGATGAGCGACATGGCCTATTTTCTCCAATTGGCATTTATGAGGGGACAAACAATAGTTTGTTTGTAGAAAAGAGGCACGGCCATGTTTTTTACATTAATGTGGAACACCAACATCAAAGTATGGAGCCAACAATCAGACAGCTTCCTCTTTCCAAGGTTCAGAACGCACATGGGCCACTTGGAAAAAAGAGCACCAAAATCTTTCCCAAGAAGTGCCAAGTTCTCTTCCTCTTTCTATATATTGTAAAATTTCTCTTTTGAGAAGGATCCACTCTCTTAGCCTTAAGGCAAAACACTGCCCAAAAATCTCTTGGGCTTGTAAGGCAGAGCTGCTAGATTTTACCTTGAATCAGGACTTAGCATTTTTACCTCTATCTGGACTTGCACTTTAAAGTATATGTCTGTGTTCTTCTTTTGTGTTAAGTCATTATCTTTCATGCTTTTTACAGATTGATTACAACATGTCCAGTGCATTATGAAGTCTCTTTTCTGCAGGTCCACCAGAAGTGTCTACAGCAAGAATATAGGCGCATGTGAATAAGATGTCAAAGTGTGTCTCAAAACACCTTTGATAGTTCCTTCCTCCCTGTATCTCTATAGACCCCTGACTCAATAAAATAGAAGAGTTTCCCACGTCAAATGAAGTGTATGGGCGTTTATTCCTAGTGAAATGTGTATGTTCGGGCTGGGTGGGTCAACTTTTCTAGTGTATCACCTTTTCATTTTTAGGCTTAGGTTTTATTTTCAGCATCTCTCTCTCCTTTTTCACCCCCCGCTTTTTACATTTGTTCGTTAGTAGTAGGAGAAACCAGGGCCTAAAAGATACATTAGAGGGAGCTAGCCCTTATCTAGAGACTCTCCCCTCTAGCTTTGTCGGTCCCAAAGGTGAGAGGGGAGTTTCCATTGTTGCATGTGGAAGGGCAGGCGCTAGGCGTCTTGCCCCCAGGTGCAATCCACTGTGTCAACAAGAAGATAAACAATAGTCTTTTGAATAATTTATGTTAAGTCTTAGGATTAAATAAGGTTAAAATTCAAATAAAATAGAATTTTCACACATGGATCATTCATTTCAAGGATACACATCCCTTGTGCTTAATTTATCAATAAAAATATGAATAAAAAGTGTAAAACTTGGAAAATATAGTATGAGGTTTAACTCTTTTACAAATAAATTTGAAAAATATAGTGAAGACATCAAAAATGTTGTGGGTAGGAAGAAATTAATTGAGGTCATATTTCATATCATAATAAATTTCAAGACATTATAAAATGCTAGTCCACAACAACCACTGATTTCAAGTGTGAACACTAGAAGCATGGACCTTAATTTAGGATTTTTATCACTTTAACATTGTATGATGGATCTACTAACCCAAACTAGTATATGTTAACCTGTAAAATGAAATTGTAGATTAAAAATGTAACTATAGATGATGTGAAGAAATTGTGTGAGCTCTTAAGAACCTTAACATGAAGGGCTCTAAACTTCATCTACAAAAGATATGTTTCCAAAGTGAGTTTTTAAGATGTCGAAATATGGATAATATTAGAATTCAAAATGAATAAATGTGCAAGTCCAATAATACAAGATTTAAAAAAAAAAATCAAAATTCTAGAGAATCAGTATGGGACTTTGATCACAAGTTCTTTGACACAATGAACAAAATAGATTTTATGTATTAAGATATCAATAAGGATGCATGGTTTATATAAGGTATGGGACCTTGGATTATAATTCTTATTGCTCAAACTTAGTTCACTTACAATTCTAATACTAGAGTGACTTTACTCTAGGTGGAACAGATAGATTATTTTGGGGATATCTCTAATCTACTATGAAGTTGGCATGACATTGGATGATGTTTTGCACAAGATGGATGAGATGCATGAAATTAATAGTCTCAGGTTAGTGTTTTGGTGTATGGAGTATGGAAAAGAGGCACACCATAGAAATTATTGCCTAAATGTCAAAACATATTTATACAAGATTTGTTTCATATTAAGATATTTGACTATAAAATATCATCACTTATAGTAATATATGCAATAATTTTAAAGTTTATACTAAAATTTATGAAGTCCCACGATAACGATGATAAAAATTGTAGATCTCTCCAAAAATTAAAATAAGACATCACCAAGAATGTCTTTGTAATAAGAATCATGTTGTGAAAACCATAATTAATTCGTAAACCCAGGTTTATCTCTTAGACAAAATAAATAGTTTCTATAAATGGATACTCAAATATATCAATTCCTCAGTTAAATAGAATTGGTGCGAAAATGTAGGATTGAGTGAAAGTAATCGGAGAACTTTATAAACTCATTTCCCATATATAACTTTTGATTTTGTGTCATATTAAACTTTCCTATAATTTATATAGTACTTTATTAATTCATCTGCAACTGAATTAAAAATTGAAACCCATAATGAAATGTAAAGGAAAAGTGACACCATCATGATAACAGAGTTAACCCATTATTTGGGTTGCATCTTTGGGATTACTTACTGCAATCCAATCCATTATAAAAGATGTAAATATATATTTAACAACTTACATCAGAAATGGATTTTTGAGAACCTATAATTAATGTTGAATCCTCACTGTGTAGACTTTGATCTATATATTAAATGTCCTTATTCTTCAGTAGCATATAGTAGCATCTATCTCTGTGAATATGAGCATATTCTTCATTCAAAATATATATAAAACTTTGACAAATGGGAAATGAATAAATAGAAGTGCCTCTAGTTATCACATACTTACATATCTCGATAATAACTCTGTAACTATTTACATAAAATAAAGGTAATAATAATTACAAAATCATACATACATTCTTCCTTATCTACCACCATAGAATAGAAGAAATGATTTGATGCTAGGATCGGGTCTCTATATGTTTTTCAACACATTGCAACTCAAATAACCTCTACCTATGGACATAAGGCCCTATACAAAATAGGCGTATTACCTCCTCATAATAGCCACACATACATTTCTTCATGGTCACAGACCATACAATAATAGAAGAAAAAAATGAAACAGGAGAGACTTAGTTTGTAAAGAGATACATACCATATTCAACATCATAACATGGACGTATTACCTCTTAGGACTATGTCTGTCTCATGTGCTTTACTAGATAGACAAGGATTTCATTGTATCTACAGATTCCTACAGTAATTTTCATCCGATCATGGACCAGAGATCTTCCAAATTAGACGCAAGGTCCTTTAAATTATATTTGGGATATCTATTCATCTTCCATGACCTTGTGTCCACGTACCATATGCCCATGATGGCCAGATAGGTGTAGAAGCCTCCATCGATCCTAGGCAACCTTTCCAAAGAAAGAATCAAGTTTCTCCATTCAAGACTGTATATGCCTTCCTTGTCGACTCGGGAAGCTTTCATTCTGGTTCTCCGTTGCATCCTTCTTCCCCTGAAAATAAGGGTTTTATTTAATCGACCAAGACATCACATTAGGACTGGATAAATACGAAATTTGATCACCCATGTCCATCCTAGGTCTCAAAATAGACGATCTTCCCTTTAACCATTTGGGATTATCTCTTTTCCTATTATTTGTCTCGGTCTGGGAGAGCCTGTAATGTGATGGCCTTTTTATCGAACTGTATACGTCAATAACCATCCATTACGGTCAAGCCTTCCCCTTCGAATCGCATCTCCTTAGCTCTCTGATCCTTCAACGCCAATGGTTCTACTTAGTAGACAAGAACGTCCCTAATCGGGACTGTGTGAACCCATCATGACTCGGCTGCATGCTAATATCCATGCTTTCATCGAGACTCAACTTTACATGAAATAGAGAAACACGTCCATCTTATGGACTGGGCTTAAAACAATGTCGTTCTAGTTTCCCATGGCTCGGCCTTTGTAAATAATCCCGTCATAGTTTTTACACGGGTTCGGTCTCTACAAATAAGAATGAACAGAACAGACTTGCCTCTTACATTTGGGACGGATGGTGAATATCTGCCACATCCTTCTGGACTATGTTGTTTCGAGACCGTGTATATATATATATATATATATATATATAAACAAAAACAAAAACATCACCTGTTGTGGCCAATGGCCTTCACCATGACCCGTCCTCCACCATCCTCCCTCTACCAGGCTCGACTAACTCAATCCGTAATAGGATATCTCCCTGATCTCGATCTAAGGCCGTCTCCAAAGTCAAGCTATCAACTCCATGAAAGGTCGTGGGTTGCCGTTTTCTCACGGCATTTTATTCATGAACAAAACTTGCACGTACGTGGGATATGAACACAACAAAGCCTTTAAATAGGCTTTTTGAACATATTTTACCGTGGTTTCGGCCACGTGTATAATCCTTTGTTTTGTTTGGAGTTGGTTTGGATTTGGACGATGTCGGCTCACTTTGGAAGATTCGAGCTTCCTTTAAATAGTTGTTACACCAACTACGAGTTGGTTTGTGAATAGAATCTCCACCCAAACAGCCAAGGTCAAGCTGGCATAACAGAATGTTGAATTAACACTCGAGTTGTATATTGAGTTGAGTCAATAACAAGTATTCGAACTCGGGCTGCACGATGGCAATATCATCTTGTTGAGCTAGCCAATGTAATTCGACCTCAACTCGGTCTCTATGTAATTCAGTTACAACTCGGTTTCCATACCAATGCAACTCGGGTTGTCATGATTCGAACTCGACATGTAAACTTGGCATAATTACTCGGGTTGTATAATTAAACTTTGCATGCATTGTGGCTTGGAGAAATAGAAAGGATATGGTGGCAGGTCATGTGGTGGCTTGAGAACCCATCATGTGGACCTCTCCAAAGGCTCCTCAACGTATCACATGTCACAATCCAAAATCACCAAAATAATATATAGTTCATTATAGTGTAATCATGAAATTAAAAACACTATTACCATATATGGTGGTAGAGTCCCCCTCTGTTATAAGAGTATGATCCACTAGCTACAGTCTCTGTAGCCGACCTTTTAAATTAGGATCGATGAAAATGGTGACTCGAAAAATCTTCTAGATCAAACCTCCCCACAAAGAGGCTTTTGGTCTCCAAAAGTTTAAATACTCTACTACATCTGCTAAACAATTCTCTGCACCACATCACTGTACAAAAAACTGCATAAGTTAGCTATCCAACAGAAACTACAATATGCTCATGGAGAGTAGAACAAACTCTGTATCCATTCTCTACCAAATTGACCTGGCACTTGAAATAGCCATAATATCTGATAGATTCTCTCAACCCATGCACTACATTAAGGCTAAGGTATTCTCCTTGTTATCACACAAGGGAAATCCTATTGTGTTGCATACAACTATAGGATTTACAAAAAAATTGCACACATGTATACTTACATTTTACAAATGTTGCCTGTCTATGGTTCTTTTGGAAATACACATGTGTGACGTGACTAAAAAATATACATGTATGTACAGAAAGTTTGTAATACAAGCATTGCCCATATTACTATGGGACTTAGATGTATACAATGTCAAGTATAAAAATGTGTAATGAATTTATCTATTCTAAGATGACTAATGCACAATACCTAAAATCATAATTAAGGGAACTATAAATATGATCCAGGCATCAATTTAGGCGACAATTCGGGTGACAGTTCCACCCCAATTGATGACGGAACTTCCGGGAGCCATAACTTTTGCACCTTAGCTCCAATTGACTCGCCGTTTGAACCGTTGGAAAGCTAAGAACGAGGGGAACATCGTGAAATGACATCGAGATTTGCTCGACAAATTTTAACCCTCGAAAACTCAATAGAACTGCCTCAAATTTCAATTTTAATAGTGCTGTCTAAAAATAGTAAGTTTCTAAAAATAGTAATTCCTCGAATTATGTATTGTTTTAAATATTTGAAGTCATACCACTTCATCTCCCTTTAGATTGGTGACCTTCCACATCCTTCCCATGCTTTCAAATTGTGTATAAAATAAGAGGTAACCCAAAATGTGAAGACAGACATCTCTTCCCAGAGATAAGCATATATTTGTATTGCAATTTTGAGTAATACTACATCTCTTCTCAGAGAATTCATTGTTATTGTGTTATTTCTATGTTATTGTGATATTTATCAACCAAAAATTTTGAGTTTTGGATCAGTGGTATCAGAGCGGTTTGTCTTGAGAGTGTATGATCCCGAGGACGAGGTCAGGCTATAAGAAGCTTGGGTGGGAAACAACAGAGCTTCCAAATTTTCCACCTGTTTGCTCTAGACGACCTCAAATGGCGGATGACACCGAGACATCTGATCCTTTTAAGAAAATGGTGAATGAGGCCCTCCAACGACAACAAGCACAGATGCTGCAACAATTTGCCCAAATTCTTCAAACACTTCCGATGGGAAATCCTGGCTTCGCAGCTCCACTTCCTAGCTCCTCATCCAAGGAACGACCTTTCAGTGCCCCAACACCCTTCAAGGTCCAGGTAAATTTTGATATTCCTAAATTTGAAGGTAAAATCAATGTTGATGCAGTAGAAAATTGGTTAGATCAACTGTCTTCCTACTTCTCTATAAATAAGTTCGCCGATGGAGAAAAGATTACTTTTGCTCTTTTGAAATCAACATTGCCTGTGAAAAAATGGTGGGAAGTGTACAAAAAGAGGTTCAACACAGATGACATTGGCCTTGAGGTGGAACCTACTTGGGATGATTTTGTAGAAGCAGTGAAAGAAGAGTACTATCCCATCGGAGCATATGATGATCTCTACATACAGCGGCAACAACTTCGCCAAGGTAAGGACCAATCTGTTCAAGATTACACATACACTTTTCATTCTTTGTCTGCAAGGTTGGGCATTCAAGAAAGTGAGAAACATAAGACTCTCAAATATCGTGGTGGACTACAATGGTACATACGGGGGGAAATGGAACTCTTCAATTTGGAAACCCTCGGTGAGGCATACAAATTTGCATTGAAGATTGAACAAAAGAATGGCAGAAAGAATACGAAGAGTTAACTCTCAAAATGGAAAAGTGATAAGGAAGGTCAAACACAAGGCCCAAATTGGAAGCAAAAGGAGTTTCAGGATAAGAAATCCTAGAAAGGGAAGGCTGGAAAATGGTGTGATTACCACAAAACTGGGACTCACTCCAAAGAAGAATGTCGAGCCATCAAGTCATTGCTTTCTGAGTCAGAATACTCGACGTCCACTACTCTGCCTCATACAAAACCCACAGTCGAAGAGGACGAAGAAGAAATTTTAGATGCTGAGCCTGACACCATTGTTGCTTCATCACAGAACCGTGGAGAAAGACCAGATGACAAGGAAAGAGTGTTCCACTCCAAACTATGGGTAAAAGGTATGCCTTTACATTTCATTCTTGATAGTGGGAGTCAAAAGAATTTAATCTCTGCTAAAGTTGTGAAAAGTCTAAGTCTATCTGTGAAGCCTCATCCAAAGCCCTATAGTATTGGATGGTTAAGCCCAGGGAGAGACCTCCGTGTCACCCATCAGTGTCTTCTTTCATATGCCATAAAACCTTTCCAAGATGAAGTCTTGTGTGATGTAGTCAATCTAGATGTTTGTGATGTACTCCTTGGTCAGCCATTCATGTATGAGCGACATGGCATCTATGAATCACGAACCTGAAGGATTACCCTCACCCTTGGAAAATGGTGCTATAGGGTACCAGAGGTACCACCTCCCACATCTGTCTCCCTGATCAGTGCGAAGCAATGTAAGAGATTGGTGGAGAAAACAAAGCAATTTGTCCTCATGGTGGTCAAGCCACAGAAATCCACGAAGGCTGATGTTGCAGTCCTGACTACACAATCAACACAACAACAGAAGTAGATAGGATGCATCACAGGAGAGTATGATGACTTATTCAAGTCACCTACAGGAGTTTCGCTACATTACCAGGTAAAACATTCTATCGATTTGATCCCAGGATCACCTTTGCCTAACAGTCCTGTGTCTCGTAGATCAGTTTTGGAGAATGATGAGATAAAAAGATAGATTCAAGAATTGATCCAAAAGGGTCACATCAGGCCAAGCTCTTCACCTTGTGGTAGCCCAATTGTCTTGGCACCGAAGAAAGATGGAACATGGAGGCTTTGTATTGACTATCGAGCCCTGAATAAAATCTCTATGAAGAATCGCTATCCTCTCCCTAGGATTGATGACCTGCTGGACCAGCTTCGTGGTGCGAAGTTATTCACCAAAATTGATCTCAAATCTGGTTATCACCAAATTCCCATCAATCCCACTGATGTCTGGAAGACTGCATTCAAATCTAAGGAGGGGCTCTTTGAATGGTTGGTTATGCCTTTTGGCTTAACTAATGCACCTGCAACCTTCATGAGGGTGATGGATGACATCCTACGACCCTTCACTAACTCGTTTGTGGTTGTCTACTTAGATGACATACTCATCTATAGCAGAATGTGGGAAAAACATTTGCAACATGTTCGTAAGGTGCTTCAAACTCTTCAGGAGCACAAGCTGTATGCAAATCTTGACAAATGCACATTCGGGATGACAATAATTCAGTACCTCAGGTATGTTGTGAATGCAGAAGGGGTCCATGTTGATCCAGAAAAGATTTGGGTTATTCGAGAATGGCCCACACCAAGGAGCCTCACAGAGCTTCGTAGCTTTTTGGGTCTTTCAAATTTCTACTGCAGGTTTGTTCTTGGATTTTCACATGTTGCTTGGTCACCAACCTAAGTCACTAAAGGAGGAGCAAAAGCTACATTTCAGTGGGGTGAAATACAACAAAGGGCATTTGAGAATTTGAAGAATAGACTCTGCTCAGCCCCTGTTCTTGCCTTGCCAGATTTGCATCAACCTTTTGAGTTGATGACAGATGCGTCTGAATATGCCATGGGAGCTATCATCATGCAACATGGCCATCCTATTGCATATCACAGTGAAACTTTCATTGATATAGTCAGGAAATATCCAACATATGATAAGGAGCTCTATGCCATTGTACAAGCCTGCAAACAATGGAAACACTACATCTTGGGAAAAGAAACAGTCATCCACACTGACCACAGACCATTAGAATTCATCCAGACACAAAGAAAGCTCTGAAATGAGAGGCATCAGAAGTGGGCCACATATCTTCAGCAATTCCACCTAATAATCAAACACAAAAAGGGGAGCTCAAATACAGCTGTAGATTGTCTAAGCCGCCCACCAATTACTACACTCACAACAGTTTTGGACCTGTGTGGACATGAGACTGCCATGTGGGGTACCCTGTATGAAGTAGATCCTACCTTTGCTGCTACATATCAAGCACTTCAAAAAGGTACACATGTTTTTGATTTCTATTTGCAAGATAATGTCCTCTATCATATGGGACACATCTATGTTCCAGTTGTAGAGAACAAAAGATGATATGGGAAGCACACTTCAGTAGGACAACTAGACACTTTGGTATTGAGAAAACATTGGCAGTTCTTCAAAAACACTTCTACTAGCCCCATATGCGAAAGGATGTGGAAAGATATCTCAAATCCTGCACCCCATGTGCGATAGCCAAGCTGACAAATAAGAAGCAAGGATTGTACATGCCATTTCCAGAACCAACCAGGCCTTGGGAATCCATCTCAATGGATTTTATATCAGGTTTGCCCACTTCCAAACATGGTAAGGACTGTATTTTTGTGGTAGTTGATCATTTTTCAAAAATGGCTATCATGATTGCCTATAAAAAAATATATATCTACTGAGGAAACTGCTCAACTATATTTTAGTCATGTATGGCTCCATTTTGGTCTTCCCAAGTCCATTGTCTCAGATCGAGATAGCAGGTTCTTGAGTATCTTCTGGTCCACTCTATGGAAGATGATGGATACTAAGCTGATGAAGTCCACAGCCTTCCATCCATAGACTGATGGTCAAACAGAGGTGGTAAACCACTTGATTGTTCACATGATTCGGATGTACCACTCCAAACATGCACGCACATTGGATGAGGGACTTCTTTTCATACAACATGGATATAATCGAGCACTGCACAGCTCGACCAAGCACAGTCCATTCCAAGTATGTTTTGGGTTCCAACCCATGGCACCAGTTGATATAGCAGTTCCATTTTCCACCATGGAATACACACCTCATGGAAGATCTGAGGCAGCAAAAGCTATAAAGTTTATTGAACAAATGCAACACCTCCAGCAACAAGTTCATGACATCTTGGAGAAGATGAATCAAAAGTACAAGCAATGCCATGATAAACACATGATTGCACACCATTTTGCTGTGGATGACAAGGTCTGGTTGTGGCTCCAGAAGGAATGACTTGCAGGCCCACATAGAAAAATTTGGCCTTTGCGATATGGTCCATACACCATCACTAGAAGAGTTGGAGAAAATGCTTTTGAGTTGAACCTCCCAGCCTACCTTGGTCTGCACCCAATATTCAATGTGGAGCTCCTCAAGCCATATCATCCACCTCTCTTGGACACTTCAGTTGTAGCAGAACAACTTGACATTGATGAACTTGAACCACAAAGTTTTGCTCTAGTGGAAGAGGATCAGATTGTGGATACTTGGATGAAGACAACCAGAGGATGTTCTATTCCGCTTTATCGAGTGGTCAAAAGGGGTCAGCTTAGCCATCAAGGTGAGTGGCTCACAGAGAATCAAATCAAGAAACAACTACCACACCTGATGGGGAGCATTGACGCAATGGGGACCATTGCTTTTCAAGGAGGGAGGAATGATCCAGGCATCAATTTAGGCGACAATTCGGGTGACAGTTCCACCCCAATTGATGACAGAACTTTTGGGAGCCATAACTTTTGCACCGTAGCTCCAATTGACTCGCCGTTTGAACCGTTGGAAAGCTAAGAACGAGGGGAACATCGTGAAATGGCATTTAGATTGCTCAATGAAGTTTGACCCCCGAAAACCCAATGGAAGTGCCTCAAATTTCAATTTTAATAGTGCTGTCTAAAAATAGTAAGTTTCTAAAAAGAGTAATTCCTCAAATTATGTATTGTTTTAAATATTGGAAGTCATACCACTTCATCTCCATCGATATTGGTGACCTTCCACATCCTCCCCATGCTTTCAAATTGTGTATAAAAGAAGAGGTAACCCGAAATGTGAAGATAGACATCTCTTCCTAGAGATAAGCATATATTTGTATTGCGATTTTGAGTAATACTACATCTCTTCTCAGAGAATTCATTGTTACTGTGTTTTTTTCTATGTTATTGTGATATTTATTAACCAAAACTTTTGAGTTTTGGATCAAAATAGCATAATTAATTATCATGTCTGTCAAATCTTTCCCTGTACCTGTCAAATTCTAATGTTAACTTGAAGAATTTCCATAACAAGAGATCATTTACAAATGCATAAATCTACAAGTAACTGTGATAAAATATCATATAAAGGTGAGGAGAAACAAATAATTTTAAACTTGTCTCAAGGTTTTCTTTACCATATGAATGCTCTCTGATTCATACCTCCACAACTCATTCAATTGAGTTAGTTTCCAAAATCTTATCATAATGAAAAACTACAATAGGAGATAGCAAATAAATATATCCTTCCAAACACAACTTGTTATCAAAAATTCATTCCTTGGATCCAATAGTTAGGAATTCTCTAAAAATAATGTGTTGAAGGGAAGCTAAGCATACTAATCAATACTATAGTAATGCGTATCCTAGACTATCTAATTAAACCATATAATCTATAAGGGTTGTTCCCTTTTTATGGTTTCAATCAACTGAGTAGAAAGTCTCATCTTACCAACTCTATCTTACCAAGAGTTAGATGATCGATTTTAAATTTCCAAAAGGATTTCAAAACAATTTCAGATCAAGGCTTGTCGCACTTCCAAAATAACCCATACAAAGGTTTTCTGGATTTAAACCAAAATTGTGCAGACATAGTTACATTGAAAATAACCCATACCTCTTTGAGAACTATGAATTGCACCTATTGAGTACTAGATAACATACTAATGGTGTTTTAAACAAATTCATGTTTGCTTTCTGCAACTCTTAACAACGTTGTGAAACATACAAATCTATGAACCAATTAAAAACTCAAAACTCAAAGTGCAAAAACCTATTCAATACTAAACAATGCCTTATTTCCATTTTCATATCTTACCATGGAACTGGTCTTTCCATTTGTTCCTATCATAAAGGACATAGGCATCCATTATATGATTAGTGATCCAAAATATAACGGCTACACAACTAGTTATCAAAAACCAAAACTATTGTGTCAATACCATTATGAAATCAGACCACTTATCATACCTTAATTGCCCTCTGTGTAAGGCTGTAATTAAATTGCAACTGATTCTTTTTAGATGTGCATTTCTAAAAATTCCTTGCATTTTATAGTTTAAAGAAAACCATCTCATACCTTAGGTGAAACACCACGTGTTATGTTCTTTATACGTGTTGATCCTATAGGTCTAGTGTTTTGAGAACCTTGGTTGTTAGAAGCTTGTCTTCTTCTAGTGAATTAGAACACCTTCCAATTTCCCTTTACACTAGCCTTCCTACATGGTCAACTCAAATAGAAGAATCATAAAGCAAGAATCTGATAAAAACTCAAAAATGAAGTATATCACAACTGAAACAAGTCCTATAATCACCTGCTCCGATATCAAATTTGATCTGGAAACCTGGGTTTATCTCTCACACAAAATAGATGGTTTCTATAAATGGCTACTGAAATATTTTAATTTTTTAGTTAAATAAAATTGGTAAAAAAATATGGGATTGAGTGAAAGTAATCAGAGAACTTTATAAAATCATTTCCCATATATAACTTTTGATTTAGTGTCATATTAAACTTTCTCATAATTTATATAATACTTCATTAATTTATCTTTAACTAAATTAAAAACTGAAACCCACAATCAAAAGTAAAGGAAAAGCACTATCATGATAATAGTGTTCATCCATTATTTGGGCTACGTCTTTGAGATTACTTAACTACAATCTAATCACTTATAAAATATGTAAATATACATCTAACAACTTAGATCAAAAATAGATTTTTGAGAACTTGTAATTAATGTTGAACCTTGACTATGTAGACTTTTATTTATATAGAAAATGTCCTTATTTGTCAACAACATCTAGCAACATCTATCTCCATGAATATGGGCATATTCTCCATTCAAAGTATCTGTAAAACTCTAAAAAATAGGAAATGAATAAATACAAGTGCCATTGGTTATCATAGACCTACATCTTCTAACAATAACCCTATAACTATTTACATCCCTTCATACCCACTAGCTTTATAAAATAGGGGTAATAATAATTACACAGTCATATATACATTATTCCTTATCTACCACTATAGAATAGAAGAAATTATTTGATTCTAAGATCAGATCTCTATGTGTCTGTCAACACACTACAACTCAAATAACCTTTGCCTATGGCCAGAAGGCCCTATACAAAATAGGCATATTACCTCCTCATAATAACCACTCATACATTTTTTTCATGTTCACATACCATACAATAATAGAAGAATAAAAATGAAATACAATAGACTTAATCTGTAAAGAGATACATATCATAGTCAATGTCTTAACTTAGATGTATAACCTCTCAGGACTATGTCTATCTCATTTGCTTTACCAGATGGATAAGGATTTCATTATATCTAAAAATTCTTGGAACAATATTCATCCATTCATGAATTGGAGATCTTCCAAATTATATGCAAGGTCCTTTATATTATATTTGGGATACCTATCCATCTTCAATGACCTTACAGAATAGGAAATTATGTTCATGCACCATATGTCCATAATGGATAGATGGGTATAGAAGCCTCCATCAATCCTAGGTTACCTTTCAAAAGAAAGAATCAAGTTTATCCATTTAGGACTATATGCCTTCTTTTTTGACTCAGTGAGCTTTCATTCTAGTTTCCCAGGTTCATCCTTCTTTACCTGACAATAAGGGTTTTATTGAATTGACCAAGATGTCCCATTAGGATTAGGCAAATACAAAATTTGATCACCCATGTCCATCCTAGGTCTGAAAATAGATTATCTTCCCTTTAACTATTTGGGATTGTCTCTTTTCCTATTGTTTATCTTAGTCTAGGAGAGCCTATAATGTGATGGAATTTTTCCCATATTGTATAAGTCAATAACCATCCATTACATTTGATCTTTCCCCTTCAAATGGCATCACCTTGAATCTCTGATCCTTCAATGCCAATGGTTCTACTTAGTAGACAAGAATGTCCCTATTTGGGACTATGTGAACCCATCATGACTCGGATGCATGCCAATATCCATGCTTTTATGAAGACTCAACTTTACATGAAATAAAAAAATGCATCCATCTTATGGACTACACTTAAAAGAATGTCATTCTAGTTTCCCACGACTCTGCCTTTGTAAATAATCCTAGTTTTCACACGGGTTCGATCTCTACAAACATGAATGAACATAACAAACTTGCCGCTTGCATTTAGGATGGATGGTGGATATATACCACATCCTTCTAGACTATGTTGTTTTGAGACTATATATATATATAAAATAAAAACATCACCTGGTGTGGCCAATGGCCTTCACCATGACCTATCCTCTAACATCATCCCTATTCCAAGCTCAACTAACTCAATCTGTAATAGGATATCTCCCTGACCTCCTTGATCTAAATTAAGTAATCACCCAAGTCAAGCCATCAACTTTGTGAAAGGTCATGGGTTTCCCTTTTCTCATGGCATGTTATTCTTTTATGATAAAAAATTCTACATAAACAAGATATGAACACAACAAAGCCTTTAGATAGGCTTTTCTAAAATATTTTATTGTGGATTTGAGCCATATGTATAATCCTTTATTTTTTATGGAGTTGGTTTGGATTGAGATGATCCTAACTCACTTTGGAAGATTTGAGCTTTCTTTAAATAGTTGTTATACCAGTTAGGAGTTGGTTTGTGAATATAATCTCCACCCAAATAGCCAAAGTTGAGTTGGCATAAAAAAAAATGTTGAATTAACACTCGAGTTGGATCTAAATTTGAGTCAATAACAAGTATTCAAACTCAATTTGCGAGCTCACAATATTAGCTTTCTAAGCTAGCCAATATAACTCAACCCCAACTCAGTCTCTATGTAACTTGTTTCCAACTCAGTTTCCATACCAATGCAACTTTGGTTGTCATGATTTAAACTCATCATGTAAACTTAGAATAATGACTTGAGTTGTATAACTAAACTTGGCATGCATTTTATCTTAGATAAATAGAAAGGATGTGGTGGCCTGAGGACCCACCACACAGACCTCTTCAAAGGCTCTTCATCATATCACGTGTCACAATCCAAAAGCACCAAAATAATATATGGTTCATTATAGTGTAATCTTGAAATTAAAAACATTATTACCATATATGGCAATAGATTCCCCCTCTATTATAAGAGTAGGCTCCATTAGTTACAATATTCATAATTGACCTTTTAAATTAGGATCGATGAAAATGGTGACTCAAAAAATCTTTCGGATCAATAATTCTAAGCATAGATGTAGAAATGGTAATTACCACATAATATTAGCCTTAAGGTTTAGTAGGATGGACACCATAGTATCCAAAGTACTATAAAGACTAGACTCCACCATCTTCTCAATATCAAGATTCATGGAACACTATGTCACCTCAACAATAACTGACAAGATATACACAAATTTATCCACAATGATCATCTAGGGGATATGATAGTCAACAAGAATAGGAGTAGGGTTCACCATAACACCAAGGAGGATATGATGGTTATAAATAGTAAGGTTGGGGATTTCATTAGAGATAATGAGGATATAGAGGAGGATACTATGGTAGATATCAAAGAGGTAATCACAAACAATACAAAGGATATGGGTGTCAATTATTTGTCTGCTACTTATGTGGGGAGTACAATGAATTCACATGAAATTTCCCAAATAATCCCCCAAGGTAGATGTATTTCATATATTATATATTTACAAGGCAACACCACACTAAATATTTTCTAGTGTTATAAAATAGAGAAAAGAGAAATCTATGTAAAATATAAACATGGTGAATTCACACCCAAGGGAACATACATACATACAAACAAGCACTCAAGGCTAGCATTTAGAATAAGGATTACCACCCTTTGAGATGTCATAAAATAATCAAATTTGAAAGTTTTAGTAGGATAAATATCTTAACCTCACAAATGAGAAGAGTTTGATGTATAAAGTAGCTCAAGTTCTGAGTAACATATAGTAGTAGATTGTGTCACAGGAAGACACTACAGTGATTTTTGCACATATGTATGGTTAAATCATGCATATTACAAAGTGGGATGGAGTGGTGACTACTTAGATAGATCTAATCATGTTGATAATCACTTTATGAAATGAGATATATCTCATAACATTACAAATTTCCTATATAATTTTTTATACTCCTCACAAAGAGGTCAATAATGCACAAATAAAGTAGTTTTGTATGTGAAGACTAAGAAACCATGAGATGTTGAATATCACATGGATATTTACTTATAATGATATGAGGTCCCAAATGTTTTATCTTATTTCTAAAGCATAGTCAATATGATTCTTCAGTCCACATGGGAAGCTATTAGATGCTCAACTCTCAGTTATAATCCAGTAACACTTTATCATAGACTTTACGAGGATAGAAACTGTTGGTCAGCTGGGGAATGTGGAAATAAAAGTTATTGACCTAATTCTATGAGTATATTTCAAATTGGTTTACATGAATATTTATAAAACCCACTGCCCTATGTTTATTGGTAAGAAGTGATCTTATGACGGTCAGATGACCATTAATATAGTGCATAATCAGTTGAAGGTGCACAAGGGAATAAAATTAATATTATGCCCCTAAACAAAGCTAAGATCAAGCCATACTTTCTACCCAAAGATATATATTCACCCTATGACTATGGAGATAATATTTTTTTCAAAGTGGGCATAAAATCTAAAAATAACACACTATGAGCTATAGAGAACCACTTTTTCCATTCCAAAATAGATCCTCAACAATAACTACAACAAATACAACAAATTTTATTTAGAAATGTTATAAAAAAGGTATGAGGTATATAGTTATAGATAGAATAATTTAATTCACCTTTTGTGTGATCTCCAACAATGTCTAAAGTTGATTTGATATATAAAGTAGGTGCAACAGACATAGATTACAGTAAACCCACTTAGGAAGGTGTTTTACCACGCAAAGTTATGTCCTCATTGAGTGGGGATTTAAATACTCATATGCTAAATTGGGTAATAGGAGATCATGAGGTAAGACCAATGTGAATGGTTTTCACTACAAAGTGAATATTACCATAATATTTTGGAACCAAGGATTTAGTCTAATTTATTTCTAGTCTATAGCAACATGTTCCAAATATAGATCACCAAGTTGATGAATTGAATCATGATTTGAAGGGTATTACTGTGACATGGTAGGTAGTACACATGTCAAATACAATACACTATAAATATGCTTGTGAATTTTTGTGAGATTGATTCAAATATCACGTTTGATCAGAAATCAGTGGCTATTTTTCTTGGAAAGACAGTGTCTTAAAATGTATATTTATAAATGTGTCTATGTGTGGTATTCATAGAGTGTTGATCTAAGATGTTATGTGCATGATTTCATACATACTTTAACACCTATTCTGACATCCTATATATACATCAAGAATGTAGAAGGGAGACTAGGAATTAGCCATAGGTCCACAAGTACTTTATTCAAACATTTTTTTCAAAGATGAGAAGCCCTTAACACATAAAGCCCTTCAAAATATAAATATCTTGTGCAATTTTTGAGTATAAGATTTAACTAGTCTGTAATTATGTGCTTAACAGGAATAAACAACTATGGAATTTAAAATACTTTGTAAAACCATAAGGAGAGTAAATAGAAAGAGTATTTTTTGATAAATCATTTGAATAGAATCATTGATAATGGGTAATAGGTTGAGTCCAATGATAGTGATGAATACTTAGATTTTAAAATATTTTATGATCTTAAGAGAGAAATGGAGGACCCTATAGAAAATATTGTATATCAAACTAAAGATCAATACCTGTAAATGTCGGTGTAGGATTTTCTCACTTGTAGCTTTAATTACACATTTATAAGTCAGATTTATTTGTATGATTAAGATCAATAGGGGAAAATACACTTAATGTGTTTTCTAATAGTGATTTGAGGTGTTACCTTTTTGTTTTCCTAATCTCTCACTATATAATGTACCTCCTTTGTATATTTTGTCTAATCGATGATTGAAGCTTTTGATATATTTGATACAACTTGTGTTGTGGTAATATTTCTCTTACCTACCCCTAGGATTTCTATGAAATCTTGGATGTTCATAGATCTTGGATCAATCTAACATGGTATCATAGCTATGATTTGATGGTCATTTTGTTATTTTTAAAATCCTAAGTGAGTATTTATTTAAGGCATTCTTGCTAGTTTTCTTAATTTTTGACATTTTCAAAGGTTAGGTGGGATTTCATGAAAAGATGTGAAAACTATATGACTAAATTATCTAACCATAAAATAGATAGCACCATTAGATTCAAAAGGCATAAAAACCCTAATATTAGTTGTAAACATAACATAGATTCATGGTAGTAACTTTTAAAGGGTTTCAAGGCTTTTTGGTGATATCACTCATATCCATATAACAAGGCTATCAAATCAATAAATAATTTTTGATTTTCATGGGTTTTTTATTTATCAAATGGGTTTTTTCTAGTTTTTGGAGGATTCATACCAAATATGTAGATTTTTGGGTTTTCCAGTTTCATTAGTGTTTTTAACCCTTGTAGATAGTCTTGGTAGTATTTTATACTTGGTCAAACTTTTGACAATATAAAAATAGGCCTAGGTGGGAATTATAGCCTTATTGGAATTTTACCCCTATCTAAAAACATGCAAGATTTTAACACCTCTTTTTACACCTTTTGTTGGAACCTAATACCCTTACCTACAACCTTGATAGAACCCATATTATTCATGTACACCTATCAAAACTTGATACCCTTACATGTACTTACATCTAAACATAGACCTCCTACTAAAAATACTCTCAAGACTAGCCACCCTTCAATCAAACTCCTATCAACAAAGCCTTTGGTGGATATTTTAGGTTGTTCAAACACATGTCAAATTTTAGAGTGTGTTTATTTACCCATCGAAACACAACTAATGACAAATCACCCTTCAAACTCTAATCCACCTACATGCAGGATAGTCATAATCTACCACCTATGTGATTAAGGCTTTTTTTCTACATAACTTATCTTTCCTTGTGTTACTCTATGACATTTAAACAGCCATCAAATTTAATCAAGTGAAGAATTTTATTATTCATTTGAAATTTGGAGGGATTTTTTGATAATTTTAGTCATCTAAAATGTCATTTGAGTGCTAAGAGTGTTAATTATGACCACTTATCCATAGCTTATCCCTAGACCTATATTAAGCTTATTTAAACACTTATCTAGGTTTCATGTAGGCCACATGCTTCCCTAAACATCCCTAAATCAGTCTTAGACCCCCACTTTACAATATTGTCCCCTAGTTCCTCAAGTTCTACCCATTGGACACTAGTTCCATAACTCAGACAATAGCACCAATGACATTAGTGCCCCAATTTGGGTGTTATTATCCTTTTCCTACCTTTTGAAACCAAGTGATATCTTTTTGAATCAACAACCACCTAAGGTCAGCCTACAACTATTCAAATACCTTCACATGCACTAGAACAATATCTATACATGACTTTTAGCCATTTATTCACTAGTGGAAATCAAATACAAATAACACAAACCAGCTCAAAATAAGGTGTGCATAATCGACGTTATCAATCCCTATTCTACCCTAATTCTATATAATCCATCTACAACATCCCAAGCTCAGAATACATAGATTTTCAGTCTCCAACATCACTTAAATCACTTAGTATATCATTTATACTAGCCTCACTTGCACTTTCACCAGCACTTATGTGGGGAGAAATACATTGGGCTTGATCCCTCCTCGGAGTATGTAGGCAACTCTTATCATATATGGGTGTTAAAGTTGTCCAACCTACCCCACTAACATCACACTTTTATACTCATGCCAAATGGATTCCCTAATAACATGGAGGTCTAGGTTTTACATGTAAAATCAATCAAAATAGGTCATTAATAGGGAATCAAAACTTGTGTGCACAAGAACAGGCTTGGTAGACTTTGACACAAGTGCACCTAAAATATTAGTGCAGTTTTGCATAGATGACACTAGCACCAAAAGGAAGAAACTAGAATGATTGGTGATACTATCCAGTTAGGGTGCTACTATCTAGGATTGGTTTGGATATTTGAATCTTGTTTACAACACCTTGATCAGGTCTTATCTTAGCTTACAATTTGAGATCATATATCTCAATTAGTTTCTATTTAAGTACTTGTTTGCATCATTTATTGCTATTATTATAAATTTTAGTTTGTTTATGTTATTTAAAAAATTAGTGGTTATATTTATTTCATATTTTATACCCTAATTTATTGCACTCATCCCTTTAACACCTAGGGCTTATAGTCCATAACCCTAAAAAGTTAAATCATTTGGTGAACCTAACTTTGAATATTATCCAAACCCTAGTATTATATGTTATTAGGGTTTTTACCATTAATTTTCCTATTTGCCTTAGCTATGTTAATGTTTTTAGATCTTATGTGTTCTACCCTAGAAGCCTTTTCCAAGTTGCATTAACAAATTTAATGGATAAATAAGATTATCCTTTTCCTCCTCATCTCCACAAGGGTGATAGTTACTTTCCTTATAGCTAGGTCCATGCTATCACTCCCCCAAGAGGTGAGGAAACCTATACTACTATTTCAAATGTCTATACGTAGCCTATCCATGCCTCCACCTCTTCTCTATAGGGTGTGTTCTTACATGCTCAACCAGAAGCAACTAGGGTTTGCACTTATGAGACTCTCAATCATCAAACTATCAATATCATCAAGCTAATTTCAGAATTTAAAAATTAAAATTAAATATTTCATGAAAATATTACAATATTGGATAATCATATTACAAAATAAAATCCTCTAAGGCACACTAGTGTCGATCATGTATATGCACCTTCACCTAGTCAATTTATGACATGCAATATTATATATAAAAGATAGACATCAAAATAAAGTGGATCTACAACTAGTGATTTTAAAATTATTCAAAGATCAAATAGAATTTCAAGCCATATTTTAATGAAAATGATTAAATCTATGTTGATCAATCTCCCTTTTCTACATCTAATGAAGAGATCTAGATATTATTGTGCATATCATCTAATTCATGGTCATCACACATATTCAAGTTTGGCATTGACAAAGTATATACAATAGAGAAATGCTAATGAAGAGACTATACAGGGTAAGTCAGCTAAGTAATCTACAATGATAGATAAACACATTAAAAAAGGGTCCAATTCAAAAATAATACAAAAGTGGTTACCAAAGCATAGCTTAGAATAAAAATAGTTCACAAATCATAATGAGATAAATAAATCATATAAGAAGTACAAGTAAAGAAATTAAAAGATATAAATCTACCTCTCCAAAATGAGGCTCCACTTTCAAGGCAATATGGGTTTGGTCAAAAATATCTACACTAGTTTGATTATCAAGGTTAAGGGTTGGGAAAACATGTCCAAGGAATAACTACTCCTAATATAATAGTTGCTAATGTTGGTCAACATGGTTTGGTATCTATGGAATATACTAAGGCAAATCATTCACATATACAATTTATCGAGGAAAAACATCTAGATACAAAAGTAATGTTACAAAAAGAACAAACACTTAAGTTGCACATTCACAATCAAGCTAAGAAAGCCATTCTCAAAAGAGGATTTATAGTAATAGAGTCTTCAAAACAATAAATTCATATAAAATATACATCTTCAAAGGTTAATGTAAAGGGGGCAACTACAATCCATCCCTCATTTCATAATACCTTCCCTATCATAGCTTATATAGATGGAAAACAATGCAAAAAAGTTAAGATCATGGATTATCAACCAATCAATTTTTATTCACTACCATTTATTATTTCTCTTGGAGAGGACTCTACACATATAGATACAATACATGATTTTATCAAATGTTTATGGTCACTTCAATTAAAAGTTTCATATGCCTCCAAAGAATGTTCTATCAATTTTTGTGTAATTGCAAGTTCAATTTCTTATAATGTTGTCTTTGGAAGTTCATGGTTAACAATAATAGAAAAATCATTTGAAAAAAGAAAGGTTTCATATCCTTTTCACATGTGATTGTAATACTTATAACTTATAGAGAGGATTCAATTTCTTCCCAACAAGCACCAAAAAATCAAGATATGCTTATAATAGGCACAATTTCAAAGGGAAAAATCATATAAAATATTTTAAAGCATATTTTAGATAGACCAATTCCATAGTATAAAGTAATTCAATATGCTCATCGCAATACAATGGAAGTTAACACTAGCATTCTATTAGTTCAAAATATATATGACACCATCTAATGGAATAATCTAGGTTATTATGATTGATAAGATACGAACAATGAACAATATAATCACACTACAACATATTAATCACATTGCAATAGAGGTCACCATTCTTATTTTTGACACATGATCCATTGAGAGTGGGTCTCTCAGGAGACTCATTAGTTAGGAGTATCTCTCCTTACTGGTACATAGCTTTAATTTTCTTAGATTACTTGTACATACTCTCTTTTTTATATTTCTTATACATAGTTTATATCAATAAAATATAAAAACAATATAACATGTTAAAAATGCTAAAACATTTGATTATTTACTTAGAAAATATAAATTATAGATTATATGCATTTACATGTTTAAATTTATTACACTTGATAGGTACTACATATGCTATTTATATTAGTATAGTCAATTTTACCACACATACATGTTTCACTTTTTCATTTTGAGTGTTCATAGGTACTTACAGGACCCAGGTCCACACATAGATCTATATTTGGTACTATTTATCCACTACGGGAATAGACATAGATAAATGGATTCTGAATTTGATACATTTTAACATCTGGTGTCTAATATATAGTTCTTATTTATAGGTTACATATTTTTAAATTATATATCATATATTTAGTATTGTTATATCTTGATATTGATCATCCTACACTCTTCAGTTTTGTTTCTGACTACTAGTACTACAAAATTATTTTAGGTACATCCTTGATCTTATATAGATTTATAATACGTGTTCATGCATAGATTAATTTATATTTTTACTAATTTAGAATTGATTTTGACTCTCTACTTCTATTTGAGGGCATTTTCATATGCTATTGTTCTATGGATTTACGCCATTTATTTTCACTATATGTATGATTTGGACATGTTCATATGCCCTTGTGTGTGCCTTCTTGATTGTGTATTCATATATTTTAACATGTCCTTACATGTGGATCTAACCCAACCAAATTAATATTTATGTATGTGGACATTTTAATATGTCCTTGTATGTCTTGATTTATTAGATTTAATGACATGTGCCGATGTCCCTTGTATTGTGATGTCTTGGCCTACTTTGTGTGCCTCATGTGTTTTGTATATATGAGGTTTCTTATATGTGTCATGTACATGATACCTATCTGGCTTATGTCACACTCTAGTTTTATATTCCATGAGGGACCTCATACATCTACCCTTCTTCCTTGGGTGCCTTGATGGACATCATGACCCATCCCGTTAGTTAGATACTCAATTTATTTCTCAAATTTTTTATTCATCTAAGTTCTTCTTTTGTTATATATATATATATATATATATATATATATATATATATATATATACACTTGTGAATGATATATCTAACATACATCATGCATAAGCTTAGATTGTCTTACATTATGATGTCATATATGCACATTATATTGATATCATATATGCTCTAGCTAACACACGTCTTGTAAAGCTCTATATTTTAAGGATAGTTAATTCACAAGTAAAATAAATCCCCTCAAAAGAGGGGGAATTCACATAGGTTTATCATAGATATTATTCTATCTAAATGTACTTAGCATGTAGTTTTTAGCACATAGGCACAAAATACATAAATTAGTTTCAGGAAAACATTGTGCAAAATAGTCACACAAAGACTAGTTTTAGTTACATATAAATCAATACAGATTGACATTAGTGACCAAAGTGGTACATTGAAACCACTAGTTTTAATTCCTATATATGGTTCTACTCTCCAACAACCTCAATTTTTCAAAAATTATATATTTGATAGAAAAGTACATTAGGTACAATCCAAGTTTGCATAGGTTCAGTTACATATTACCAATTTTTGCTCAGTTTAGCTAGCATAGATTCATACTAGTTTACTTAGATATGGAGCATCACATGCATCATGGTCATTCCATTTTTAGTTTCAAATACTTAGATATAGATTATTACAACACAATCCAAAATCCATATGCACAAATATCAGGATTGGGGGTTACACATGACACATTATTCCCATATGTTCAGTTTTTCACTAAAACTCTCAGATGGAAATACAAATCCATGTCATTCTACACATTTTATACTCAAAACACCATATGAAATATTTTTTCACTAGGATCACACCAAATTGATGGTTCATTTTGTCTATAGTGGTTAGCATTCTCAAGTGACCTAGAGCCATTTCTACATTTTAGAGTTTATGGGTGGCCTAGATCCATCTTTCATAATTTCAATTTTATATTCATATACTATACATGGGTAGGAAATGATAGAGTCATAGTCTAATTGAGTTTTTAAGCCACCTACATGAGAGGGTTGGACACACCATCCGTCCAATCCAAGCTATTCATAGGTCACAATCTATCGAATAGGGGTGGGCAATGTTGGATTCAAGGATAGATTGAGACACCCACACATGGGGATTGAGTAATACATTTAGATTAATCCAATTTATTCACTGATTGATCACTAGTTACATGCACACATAGGATTTCACTAGGTTTATGCATTGGTTCACATATCGAGTGAGGTATATTCATTCATTTCATCTCTCTTATATCTTTACTCAATTTTTTATTTTTATTTTGATATCTCTTAAGTAAATACTTATCTATTTGTGTTGTATTTATAGGACATGCAATGGATTATGCTTCATAAACTCAAATCTAGATTCACAAACTTTGCCTCTTAGGTAGGCCTTGGTATGTTTCTTTTCCTTTATCCTAGTATTTTTGCTTTGATTAATTTATATAATAATGCGAGGGGGATTTAGTCATATTTAATGTCACTTGAGTGCTAAGAGTGTTACTTGAGACCACATATCTACAACTTATACCCAAACCTATCATAAGGCCTATTTAGACACTTATACATCCTTCATATAGGCCAAACACATCCCTTAACATCCCTAAATCACTCTTATACCCTAAATTCAGCATCATAGCCCTTAGTGCTTCATGTTGTGTTACCTAGACATTAGTGCCATAACTTTGACAACAACACCAATGGTGCTAGTACCCGGGTTTGGGTGTTATTGTCCACTTCCCTACTTTTATCACTATAATCAACCAAAATTAGTATTTGAGTACTAAGAGTGATAATTGAGACTAACTATCCATAGTTTATCCCTACACATATCCTATATCCTATTGTCGCACTTATCTAACCTTCGTGTGAGCCACATGCATCCTTAGTCATCCTAAAAGTAGTCTTAAGCCCTCATTTCTTGATCCTAGTCCTTCATGCCTAGTGTTCTGCTAGCTAAACACTAGTGTCATAATAAGGACACTAGTACCACATGGAGCTAGTGTCCCAAAAATGGTGCTAATGTATTTTACCTCTTATTTCCCTAAATTGATATATTTTTAAAACTAGGACCTCCTAGGGTCAGCCTAGACCTATTTTATCACCTACATAGGCATCAAAATAGTATAAATACATGAATTTTATCCCTATAATCACTAGATGGAAATTAGTTACAAAATACACATTCAAACTCAAAACAAGTTTGCATAATCAAGGTTATCATTCTCTATTTTTTCCTACTTCTGCATACTACCATCTACAATAGTTCGAAGCTTAGAATAGCTAGATTTATAGTCTCAATCACATTCAAGGAACTCAAGGCCACTATCATACTAGATTTAATTTCAATTGAACTAGTACTTAGGTTGTAATAACTACATCATTATAGATCCCTCCTCATAGTATTGTTAAGTAGGAAACTCTCTTCACAAGAAGGTGTTGAGAATGTCTAGCCTACCCTACTAAAAAATACATTTTTCAGATCATGTCAACCAGATTCCATATTTATGTGGAGGATTAGGGTTTTATCACTAAATCAATTAATATAGGAAAATATAGGGTTTCATAACTTGTGCACATAGGATCAGACTTCATAGATATAGACACAGGGACACCCAAAAGCTTGAAATAGTCATGTACATAAGACACTACCACCGCATTTCTAATAACGAAACTATTGTATAATTATGGTGTTTTTATCTAGGAGTATTTCTAACACCATGATCTAGTTTTGAATACTCATACTAGTTTCCACCTCAATTTCTAACACCTATATCATTTGTCTCAGTTGTTTTCTAACTAAGTTCGTACTTGTACTATTTATTATTATTTTTGGAAAAGCCAAAGATAGCCAATTTTGTAATGAATCAGTGGTTGTATTTATTTCATATTATTTCCCTAATTTAGTCTGCTTATCTCTTTAAAAAAAATAAGATTTACAATTTTTAAGTTCTAAAAGGTTAAAACATTAGGTGAACCCAACTTACTTTGAATATTACACAAACCCTAACCCTAAATAACCTTAGGGTTTATGTTTCCAACCCTATAAGAGCCATACTCAGATTTCAAATCCATATATCTTATAAATTTTTTTTGATGTAATCATGATAATCATGACAAAATAATTTTATCACTTTCTATTGCAAAGTTTAATACTTTCATTTACATGCTTATTTCCTCTAATCCAGAATGAACTCAAAAAAGACATAATCACATGTATAGATGATGATTTATATCAATAATAATGTATGTCATATTTCATTATATTTATAGCATTTTATTGTTATCTTATGTGTAATTCAATTAAGAAACAAATCCTTATATACATACAGGATCTATTACATAAGCTAACAACTATGTTTCAAGTTTCAATTTCATATTTTATACATAGGAAATAATCTACTTCTCATCCTCATCTCCATGTGGGTGATAACTACTTTCCCTCTAACCAAGTCCATGTTATCACTTCTCCATGAGATGAATCAACCTATACTATTGTTACTAATTCCCATACTTATCTATTCACACCTCTCCCCTCCAAGGTGTGTGACTACATGTTCAATTAGAATCAACTACAATTTGTGCTTATGAGGCTCTAAGGGATCAAGTTATCAGTATGATAAAGCTAATATCATAATTACAAAATCAAAATCAATTATTAAGTGTAAAAAGGTCACATTTTTGGCAAATCACATTACATGTACACAAACTTTAGAATATGTTAGTGTAAACCATGTATATGCATCTACACTTAGCAAAGTTGTGCCTAGCACTCTTTCATATCTAAATCATAAATCACAACAAAGTAAATCTACAACTAGTGATTCAAGAAACATTCAAAGATAAAATAAAATTTCAAGTGAGGCACTAATGTAAGTAATTAAAGCTAAGTTGATCATCCTACCCCCTCTACATCTAATGAAGAGATCTAGATATTACTATGCATATAATAGAATACATGGACACCACAATGATTCATGTTTAGCATTGAAAAAGAAAATACAATAATAATTTATAAAGATGACTCAAATAGTGATACATCATCGAAACAACATACAATGGCACACATACAAAAATGGTTCCAAAACATAACTTAGAACACTAGAAGGTTCAAATAGCATAATCATAATAAGAAATAGTAAAACAAGTATAGTTAAAGCATGAAAGAGATAACATTATATCTCTCTAAAATGAGGTTCAAATTTCAAATCAATATGGGTTTGGTAAAAAATATCTACCATAGTTTGATTATCATATTCAAGGTCTGGGTAAGTGGCCCAAGGCATCACTACTCCTATTTAAGTAGTTGATAGTGTTGGTAAACAAGGTTTAGGGTTTATTAAAAATCCTAAGGAAAATAATTCATAGATATAATTTATCAAATAAAAATATCTAGATACATAGGAAATATTATAGAAAGAAAAAGAACATTAGTTGTAAATTCAAAATCATGCTAAGTGAATAAGCATTCTTAAAAGAGGCCTTTTAGTAAAAGAGCCTCCATACCAACATATGTCTAAAATAATCACAGTTTCAAATGGAAAAATCACAATAAATATCCTAAAACACAATTCAAAAATGCCAACTCCATAATATGAGATAATTCCCTCTAGTATTCTAGGTTATTATGATGTTTATGATGAACAATACTTTGATTTGCACTGCGACACCATTCAAATGTAACATAGCAATCACACTAAATGAGAGATTACCATTCCTATTTTTGACATAGACCACAGTGCTAGTGAGTCTCCCATGAGATTCATTGGTTAGTATTATTCCTCCTTTCTTGTACATACTTTCCTTATTTCTTGATCCTTTTACATAGTTTAATTTTTATGTTGTGTGTATGCATAGCATATATATAAAATAAAAAAATAATAACATTTTCAAACAACAAAAAAAAATTCAAATGTGTACTTAGAAAACACAAAATTATAGATTGTATGCATTACCATGTTTATATTTATTATATTTTCTAGATACTGCATATGCTAGCTATCTTAGTATTATCAATTTTATCATGCATACATGCCTCACTTGTTCTTGTCAAGTGCTTGTATATTGCTTACAAGACTTAAGTCCACTACCTCGATACTTAAGTCCACTACCTCGATACTAGTACATGGGTTCCTCATTTGACACATTCTCCCACTTGGGGGCACCCTATACAATGTCTCACTTAACAAGTTTCATCACTCTATACTCTTCATCACTAATTTAGCATTATTATATATGAGGGACTATTTTAGATAATTTGGACTTATCTATAGTCCAATTGAAAAAAAAATATCAATAATATGCCTACATTATTCAAAATTTTATAATTTTAAATTCTCTCCAATCTAACAAATGGTAAATATATCCTAATTATTACCATACTCTCCATGTGAAATTTTTGCAAAACCCAAAAACTATTCATTTTCAAAGATTATCTCCCATTCAATTTACAGACATAAGCCCAGATTATATAAAAAAGTCCATTATGGATATTGATTATGCTACGCTTATTTAGATTTTTTGTCAAATAATACTAATTTATAATCAATATATGTACATATTGGCTCTCACATAGATTTGTATTACATGTTCATGCATAAGTCCATTTCTATCTTTCCTATTTTAGACTTGATTGTATCTCTATGTTTTTTCTATTCAAGGGCATTTGAATATGCCATTACTCTATGTATATATGTCACTTTTATTCACATTATGTATGTTTTGTATATGTGCCCATGTCCTTGTGTGTGCCTTCCTAATTGTGTATTCAGACATTTGAACATGTCCTTCTATGTGGATCTAAGCCAACTTACTTGTTGCTTGTGTATGTAGACATTTTAACATGTCCTTGTATGTCTAATTTTCTTAGATTTAGTGACATGTTCCAATGTCCCTTGTATTGTGTCCCCTTGGCCTTCTTTACATTACTCATGTGTTTTGTATATATGTTTTATGACATGCATCATGTCCATAACTCTTGCCTTTTTTTATTACACACTCTAGTTTTAGATGCCATGAGGGACCTCATGTATCTTCCCTTCCTACTTGGGTTCCATGATAGACGTCATGCCCCTCCCCCTAGGTAGCTACCCAATTTTACTCAAATTTATTGTTAAATATATTATTATATCTATCTTGACACCCTTGTGAATGTTAGACATTACACACATCTTACATTACATACTTATTATTATATTATCTTATGTTATGATGTTATGTATGCATATTATATTGGATTATTAAAAATATATCATAAATGCTTTGGCTAACACACATTTTGTAGATATTTTTATTTTGAGGATAGTTATTTCATATGTTCAAAAATCCCCTCAAAATAAGGGGTATTCATAATGGGTTTTCATAGATATCAGGTTCTTATAATGTATTCATAGTACATTTTCAGCATGTTGGCTCAAATTAAAGAAATTAGACTTAGGTAAACACAATGGGAAAATAGTGACACAAAGATCAATATAGTTGTAAAGAAATTAGACCAGGACACTAGCACCCAAATTGGGTCAGTAGCACCAAATTTAAAATAACGGTTCTATCATCCAAGACATGGTGTTACTCTGAAATAAGCTTAGATTTATAAAAACCCAGATTGGCTATAAAATTATAACATGTACAATACATGTTTACATAGGTTTAGTTATATATTTAATAGATTTTCTTAGGTTTGCTCAAATTTATACTAGTTCAAGTGAGATTCATATCAATTTACTCAGATTGAGGGCATCATGCACAACATGATCATTCCCATATTCATTTCACATACATAGATAGAATTTATTACAACTTAATCTAGAATCTGTATGCTCATATATCATATTTAGGGGTATATGTGTGGCACATTATTTCTGTATGCCCACTTACATATTGGTTAATCAGATGGAATAATAATTCCATTCCATTCTCTATTTTATATACATCTAACATCATATTCCAAGTTTCACACTATTTTCATGCCTTACTCCATTTGTAGTGGTTAGCATTCTGGAGTGCCTTAGAGCTACCTAATGTACCCGAGTAGATGTAGAGTTGACATATCTCATTAGATATTTATAGTTACTTCATGCAGTTTAATTTCAAATGCATCTAATACAAATAGGTCATAAATTATTATTCATATCCTACTTGAATTCCTTATCCACCTACATGAGAGGGTTGGACACACCATTAGTCCAATCCAAGATATTCATAGGTCATGATGCACCAAGCAGAGGTGGGCAATGATGGAATCAAAATTAGATGGATTTCTTGATCCACCTAGACATTAAGATTGAGAAAGTCATCAACTTAGTCTAATCTATTCACCAATTTATCACTATATATACTCACACACATAGGTTATCATCAAGTTTTTGCATTAGTTCTTGTTCCTACTGAGGTTTATTCATTCCCTCACTCCTATCTCTTTACTCACTTTTACTTCTTTAATTAGTTTAGTATTTTACTTTTGATATCTCTTAAATAAGGACTTATTTATACACATTTCACTTATAATACATGCATTAGAGATTTATTCACATAATTACACCTAGCTTCATATCCTTCACCTCTTAGATAAGTCTAGGTATGCTTATTTTTCTTTTATCCTAGTCATTTCACTTTGTTACATTTATGGAATAAAGGGGATGGGTAAATTTAATCACCCAAAACTAGTATTTGAGTGATAAGAGTGATACTTAAGACTACTTATCCCTATCTTATCCCTAAATCCTATTATCACACTTATCGAACCTTGATGTGGGCCACATGCATCCTTAGTTATCCCAAAAGTAGTCATAGAACCTCATTTACTGATCCTGACCCTTCATGCCTAGTGTTCTTCTAGATAAACACTATCACCATAATAAGGACACTAGTGCCACATGTCACTAGTGTCTAATATATGGTATTAATGTCCCTTGCCTCTCTTTTCCCCAAACATATATCTTTTCAAAACTAGAACCTCTTAGGTTTGGCCTAGACCTCTTTTATCACCCACACAAGCATCAAAATAGTATATATACATGAATTTTATCCTTTTAACTACTACATGGAAATCATATGCAAAATGCACATTCAAACTTAGAATAAGCTATGTGCAATTAAGTTTATCAATCCTTATTCTACCCTACTTCTACATACTACCATCTATAGTAGTCTTAAGCTCAAATTAGATAGATTTATATTCTTAAGCACATTTAAGGAAATCAAGGACACTATCATACTATCTTCACTTTCACTTGTACTTACACTAACACGTAGGTTGGGAGACCTACATCGGTCTTGATCCCTCCTCAAAGTATTGTTATGTAGGCAACTCTCCTCATAGTGGGGTGTTAATGATGTCCAACCTACCCTACTAACAAATACACTTTTTAGCTCATGCCAATTATATGCCCTAAATACATGAAATATTAGGGTTTGATCACTAAATAAGTCAATATATGAAAAATATAGGGTTTCATAACTCGTGCACACATGAACAAACCTTATAGATATAGACACAAGTACACCCAAAAGCTCAAGATAGTCCTAAATAGAGGATCCACTACTACCACATTTCCAATAATGGTGGTGTTATCCAATTATGTCACTAATATCCATAAGGAGTTCTAACACTAGGATCAAGTTTATATCATTTAGACTAGCTTCCACCTTAGTTTCCTACATCTAGATAATTTGTCTCATTTATTTTCTAGCTAAATTCCTACTTACATTATTTATTAGTATTTTTAGAAAAGTTAAAACTAGTCAATTGTATAAAAAATTAGTGGTTGTATTTATTGCATATTATTTCTTTGATTTAGTCTACTCATCTATTTAACAAACATAGGATTTACAATTGTTAAGTCTTAAAAGGTTAAAACATTCACCAATGAATATCTTTTCAAATCAAAAACTACCTATGGTTAGCTTTGACCTCTTTAAAGACCCACAAAAACACTAGAACTATATATATATATATATATATGGAAATCAAATGCAAATAACATAAACTAGTTCAAAATAATTTGTTCACAATGCAGGTTATCAATCCCTTTTCTACCCTACTTATACATGCAGTCATCTACATCCATCCCAATCTCAGAAAACATAGATTTATATATACTAGCATCACTCAAAGCAATCAAACTAGCATTCATACTAGCTTCACTTGCAATTGCAGTAGCACTTAGGTGGGAAGAACTACATTGGGCTTGATTTTTCCTCATAGTATTGGTATGTAGGAATTTGTCATCACAGAGGGGTGTTGGGATGTCCATCATATCCCAATGACATCACATATTTCTACTTTTTCCAATTGGATGCCTTAATAACATGGAGGTCTAGGGTTTACATGAAAAATTAGTCAAATCAGGTCACCAATAGGGAATCATATTTTGTGTTCATAGGCATAGGCTTGGTAGACTCTAACATAGATTCATCTAGAATCTTAGAGAAATTTTACACAAAGTATACTAGCACCAAGAGAGGTTTAGTGCTACTATCCAGTTATGGTACTACTATTTAAGAGAGGTTTTAACACTTGGATCCTATTTATGACACCTTGATCATCTCATATCCTAGTCTACAGCATCTTGATCATATATCTCAGTCAATTTCCAATTAAGTACTTGTTTGCATCATTTATTGATATTATTATAAATGTTAGTTTAGCTCAATTCTTTCAAAAATTAGTGGTTATATTTATTTCATATTTTACACCTTGATTTACTATAATCAACACCTTTAACAACCTAGGGCTTACACTCCATAACCCTAAATAGTTAAATCAATAACATCACAACCACATCACTCAAAAAAGGAGAGATGTATCACTCAAAAAAGGTATTAGGCCCATGGTCATATGGGAGTTAATCCCCTGGTCACTTCTAACTCAAAAGTTATTGAATTTTGCTTCAAAAAGGCTAAAGTTTTTCTTGGGGAAATTGATTTAAAAAAATATCTCTTTGACAAGTTGGTTTAAAATTTTCCACTACTATTTATGGCCAAAATTTTTATGTGAGAAAATATTTTTAAAAACTTATATATTTTTATTGGTATCTCATATTTGAGTGTCTTCTTCTTCAAAAGTGTTTGTCTTTTCATGATCTATACATTGGTGGTAATATTGGGCCCACTACAACACCCTTCAAACTAATTATTACACTCTTTTGGATGCACTATCAACTAATCCATAATGTAAATCAAGTTTATTAAGTCCTCTCACATCATTTACTTAACACAAATGGAAATATACAATGGAAATCATTTTTTAATCCAAGGGTTTTCATCAAATTAGAGTGAGTAAAGAGACTAAACCTAAAATATAAGTATATAAAGTTAAATGGTTTAACTATTGTGATAAATTTTGTGGATTACTATGTGTTTCTATCTCTCCTAATCTACTCATTCACATAGAATATACTACAACACCTAATGATGTATGGACCATAGTGTAAAATCTCTTTAGGAAGCAAGATGTGTTGAGAGGCCATGAGATGGAGAATGAACTCTAGGTTTGATCTCAAGTTATTTTGACACCCTATAGGATTTATTCACCAATTTTAGATCTCTAAATTTGTAGCTAAAATAATGTGGAATAGATAAGAAATACAATAACTTATTCTATCTATACTCTCTAAATTGGGTTCTGACTATTCTTTGTTTGTTTTCACTTTCCATGCCACAAAATGTGCTCTTAGAGCTGCATTAAATATTACTTCACTAGATACCTTTATTTTTGACTTGATTCAGGAGAAAGATAAGTTGATACATATGGGCATAATAAAGTCCTCAAAATATCATGCACTTTTTTATAAGAAAAAGATGGCTTCAAAAAACAAAGAGTGTGAAAAAAACAAAAAGGGTGAAGAGAAAGATGTAAATCCTCCCACCTACAAATCAAATAATGAGACCTATTATTCTACTATTAATAGTAGTAAATATCGGATCAAATGTGGTTTTTTATTGATAAAACATGATGAAATAAAATGTTTGAAGAAGTAGATTGATCACTTCACTAGCATCCTTAAGAAGCAAAATATAGGTGTTCTTAAATATATCAAACCATATTCATTAAAAAATGAATCCTTTAAGTAAAATAACAATGGTAAATAAAAGGGAAAAGATAATGGTAAGGTTAAAATAAACGGCAAGGCCCTAGTTGTTTTTTTACCTCTGATTCCTCCTTGGGTCATTGACTTGGTGCTTCACATCATATGGCCTCTTCACAAATATAGTTTAGTTCCTTGGAACCATGTGATATATCATCTATATAAATGGGTGATAATGATTATTAAAAGGTTATTGGGAGAGGATATATTGAATTGAGTTGTGAAACACTAAATAATTTAATAACTATTCCATCACTTTCAACTAATCTCCAATCAGTTTATCAGATCGCTCACCTTGGTTTAGGCATACAAGTTGAGTTCTCTCTATATTTAGTGAGTGTTAGAGAGTTGAATAGTGATATTATATTTTAAAAGGGAATGATCGATCATAAAACTCACCTATATAACTTCTCACACATTGTTCTTGAATCTCTTTTATATTCTTCTTCTTCAAACTCATCTAAACTTGATGACATTTCTAAGCCTAAACACACCTCTAATATTAAGGACTCTTCTTATATCATAGATGAATATAGTAGTAATGTGGATACACCTCAATAATATACTTGTAACATTCAATATATTTAGTATTTATTTCCTAATTGACCTACCTATGGTCCACTTCAAACATTAAAAGGAACATGTATAGTGATCTAGGACAAATCAAACATTAAATAGTATATTCCATAGTTACAAGATATTTTACAGTCCTTGTTATCCTCTACTCTTATTGCACCATAAGTTAAAATAGTGGTTGACCCTCCTACCTTGCATGAGGAGAATAATTCCTTATATAAGAATCACACATTGGTTAAAGTTTCATAAGACACTTGGCAGAGATATTTACTATTCTAGGGTGATCCACTTTACACTACATCTACTTTTGATCCATAGTCATTCCCAATAAAATCAATGGGTAGAGAAATTCATCAAAGTCCTTGGAAAGATGATCACAAAAATATGAAATGTTCAAAGATATGATTGGTAGGATAAAATTATGGTGATCCTATGCGAATATAGGAAAAATTAAAATCATGTGACAGGTTTCACTCCATTTTATTTGGTTTATAGATTAGAATCAGTCATGCCAATGGAATACATAGTCCCTAGTATGTGAATTATAATGACCATGTGACCAGGAGATAAGGAATTTATTCAGGCACAACTAGTGGATTTAACTCATATAGAATAACATAGTAAAATATCACAATGGATACAAATAAGTTAGCAACCAAATTTAAATTAAGTGGCATCATCATAATCTATGATCTAAATAATTTTATCTAGAATAATCAATATTACTATACAATAGCATATTTTTGGCATTTTTAGAAAAACTTTGCATCTGATGAAAATCACTTACATCATTCATGATGTCTCATAGAAAGGAACAATTGTGTTAAGGGACCTTCAATGACCCATTCATTAAGTTCATGTAAATGGTTATAGGATTAGTCCTTACTATCAATAATCTCCTTCAAATATTACTTTAAACTCAAGGAGAGTGCTAAGTAGCACCATGTAGATTATGATTTTTTTAATGTATTATTTTCTTGTTTTATTTTTAGGTATGTAGTGCATTTGTGTAGTGAAATCTCTATATCATATGACATTAGAACCAAGTTAAAAATTCAAAGTCACTGAGTGTAATAATGTAATTAGCCTAATGAGAAAGGAACAACATCATACAATGTCAGCAATTGAATCATCAACTAAGTCTGAGATTAATTCATTGACAAATACATTTTAAAGGAAGGACAATAAATGGTTATTCAAAAAGTCATTAATTATGACATAGTTGAAATATTGCATCTTTCCCAAAGTAGCTCATGTGTCAAAATTGGGGATGTAAAATAAATTAAAGTGGATGAGGTAATATATGGTGCATTACATAAACAAATCTCATCATCTAAACCAATATTTATAGACATTTAATTGTTAACATAAAATCATTAACAATTGATTATAATTAATTTAGTAAGTAGAATGACATGTGGATAGCTTAACACATTTAAAGTGACATGTTAGATGGATTAAAGTGGGAAATAATATATAAACAAGAGAATGAATAACACAATTATATTATAAACATTACAAATAAGAGACCTATGTTATTTGTGCCTAATTCACTCATTTATGTATGAATTTTTCACTATCACCAGTTTAGCTAAAGCTATCAATTAAACACTACTAGAATAATAACCCTGGATCACTCAAAACTATTGACTCCCTTTGCATATGCACATAAGGAATAAATAGGGACTATTTATTAAAATTTAAAAAATACGATACATTGATCCAAACCTATTTAACTTCATTGGCATAATATAATTTAATATTTTCATTATTAAAAAACCAACAACATCACAACCAGGGACCATAACAGTCTAATATCACCTACAATGAGCAAATGTATAGAAAATCATCAAATTACTAACCTTTATTTATTTTAATGAAGTGATGATGATAATTCTTAGTTATTACAATGAGGGCACCATTCATTTGTCATAGGACATGACTATTTAGTAAATACAACCTGTAAACACCCTAATTTGGTCAAGAAACCACAAGTACTATGTCTTATGTCATTATTTCACACAAGGGTCTTAGTGATGTTTATATTCCTTGTTCACATGGTCATCTTGAGTCTTTTGATATTTTTTATGTCTTATTTTCCCTATTTTTGACACCTCTAGCAATCATAAGTTACCTTTTCCTAGTACTAAGGGTCCCTATCCTATCATCCCTAAATTTTTATATGTTATGATACTTAAGGCATTAGCACCACTTTTAGGATAGTAACACCACATGGTAATGGTTTTTACTTGTGGCATCAGCACTTGATGGTCCATTTCACCTGTGTTTAAGTCTTCGCCCCTTCGTGACCCTTCTTTTATATTTTTTATATCTTTTTCATGACTTGTTAATGAATGAACAAGGTGTTATATTCCAAATGAATATTCTATTATATAAAAAGCCTCAAAAGGGTTTTACATCTAAAACTTACTATTTTGGCACTTATTTACATAAAATAAATCAATAGTACATCTCAATTACTCTAAATATTACATGGATTTCACACATAGAAATTTACATGCTTGATCAAATAAGGGACTAGGAGAAATTCATTCTACCATATCATGAAATTTGGTGGTGCATGTTCCATAAGGGTAACCTACATGCAATCTAAAACCCCTAGCATTAAGGTTAATGTAGGTAGAGGCTACGACAATTGGGGTTAATTTAGCTAGTTCATTATTTCATGTGTGTAGGTATTCATTAGGGTTTTAGAGAAGAATCGACCAAAATAATGCAACATATGAGATCCTGTGCGACATAGAATCACTTATAAGACCTCCAAAAACTCTTGTAACTTTATTGAAAGTTACAAATAGTCACTACAAAAAGGACATTAGTGCCTTTGCAAAAATTAGACACTATCACCATATGTACACTATTATCCTAAGAGGGGAGCTATTATCTAGAACTAGATCTCAAAAAATAATGACCAGATGAAATATTCCTCTACATTTGCTCAATTTTTTCTAGTACCCTAATGCACAAAAACTCTATGTATATCTAGATAAGTTCCTTTTCTCCTTGTGCTTACTATTTTTGAAAAGTTCTATAGAATCAATAGTTTTTAGTTTTATTACAAATTAATAATAGACCTTGCCCTTTAATCTAGCTTAGGATTTGCATAATAAAACTCTAAAAGGTTAAATTTTTTGGTGAACCCAACTTGGAATATCCTAGACAAGAATATTTACTAAAACCACATAAACTATAACAAATCCAATACTAAACACTTAAGCTTGGATACAACTAAAATATCATGTTTAGGGAATATTTATTAAAACACATAAACAACAAAAACAAAAATTCCTAAATCAACTAAAAAACCAACACTTTTAAATTTAGATATAAATCCATACTTATGTAAGATCAACATATCATAACAATCACACATAATATTTCTATTCCAAGGAAATGCTTTCATAAGAGCTATATGATACCACAATACTCACTAACATATATATTCAGATGATAGAATTATCAAAAAACATTAATTAAATAAACATACATAACCCTCTCTTATATTAATAGATAATATAATAAAATGTAACACTTACAATACTTGTAACACCACAATTTCATTGCTTTCTTAATACAGTAGAATTACAGTATTATGGCTTGAAACAAGACCATAAACAACAATCTTACATAAATATAAATACTGAACAATACATTGGAAATCACCACTAAAATTACAACATAAAATACCACACATACAATTCTACACAAAATATATCTACTATTGTAACTAATCCAGCTAGGGAGGGTCTTCCACCATCAAAACTGGTAATCTTCTATTGATGATCCAAGTACAATTCCTATTTAGAATGGACAACACTAACAAGGGTGGATATTTCACCACAAAAATTAGTTACATTACTCCATGTAATTCATATAAAGAAGGGGGATATGAACACAAGTTTAATATCTAAAAATGGGGGGTTTTATGATTTTTAAACATATCTTTTACAATGGAGAAGCTCTCCTTAAATAGATATGAGAGGGAGAGAGAGAATGAGAGGAAAGTTCAAGCCCAATCAAATAATTTTGACCCTATTGATATAGTGACAAGCTTGTCACCATATGTGAATGGTCAAAATTGGATCTCCAAAGTTACTTCCACTTATCATGCTTTTATAATGGCTCTACCACCTTCACATGTAGTCCAAATTAGCATACTAAATCTCATCTTCCACTTCCTAAGTACACATAAGAGTCCAAAATAAGTCTCCATACAATTTTGAATTGTCTCCTAGTCTTTATAATGGCTCCATTATGGAAAATACACCATACCCCTTTATTATATCATTTTCCCAAAGGTGTGGCCCCTATACTATTCATTATTATCTTTTCTTAGCAAGTGCATTTATAAAATAATAATATTTATGTCACCAAGTGGAGTATTATGTCCCACCTCTTCACATCCATTATATTCTCATCTGGGGCATACCACATCACTCCACGAGTCACCTCTTTGATACATCATCAACTATATCATCTTCTACATCACTTGCCATGTCACCTTCCACATCCCCTACCATGTCACCTTATACACACTTGCCATGTCACCATGAATAGTGAAAATGAATAGGGACACGTGAATAGTGTCAGAAAATAGTAACACAGAATAGTGTCATTAAATAGTACTTTGTGAATAGTGACCTACACTAAAAAATCCCTTACAATAGCCAAAATAGTCTATGGGAATAAAATAGGCTATTGGTATTCATTAAATGTCTTATTTATAAAATGGGGATATTACAATCCTCCCTTCCAAAAATTTATTGCCCTCAAGCAATTCCAAATCTGAAGCCTCCATAATCATCATGCCAAAGTGATGAATTAAACTATAATGCTCATATAGCCTAGATCCTATACCTATCAAGTGAGAAAGTTTCTACCAAAAAATGATGCAAGATACTCTCTCCCTGTCATTCAATACATCTTTGTGCAACCCAAGTATTTTTACCACCTCTTTGAATAATAGCTTGAACTCATGAGAATAGATATTAGATCAATGTGCATAATTCTCAACATCATACATGTAAACTTATAGAATATTTATGATGTGATACATGATTATACTTATATCTCTATGAATTGAATCAAGAAATGAAATGGTAATGGTATAACCTCCTTTATTTTGAACATTACTAGGATCCCAAATCAATCTCCCAAACTCTCTACCATGTTTTTGTTGCACCACTCTGATTAAGGTGAGAGTATCATAATGGCAAATCTGTATTCTACTTTCTTGGACCCCAAATACAAAGTTATCCTCTGACACCAAACTTGAAGACCTATAGGGACTATATTCTACAACATAGAATATTTCATGCCATAGAATCTTCACAAAATCAACATTTACAATACCATTGTATATCATGATCATAGGTGATAGAAAAATTAATCTATTAAACACATAAGCATGATTCTTGATATCACTCATCATAGTGTCCCAAACATGATGCAAATTAAACTCAATTATTTGGATGATACATGGGATGACAATAGGGTTAAAAATGAAATTTTAAATCATAGACATCCTAGGGATGCTTCCACTACCATAAACTGATAGGACCTCATTAACACTCACTCTCCAAGTGTTAAAAAGATAATCTTGTGCACTCTAAACCATAGAGAAAGTTATACTCATCACTACAATATATGAAAATACATAATCTATCAACATGAAAGCATTGCATTAACCAACACTAATCCAAAATTATAATTTATTATGGGATATCCTCTCCCCATTTCTTTCATGAGCTAAGTATGGTTGGAACTTGGTCAGGGCATGCATGATGACTAGCATTCATTTTATTGATTATTCTAACTCCCATATTTCACATGCTAAGGGCTGCCACTTCTGAACCCCTCTAAGTCCTATTCCTGAAGCAATACTATCTACAATATATGGGGGTGAGAAATCTGAGATAACAAGTATATCACATGAAATCATTACCTCCATAAGATGATCAAAGAGTTCTTGTAACTTGACCCAATGTAATATACTCCTACCACTAATGAAAATAATGAACTTGAAATTTCTTTCAACAAATCTTATTTAATGATTCCAAGGACCAAAGAATTTTACCCAATATGCTAGTGATGTGGAAGGTGTCCAATCAAAGGTAACTGGAATCCTCTACCAATATGTCTAAATATAAAAAACAATATCAATATTATCACAAACCTCAATAGAAAAGTCATGAATATTCCTTTAGAAAGATCTATCATATCCATTAGAAAAAATGACATGGGAGTCATTTTCTAGGGTTTTGTCCTTCTTGAAAACTACTTATACCATCCAATGATAGCAATCCTATAAATAACTTGATTCCAAGAGTACCTTGTTTTGATTATTCATAGGACAAAGAACATCATAATGACACACATTCCTCTTACCCATATCTATAATTGAGCTTATCATAGGGACTATCTCAATCAGTCCATCACTCTTGATATTTTCTTCCCACTGATGATCTATAAATTGTGAGCCTTGATCCTTCATAGTGTAGTTAGAAAACATAACAATCTCTAAGTGATTCATTATGTACCTCATTCCATACTAGATTCAAGAGATGGAGAATTCAATAGTACTATCATTCCCATTAGCTACCTTTATTGTCAAAATATTACCTAGATACCATATGAAATAACTATTCATAACTTGTATCAAATAGTTCCCATGCCCTTTCCTGCAGTTGTATCCCTCACTCTATCACCTCTTTTAGCATCCTTTCCATGATGACAAGAATTTTGTAATGATATATGTATAATAAAATCTAAAACATTCTCATACCTTGGGATGTTAATAACATGCTCATCATGGCTTGTTGATGGCACAATATCCACAATGTTGATGGGTGATTTTTCCTTGTGTACATTTGCATGCACCACCTCCATGTTCATCTCTTAGGGAAACTTCTTTTCCACACAGTGATGTAAATTAAAATCCACTTGAACATCTTCTTGCAAATCAACTATAAGAGCATCATCATTTTAGATCATGGGAGTAATGGATGCCAATTCTTCATACAACTTAGGTTATGAATCTTCAGGAGTAGCATGATCTTCAACGTGGTTTTCTTCCTTATCCTTAATTTTCTCACAAGATATGGTAGCAACACACTCACACAATAGATCTTGACCAAGTGTGGATTCTGTACCTTTAATTACTTTCATGTCCTCCTTCTATTGCTCACTATCATGCATACTATTGCTCACTATCATGCATACTATCATTAGAATATAAACAGACATCTTCAACCAAAGGAGTATGTTTACCTTCACTATCTTTTAGCTCCATTTTTTTCTTGTGATGAGTGTTCATCAACACTCTCAAGAGAGCTCATGGAATCCTCTTATCTTGCGGGTGCAACTTGTGATTATTCTTACTTTGGCTCTTTGATTTTTTCTTCTCTATTGTCAATTGATATATAATTTTACAACTTCTACTCACATTTCTTGAAAACACTATGAACCAATTCATATGCCACCGAATAAGCAACTTGATCTTGGTTCAAAACATCTACTAGAAATGATAAAATGGGTTGGGAGATAACATATCTTTCATTCAAAGTTAATGACATGTTGGCTTTCATACTTTCAAAAATAATCTAATTTTTACTGACAAATGTTATGAAATGATGAAAAAATTCAATAATAAGCTTATGACATTTTAAATCTATCAAAAATAATACATGACACAATCTTTTCCATCAATTCTAAAATCTTTACCCTCTTACCAAAATAAGGGCTTTTTATATCATGCAAATCATGAAAGCTCTAAACAACTAGTTGAAATACTTCCCTCATTATGTTTTCCTTTTAAGGTAATTTTAGGGCTAAAATTATTATGATTTTACTCAGGTAAGAGGTAACCATAAGCTTCACATCCTTGTCTTTGTGCCTCAATAGTTCAGGTTCAAACAAAATAAACTTTGAAAGAGTCATAATTATCTGCATCTTTTGAGAAGGTGTCTAACCCACAATAGATAAGTAATCCTCTACTTCATTCAAAGTATGGAGCAGTGCATACTCTGATTGAGATAAAGACTTAAATCTAGCTCTTGTATTGAAAATGCTATCTCCCAAATATTTTTCTCTCATTGATGACATGACTCAATGACTAAGCATCCAAATATACAACAAAAAACCTCATAAAGAGACCCATAACACAAGACTACATAGGCTGGAAAGATGCACAACTCTAATACCACTGTAATATCCCAAATAAGGATATTTACTAAAACCACATAAACTATAACAAATCCAACACTAAACACTTAAGCTCTAATACCACTAAAATATCTTGTTTAGGGAATATTTACTAAAACACATAAACAACAAAAAAGAATTTCTAAATCACCTAAAACACTAACACATTTAGATTTAGTTATAAATCCACACTTAAGTAAGATCAACATAACATAAAAATCACACATAATATTGTTATTCCAAGGAAATGCTTTCATAAGAGCTGTATGACACCACAATACTCACTGACATATATATTCAGATGATAGAATTATTACAAAATAATAATGAAGTAAACATACATAAAACTCTCTTATATTAATAGATAATATAAGAAAATATAACACTTACAACACTTGTAACACCATAAATTCATTTCTTTCTTAATACAACCAAATTAAAATATTATGGCTTGAAACAAGACCATAAACAACACTCTTACATAAATATAAATACTGAACAATACATTGGAAATTCTCACTCAAATTACAACACAAAATACCACACTTATAATTCTACACAAAATATATTTGCTACTGCAACTAATCCAACTAGGGAGGGTCTTCCACCACTAAAACTGGTAATCTTTTGTTGATGTTCCAAGTGCAATTTATATATAGAATGGCCAACACTAACTAGAGTGGATATTTCACAACCAAAATTAGTTACATTACTCCATGGAATTCATCCAAAGGAGGTGGTTATGAACACAAGTTCAATATCTGAAAATGGGGGTTTTTATGATTTTCAAAGATATCTTTTATGATGGAGAAGCTTTCCTTAAATAGATATGAGAGGGAGAGAGAAAATAAGAGAAAACTTGATGCTAAATTAAATAATTTCAACCCCCTTGAGTGGGTTCACTATTAATCTATAGTGAAAATCTTATCACCATATGCGATGGTCAAAAGTGGATCTCCAAAGTTTCATCCACTTATCATGCTTTTATAATGGCTCTTTCATATTCACATGTAGTCCAAATCAGCATAGTGAATTTTGCCTTCCACTTCTTAAGTTCACATAAGGCTCCAACATAGGTCTCCACACTCTTTTGACTTGTTCCCCACTCTTTATAACGGCTTTATTATGAAAAATACACCATACCCCTTCATTATTTCATTTTTCCAAAGGTGTGGCCCATATACTATTCATTCTTATCTTTTCTTAGCATGTGCATTTATAAAATAATAATATTTATGTCACCAAGTGGAATATTATTCCCCACCTCCTCACATGCCTTATATTCTCATATGGGACATGCCACATCACTCCACAAGTCATCTCTTTTCTACATCATCAATTGTATTATCTTCCACATCACATACCATGTCACCTTCCACATCACTTTCCATGTCATCATAAATAGTGTCATATGAATAGTGTCATTAAATACTAACACATGAATAGTGTTGGTGAAAAGTACCTTGTCAATAGTACTTTTGAATAATACCTTATGAATAGTGACCCACACTAAAAAAATCCCTTACAACACCCAAAATATCCTATGGGAATAAAATAGGCTATTAGTATTCATTAAATGTCTTATTTATAAAATGGGGGCATTATACAACTTACTCTAATATTTCTTAAAAACCCTAGTTTTCCTTAGGGTTTAGCTTCTCTAAATTTTTAAAATTAAATTAGGGTTATAAAAATATGAATATCTAATTTTTTGGCTTAACCTATCTAATTTAATTAATCCTATACTAGGGTTTTATTTATTTAATTTAATTTAATTATTTGCAAACTAACCCTAAATCAAAACCCTAGATCGATATACTAGGTACCTATGCACACAAAACATTAGCATTTAGGGTTTCAACAATAATTTTATTTTCTATTATAATTTTTGTTTAACAAATTCACACATTTCACACGTACCTATGCTAGATTATATTCTACCTCTTATGTGTTTATTATTTCTTATTTACACTATCTTCTTTGGCAAGTTTAAAATGACATATAAAAATTCATCTTCCCCTCGTTAACTTGATGCAATCTTAAATTTATCTCATGATTATAATAATTAATGGACTAATTTTCAAGATTGTACATTAGAGCATAGTAATGACTTCATTTATAATGATGATGATGACTATTGTTATGATGATGGATATGAAGATTATTATGAGCATGTCAATACAAATAAACATGAGGATGCATTAGATACATAATCTTCTCTTTCCTCTTACTCTTCTCTTACTCCTAAAAATCAAAAGAACCTCTATTGGTAGTGTTTTATTCTAATGTGATCCTAGCTTTTCAATTAATTTTGCTACTTTATTATTCAAATTAAATCAATATAAGTGCATTACATGAAAATAACTTTTTCATGCTTCAAGTAAATTATATAGGAACATTTCATCTTCTTTACCCTTCTCAATTACATTTGTAAAAGCAAATACAAAGGATGTTATACCTTTTAATAATGCACAAACGAAGGTCAATGAAATTACTTTATCACCCTCATTAAAATTTCAAGATCAATGTAATTATTCTTTTCCATAAATAGATAATTCACATGTTCATAAATCTTATCCTATATGCAATAATGTGCAAAAATAAAACATGGTTGTTACTTATCCTTCCCTTGATTCCAAAATAAAAATTGATATAAGCATGATTACATCTCAAAAATGACTAGTGAGCAAATGCCTTGCATTACACCAACACATGATGATACATTACATATTAGTAAATAGTTAAAATCCTCTCTTTCTCTTTCTCTTTCTCTAAATGAGCATGTAGATGATACTTCTTATACTCTTCTTAAAATTAATTAAATTCATATTTCTATAAACCATGGGATAATGATGAAGATGACATAGAATATACACCTTCTAATTTTATTTCCTCACATATCTCTCTTGTTCAACCAAATAATATTTCACTTGTAAAAAGGCACACACACTTATTCTTATGTGCATAATTTCCATTTACTAGAGAGTAAAGCACCTTTTATTCAACTAGTATGTGATACTCCTTCACAACCTAACATTATAAAATATACCAATGAACCCCCCTTAACCCCTTACTACAATATAATTTATTTTGCAAACAAACCCAAACAAGGGTGATAGCTCATTTCCTCTAACTAGGTCCAAGCTATGACACCTCGGAAGGTTATTGAGAGTGCATTAACCTTTTCTAAACAAGATTTCTTATATAATGTACGAGTAGATAAAATAAACAATAAAATTCAAGTATTGAATGAACCCCTTGATAATGATAATATACCATCACAAGTGTTAATTTATTTAATGCATGTTGTGGGTGCTTTGTAAAAATGAGTACATCATATCAATTTAGATAATGAAGCATATAAATCTTAGGTGGATGATAATTTTATATATAATAACCATATTCCATGCAGAATCTCAACTATAAGGTTGCCACATAACTTTCAAATACTGGTGTTACCTATATTTGATGGATAAGGAGATCCATATTTACACCTTTAATATTATTATAATGGCATGGATCATATTACAAACAAGTTAATTCTACTACAAGTTTTTCCAAAGTAACTAAAGGACAAAGCACTAGATTGGTTCTACTATATACTCCATAGTGGATTTTTACATACATATGAGGAGCTAGAGATAGTCTTTCTCAGACATTACATATAGAATAAGGGACCTATAGTCACACATGAGATATTACCTTCACTACACTAGGGCAAGATAGAGCCTACATTAGAATATATTCTATGGTTCAAATCTTGTTTGCATCAACTAATTTATCAACCAACATATTTAGAAGTATAGTGCATATTTTATAGAAGTTTAATATATCCTCTCATGGAGATATTTCTAAATTAGACATCTAAACCATTCAAACATCTATGAAATGAAACTATGGCATTAGAGGCACACTTGGGATGAGTAATTACACAATTAGAGGTATATTTGGATATAGATGCTTCAAATCCTTAGTCATCAAATTTGGTATAATAACCTACTCTGATTCCAATTTAGAAACCAATTAAAGAGAAATATCTAATAAAAATACTCATTAAGGGCAAAGAATCACTCTACACAACACAATCTATAGTGTGTCACACAAAAGATATACATAGAGGGGTTATATAATTTTTAGATAAGGTTGGTCCTCATAACATCTTGCTTACACTACTAGATAAGGGGATGATAACACTTTCTTCAACTAATCATCATCCACCACATTATTTGTAATAGGTACCACATAATCATTATTGTCATTTTCACTAGATAAATGGACATTTAGATGATCATTGTTATGCACTCTAATCTTGCAATGACTAATATGTTAGTTGATGCATCATAGAGTTTACATAGGAGGAACAGATCCATCATTCACCACACTCTCCTAGATCACACTCCTCTATGATAGAGTTATCCTAGGACAATCATTTTAAGTAACCATTGGTTACTCATTATATGATCCCTATGACTTCTAGGATAGCTATTTATCAGTAGTCCCATGTATCACAACCTCAACAACAATGGAAACAAGTTCATAGAGATTATAATACACCTCTAGTGTGTACATCGATCAAAATATTTTATAATAATAATAAACTCAAGGGCACACTTTTGGTTTGATAATAGATAAAGATATATGGAAATCATTATAGAGATCATAACCCTAATTCATTTCATACATTGATTAAAGTATTTGTGATAAATCATACAAATCAGAGTGTAGTTTCAGAGTGTCAACCATTCAATATTTTTGCATCAAAGTCTACACATTAAAACACCAATAGTGCATTATAGGTAGCTCCAGTTTCATAGTCTATGTCGAAAACAACACAACATGAGAAGTATGGTCATTGGTTCTCCATGCCATCCAGGTTTAGATAGGGCATCTCACCATCACATGTTGTTCATGTAGACATCTTATGAGATATAAAAAAACCATATACTAATAAAATACAAAAACTTAATCTCATACACATATGCCTAAAACATTCATAAAACATATACAAGTAAATTAAATTTACTCTAACCAAAACAAAATTGTAAACATCAACATTTTAAATAATTAAACAAATTTAAATGCATAAAAGTATATATAATATTACAAGATCCAGATGCCAATACGCAATGCCAAACTCAACAACAACCATTTATAAATATAACTCATAACATCATTTTAATATAAATATGGTGCATCAATCAATGATGTGAACATGACTATTGGGACCATTTCCCTCACTCTCATTATCAGACACATCAAAACTATAACTAGAGGCCCCACTATCTCTATGTGACCTCAATTTATAGATACAACTAATATATCTCTCTCTTGGTACACACTAAACTCTTCCCTACACTTAGCATAGTCTCACTAAAGTGGTATGTAGTAATATATTATAGTCTACTCATCCCACCTAGAGTATCAGGAGAGGGCTTGGTATACCTCTACATCTCTACATGTAATTCATCTATATCTATTGTTACTCCCCTGAATGCTATTTATTTGATTGTCACCCAATCAAATAAATGAGCATGTACTCCAGCTACATGTATGGCTTGATCCACCAATCCATCATCCATGGCATCATATGGGATATTTTGTGTCAACTCATATAGTGTTGAATAAATGGTTACCTCCTAAAACTCATCATCTCTTACACCTACAAGTATCTATATAATTCATAATAATCTTATTATATCAAAACACATAATAAACTTTGCATGGAACATACAAATAAACTATTTAACTTACCATCAACAACCCTCATGGGCTCTACATCTAGTACCTCCTTTGTGATCATCCCACCTCTTAGTAATAGATGTTACCATTTATGCTCATTTCATCAAGACACATAGGCCTCAGTCACTCCAACACCATTCACATCTGGTACCTCAATCTCAAGATCATGCTATATCACTAGCATAGGATATAGATCAACAATCAATGTCCTTGACCTACTACCTAGCCTCACAGGAGCTTGAGAACTCCTAAACCACACCAAAAGTGTTAAGGGCACATCCTGTTTAACACCAAACTATCAAGTAACCCTCTCATGCTAAAAATACTCATATAAAATATCCCAATGATCATGTATTTACCATCTTTCTAGAATCTACCTCAACTATGTACTTTCTTTAAGCCACCCTTGATAGCCCATGTAGGGTCTCCAGATGATATCTTATGCCCTTGAACTGTCTAGTAATTGTCAAAAATATGTAGTAATCCTCCTTAATGTATGCCCTCTCTTGGTTGATCTTTTTGTAGATACTTATATATGAGGCCATCCATCCCATGGATGTGCCACTAGTATACTCACATCTATGTACTCATATTCCCATCAATGTAATAGTGTTAATGAACCAATATCCTTGAAACTCATCTCATGTGTAAAATGGTGTAGGTCCCTATATAAATGACCAAGCATGGTACAAGCCCAAGAGCATATAGTGCCATGATGATTGATGTCTTGTACTATCTCATGTGTCATGTATGAGATAGAGACACCATTCCCATCCATGGTAATAAAAGATGAAAATAACACAACTATAAACTCTATAATCATGTAACATTAACCTTCATAATCATGGTCAATAATATTTCACTTTGACTCCCTTAGCAATAAGTCCTCACTACCATACCAGAGAAGTACATAAATTCTTGTTGTATAGCTCAAAGACCAATGGCCTATTGTAATGCATCTTATTACCCATAGATCAGAAACTATGAGATCTAATATACATCCTCCAATGTCACAATCATCTCACTCATAGGTAGTCAAATTGTACATGTGTTTGAATTCTACCTCTCACATAATGCAATGATCATATGCTTATCCTAGGGCATAAGCACTAGGAAAGTAACATATCATAGGCTTGATCTCTCAATCACTTCTATCTTAGCATTATACAAGGGTAAATCCCATATTATCTCCATCATATTACTTGTATGAAACTCTCTCATATGGGCATCAACATTCAAGATTACAACCAAATTTAACATCAATAAAACTAAATTAAAATTGGTGAGTAATAATAGGCATAAAAAAATAATCAAAAATACTAAGCATCACATCTTGAGCCTACTAAACACTAACACTTCCCAAAGGATAGTAGTGTTGGATAGTAGCACCACACTCTAGATAGTAGCACCCAGAATGGGACACTAGCACCAACTTCCCCTAAGACATCCCAAAACCAGCCCTTTTCTTGTAAAACTAGTAAAAAATACAACCAAAATGATAAAAATAGTAAAATACTAATTCCTTTACTAGGATAACCTCATCCCTAACTTGAATCTATGCCTTGACCTCCTCATAGCATGATAAACTATCATCTCATCTCCTCAACATGTATCTCGCTCTCAGACTCAAAATTCTTTCCACTCAAATGATGCAAATGAATGACTAATGATTAAAAATGACCTATTTAAGTCATAACTTACCCAATGACACCTTATTAATGTTACCCCTATGCATAAATTTTTCTAATTAATACAACTCTCTTTTTATTTCCATATCTCGAGAACCATAGCTCTGATTTCTGAACCTTTTCTTTCACATTGGACCTAATAGTGAAACGATATGTCCCATATTGGTTAAACCAATACCCTCATAGTTATCAAACCTAAAAAATGATAGAACAATCACATTATACTTATTAACAATACAATACACCAAACATTTATCCAACTACACACTAAATTATCAACTTTGACACAATCAATACATTATTCAAACCTAATACAACATTACAACTAATAATCAACACCATCACAATCGATCCTTAACACGTTTGGTTACATATCCTCATCATAGTATCATATCTCTCACCAAAAGGGGGGAGGGGTAATATTCATAGATTGCTTGAGACATACAAAGTTACATTCATATTTTTAGACACATGGGTCTACATAGGTTTATACAAGAATTCAAATGCATAGCATATTCAGATATATAGACACATGAGTCTATATAATTTTAAATAGACATTCAAATGCATAGATTATTTAGATATATAGACATGTAGGTCTACATAGGTTTATGCAAGCACTCAGATGCATATCTTATTCACATATGCAAACACATAGGTTTACATAGGCATCTAGAATCATATATTTTGAGATATATAGATGCACAAGTCTACACATGTTTACATAGGCATATAGAGTCATAGATTTTTGGATATATAGATGCATAGGTATACATAGGTCTACATAGAGATTCAAAGTCAAAGTTTTATATATATATATATATATATACATATATATATATATACATATATATATATACATATATATATATATATATATATATGTATCTATATATACATATATATATGTATATATATATATATATATACATATATATATATATATATACATATATATATATATATACATATATATATATATATATACATATATATATATATATATATATATATATACATATATATACATATATATACATATATATATATATATATATATATATATATATATTACATAGGTTTACATAGACACCTAGGTTCACATATTTTCGTATTAGAGATGCAAAGATATACATAGGTTTTCATAGGTTCTACACATGTATTCATATGTACACTCTACACAGATATACAATCTTGACTTAGGTATACCAGTTTACTATAGATATTCAAATAAACAACCACATCACTAAAATATCAAGATTATGGGGAATGATGTAGAGTGCATGTTATTAGTCCCCATTTTCATTTTTATTAGGCTACACTCAGTATCATCACTAGTATTGTCACCTATTTTCACCAATTTGGGTCACAGGGTTGTCTATAGTTGTTGATCTATAGCATTACACTAGACCCAATTTACACACTTAGATTTAGAGTGTGGAAAAGTGAGCCTTGTTTCTCCTTACCTTCATCTTACATTACTTATATTTAAATTTAGGGTAAGTGAGTCTTGTTCTCCATAACTTCATATTACATTACTTAGATTTAGAGTGGGGGCAAGCTAACCTTATTTCTGCACACCTTTATCTTACATTATTTAGATTTAGAGTGGTGTCAAATGAGCCTTGTTTCTCCACACCTTTAGTTTACATTACTCATATTTATATTGGGGTTTGTTTTCTCCATGCATTCAATTTACATACTTAGTTTTAGTATAAGGAGTATTCACACCATATGCTTCCCTTCACATGTTACACTCCATTTCTTATCCACTTATCTATCCAAAAAGTGGGCCAAATCCAAATTACATTCACACAAGTAAGTACAGGTATGCATTCATATTTTATTTTATTCTATTACTTCTATTTCATTGCATTACTAAAATAAAAGGAGGAAAATCTAAACACTCTAATTTGGTCAATCAAGCACAATTACTATGTATTGTGTTTCTCTTTCACACAAGGGTCTTAGTGATGGTTATATTCCTTATTCTCATTGTAATCTTGATTCTTTTAATCTTTCTTATGTCTTGTTTTTGCAATTTTTAACACCCCCAATAGTCACATATCACCTTTTCCTAGCCCTAATAGCCCCTAGCCTGTCATCCCTTAGGACATTAACACCACTTTTAGGACAATAATACCACATGACGCTAGTTTCCACTTGTGTCTTCAATATCCAATGGTCCCTTTCACCCATGTTTGGGTCCTGAGCCCTTTTTGACCCTTCTCTTATATTTTTTATATCTTTTTAATGACTTCTCACCCAGTGAACATGGCATTATATTCTAAACAAATATCTTTTTATATAAAAAGCCTCATAAGGAATTTTACATCTAGCACTTAATATTTTGGCACTTATTTACATAAAATTAACCAATAGTACAGTTCAAATACTTTGCATATTACATAGATTTCACATCTAGACATTTGCATGCTTGATTAAAGAAGGGTGTAGGAAAAATTCAATCTAGCATATTATGCAAGTTGATGGTGTACATTCTCTAAGGGATAACTACATGTGATTTGAGACCTATAGCATTGGTATTAATGTAGGAAATGGCTAGGATAATAGGGGTTCTACTCCACATAATATTAACATCACATAACCAAGTTTTTTCTTTCCTTTTACATTTGATTAATACATTATTTTATGTGTATAGGTATTCATTAGATTTTTGGAGAAGAATCAGCCAAAATAGTGACACAGACGAGCTCCCATATGACACATAATAACCTATAAGACCTTTATAAACTTTGCAACTTCCCTAAAATTTATATAAAGTCACTATAGAAAATGGCATTAGTAGTAGAATTAGACACTAGTGCCACATGAAACTAATCCTAAGAGGGGTGCTACTTTCTAGAACTAGATATTAAAAATAGTCAATAGATACAAGATTCCTCTATGTCTTCTCAACCATTTCAAGTACACTGATTTAAAAAAATATTGTTTATATCTAGATAAGTTCCTTTTCTTCTTGTGCTTACTATTTTTATAAAGTTACATAGAATCAATAATTTCCAATTTTATTCTATATTAATCATAGACCCAACCCTTTAATCTAGCTTAGAATTTACATAGTAAAACCCTATAAGTTTAAAACACAACCACCATGGAATAAATAACAAGACTACTTGTAAGGGATAAATCATTGGCCCCTTAGGAAGATAATATCCCATCCATCCATTTAGACACAAGTGGAAAATATTGTACAACATCAAGTGGATATTTATGGACTTTATAGAGCATATTTTACTATGCATTATCTTTGAATTAATCATAAAGCATTTTTTGTAGAAAACCAAGAGTGTGAAGTAAGATACAAAAGGGGTCATCAACATCACTTATCACATGATATGACTCAATGAATATTTCAAATAGAAAGAATTTTTGGTCCTAGATCTCATCACAAACATTGAGAATTTATTTAGTAGAACATTGTAGGCCTTTTAGTATCAATTCTTGTTCTTACTTCTTTTTTCACATTGTAGAAGTCTCTAAATTGCCTCATCAATCTAAATGTCAACATCTATCCCATAACAATGTCCTAAAGATTATTTTGGTGGACATTTTGTCACCTCCTATGTTAATAATTTTAGACAAAATGATAGAATAAGAACAGCACACATGTATGATAGTTGAAATTTTTGAAGGAGTAACAGGTGTAGGGTCTTCAATGGAACCAACAAGCTCATAATAGCAAGAAATCACACAACAACTATTGATATATTATCCAAGGAATCATATTACACCTCAAATGTCACTAGTTATTATAGAGTGTATGGGTTACATTTTTTAACCCCATACAATTGAGTAAGTTAAGCTAAAAGAGGCACAAGTGCCATAATATCAACCATAAGAGATGATCCCAACATATAAGTGGCTGAATAAGACTCTAGTTCCCCCAAATGGACAAAAGGCACCAATATTTAGGTGCACCATGTTAAAATAATTCCCTTATTCCTCTCCTTATCGGTCACTTTGATCTCTAAACTGTTCAACTCCAGTGCATCAAAAACAAGAGATTTCATAACCATAGCCTAAGTATTTATCCACATAAGAAGATATTTTAACATTGGATCTAGCTTTTACTGATCATCTAGAGTAGGAGAAGGCTCAAAAGGGGGATATTAAGAAGGAAATAAAATAGGATAGGAATAAGAGGAATGAATAAGTGGCATGTAAGGATTTTGAGGAGCAGGAGTGGAGGAAGAGGCAAGAGGAAGAAAATGATAAGTGGGGTAAAAAGGTTATGAGTAAAGAGGAGTGAGAAAATCAAGAAGTTAAATTAGTTCATAAGAGGAATGTTGATTTTGATGTAGTATCCAAGGTATAATAACAAGATAAAAATAAATAAGTCTTATTAAAGATGGAAGAAAAAACACAAAAGTAGGACCATGCTCACATTTTCAAGTAATAGGAAGAGACAAATACAGAGACAAAGGATCATATAACTAAATGAAATCAAAATTCACATTATATAATTTAGTCAAACCTACCAAGAATTTGGTACTAACAAAATCCCAAAAACCATCTTCTACATCACAAGGTTTAGGGTTCTCTAATGGAGGTTGGTAAGAGGAGGCTTCCCAACATAGGAAAAATTTACCGAGCCAACATTTATGGGATGTCCCTACACCCTTAGTAATATAGAAAACCTTCTCACTTATAATAGATCAAATAAAGAAGACACATGTGACATCCATAACTTATACACTAGCCATTTTAATAAAAGTCCAAGAGGCTTGAACCTACCTACCTAACTTTATATCTCCCAATTTCCTAGGTATCTTGTCTGCCTCTACCTAAAGATGTATTTCACCTACCTAGCTCCAATAAGAACTTTAGTAAAGTTTCTTAATATTTTTAATCATCTCTAAAAAAACAAAAAAATCTTCCAAAATCTTCTACTATAGTTACACACTCTTCATAAATAGTTATATCCCATACAATGTCGTATTTTATTATATCTTCAAAAAAATATCTAGCCATAACTTCCACATTATAATATCTTTCTCAATATATGATTCCACCCTCCACATAGTTATGGTTCACACCAATTTTTGATTGTTTTTTTAGATGATAAGTTTTGTATAAGGGAAGCCTTCAAACATTAGGATCGGTGCTAAAAATGTTGAAAACATTTAAGGGCAGCCTTACAGTTATGTCAATCTATTGAAAATGTGCAAGGGTCGTAGGTTGGTATGTTGGTTTATTATAAACTTGAGAGGGAAAATAATTAGTGCATAAGATGTGAAAACTGAAAAATGACACCTTGATATATTACTATAATTAATTCTTCTATGCTAACCCTTCTCTTCAGACAACTTCTTTAGCTCTAACATCTAGCACATTTCTTGTTAGTTTTTCTCATGATAATACAATGGTTCAAATCTGAGAAAGTTTTAGTAGTAGAATAATTCTATAAAATCTTAGAGTATAATTGTTTTAAAATTGTGTGATCTATACTATTTTCTACTTTTTTATAAACTTTTATATGTATTCGTCACCTAAATGCACATCAAGAGTCTACAGAATGTAAATAGTTCCTCTTTTGTTTGTAGTCAAAGGTTGGGATATGAAGTGATAGAGCCTTTATAAGATTTATATATAGCACTTGGTTTTATTGTAAGAGGGCTAAAAAATATAGATATTTGATAATGGTTCTTATTTATGTCCACATGTGTTCCTTACACAATTGTCCACTATTTTCTAGTAAATTATTAATCATTTGAAATATTGAATGTTTTGGGTAAATTAAATATATGAATCATGTTAATTCCTTTATATTTATACTCTTGGTTTATCTTCAAGTTTTTTTAATAGCTTCATTAATATCTTTTTTATTGCATTTCACACAAACAATCCTAATTATCATGTTCTGATGGGTTTTCCATGAAATTTAGCTAACAATTTCTCCTTAATTCTACCTAAAAAGCATGGACATGGAATTTAATTATGGTAAATTTAATAATTTACACATGATAAATCCATTTATGCTTTTATACATCAATCTAAAATGGTTTAGGGCCTTAATACTAATTGTATCATTTAGTTTTATCCCATTGATGTTGAAGGCAAAGGAAAGATAAAAGACATAGAGGCATTCCATAGTGTTCTTGACCATAATTTATTCATAAAGATGGTAATAAAAGACTCATAACAAATTTATGACCGAGGAAATGACATTTAGGGGAGGGATGGTGGGATATTTCTTGCAGCATGCCTATGGATCAATATTCCCACAACAAATACCCAAAACCTTTTGAAACTAAGACATAAATAGAATGGGCTAAGGGAAAACCTTTTGATATATATGAAGATACCAAAATTCTTAGATTGAAGTATATTAATAGTAACATAGGCATAAACATTTATAAATATGGTCTAAATAGTATGCACAAATTTTAAGTTAAAACCAAGGTCTTTAGTCATAAAAATAATGATTTAGTCCTCTTACAAGCCTTTCCAAATTAAATTTTGACAAACAGTTTCTATTGGGAAGTGAAATCCCATTCCTTCCCATCTATCATAGATAAATTTTTTATTTTTAAATAATATATATACCTTGAATTAATCATATTTTCTTAACCCTAACCACTAAGGGAAGCACATACCTGATCCTTAGGGCTAGAGCCTTGGAAATTATCTTTTATGATGCATTTAATATTTTTATTTGTTTTCAATTGGTGATAATATAAATATATATAGTATTGATAATAAACTTGATATTTCATTTACTGATGAGATTGTCAAGGGTTCCATTTATCATATATTAAAGGTAGAATTTATGAAAATAATGGAAACAAAATACCAAAAACATTGTTATAATTCATACATAAAACCATAAATTTTTGGGGCTTTGTTATGATCCACGTAGATCATTATATTATACAAATAATTAACTAAGAGAGGCCTATCACAACCCATCATTTACCTAGAGTAAGCTTGAATTTCAACACACCAATGCTAGTCTTCATATAATAATCTCTTTCATTACTGGGAGATTCATATTGAAAGACCTATTTATATTACTATAAATAGGTTAGTAGAATGTCTAGAAGAAACATTATACAATCTCTAGCCTCCTTGATGCTCTTAATTTGCACAACAAAATATGTCTCACATTTTAAAAAAAACTCTTTTTAAACCCTATATCCCATCTTAGGACAATGTATTTTACACTGGATTTGAGCAATGCAAGATTTAATAATATCAATTACCTTGATTTTTTGTTCCAATTCAACAATCCTATTTTGTAGAGTCTAATTCAGAGATGAAAGATATAGTTCTTGAGAAAAAATTAAACTCTTATATTTGAGAATTGTTGGACAATTTCCTAAATATGGATATTTTCTTACTAAAAACCCTAAAAACATCATGGTGTGCATAATGGTCACTTCCCATAAATTAATAAAACTATAAGCACCTTCAGGTGAGGAACAAGGTTTTAAACTAGTCTAATATGTGTGAGAGTTATTTAGTGTTGACAGTGTAAAGTGTTGTGATAAAATTAAGTTTTGAAGGTTATTACTAACGGAATTAATAATTCAAATCATACATTGCATGGGTTAGTGGTCTAACATAATTAAATTTTTTATCACATTAACTAACCTATTAAAGCATTAAGAAAAGTTAAAAAAACATAAAAAATCAGATCACTATCAACTCTCATAAGCACTCTATTGCATCCTTGGAAATAATTAAACCAATAGAATGATTGGGTTATAGGGGAGAATTTATGCTGATAATTAGAGTTAAGAAATCCTTAATTATTTTTTATATATAACCAAACCTCTTAAACACTCTAACACATTTAAAGAGACAAGTCATATGGACTCAAGTGGGAAACAATATATAAACATGAGAATAAATA
>JARHVA010005383.1:377500-397500 GCA_037957365.1 Torreya grandis | reverse complement strand
GAAAAGTGTCAAGCTCATAGTAATCTTGATGAACCCTTTGAAAACTTGACCTTTTAAAATAGCTACATACCATGGCTCAAACTTGACATTTGTAGGCTTGTCATTTGTTATTTGAATCCTAATGGCTATTTGTTGAGGCTGAAGTTGACATCCACATAACTATCATCAATTCCTTTATATTTTTTCTCTTCGTCCATTTCATGTGGATAATTCCTTTAGAATAATTTATTTGGGATATTTTCCCAAAGTTATCTCTTTTGGATATTTCTTTCATCCTTTTTTATGAAATAATTCATTGACTTTTGTTTTGAAAAATTTGCTTATCACTTTCCCATGGACAATTTATCTAAAAGAAATCATGTCTTCAGACTTTTTATCCATAGACAATTCTCCCAAAATAATTCATCCTTTTTCCTTGGACTTGAACAATTTCCTCTAGTTTTTTCTCTGAAAATGAACCCTTGGATCTTTGAAAAGTGCCATGTTTTCCACTTGAAATGCCCTTTTCGAAAGGAAGGTACCCTTAAATTTTCTTGAAAGTGACCCCTTTTTTCAAGAAGTGCCCTTTGAAGTTTTTGCAATGGACCCTTCAGCATTTTAAAAAATTCCCTTCAAATTTTTGAAAAAGCCCCATTGGAAAAATTGAAAAGGACACTTCAGAATTCTTGAAATTGTCTTTTGGAAATGGTTTTTCAGAATTATTGAAATGGTCTTTCAGAAATTTTGAAATGGTCTTTGCCTTTCTAAAAATAACCCTTCAGCACTTTTGAAATGAACCCTTCTATCATGAAATGTTCCCTTTAAAAAATTTATTTCATACACAATGTCTAAAACAACCCCTTCAGAAAGATATCCTTCAAGAAAATTGCTTTAGATAAAATGTCTGAAACGTTTCTCAACACTTAGGAAAAAGCCATGAAAAAAAACCTCTGAAAGAAAAAAACACTTGGTGAAAAAGAGTACCAAAAAATAAGCTTGGAATTTTACTTCATCAATTTCCTTGAAAAAATTGCTCCTTGCATTGCTCTGATCAATGTCAATACTTTCCTGCAAAGAATAAGACAAGTGAAAGAAAAGACCCTAAATCACCTAAAAAAAGTTAAGAACTGTTAACCATGGATTCTTCAAGGACTTTTTAGGACCAATTACTAACTCACATGATAAAATGGCATGGTATGCAATGTTTTGAATGATAATGGTGATAATTTGACCTGTGGAGTGAAAATTGTCAATATTTTGTTGATTCAACTGGGAAGCATGCTTACTATGCTTAATAACTAGACCATATACATGACATTTAGACTCACAAAGCAATGATAAATCTTATCCATGATTTCAAGTACAACTTTTGATTTGAAATAAGACAACTCTATCCTCCAAAATAGGAAGGGAAACACACAAAGTAGGGAAAAATGACTAAACAAAGCAAAAGTGGAGGATAAATCCAAACAAGGAGATGATCTAAAGTTGCGTTAACTAAGGCCTTTTGATCACTCTTATTTTCGATGGTCCTTACATTGTATGGAGGCTTATTTTAACTCTTATTAGTTGAATCTGATCCATTGGTATATTTTATTTTTCCCATTGATAGAATCTTAACCTATTTTTATTTTACTCTATCACAAATCAATGAATGTTGGAAACTTCTTAAATAAGATATCTTCATGTAATACTAGTAGAAGACTCTATTTGAGGATGTATTGAGGCTCTTTGTCTATTATGGTGCCAGTCAATTTATCTAATATAGTCTATTATCATAAGACATACTCTATGATAAGTTTATTTGACTTTTTTTAACTATGCAACTTGACCATATGAGTTCTTGTCATTGATATTGATGGAGAAGTGTGATAAAAACATGTTTTCCAAAGGATTAAATGATGTGATAAATTGATTTAGTAAGTCATAAAACCATTATAAGGCATAATCCTTTAAACCACATGCAAACAAATTTGTGAGAAGATAATCATTGGACATGTAGTCTAAACATGCTACGTGAAAAGCTTAGAAATGGTGCTCTAGGTCTCCCTTTCCATCATATAATGCAAGCTTAAGTGCCACAAATCTAAATGGTAAGATAGCTGTAATTATGTGGTATGATAAAGGTGTATGTAACATAATATTAGAATTCAAGTCATGTGATGGCCTATTAGATCCCTTATAAATATGCAACACCTTAGTCTCAAGAGTATGAACCTTATGCATAAGCTATTATACATCTAGAGTAGAGGAACTAGACATATGAGGCATAAATGTTATTGAAGGTTGTTGATTTACAATTGTAGGTTGTGATAGCTAAGTTAGACCCATTTTAGGTGTAATGATGTTATTAGTTGGGGGAGTTGAATATTGATCATTGTTTGATTTTTGGAGTTCTTCTTGAATACAAGTGATGAGTTTGTCTTACATATTCTAATGTTTGGACACAAAATCTTACAATTGTTTCTTATCGGTCTCATCTAATCAATTTTTAAATTGTGCTATTTTAGTTTGGGAAGTTGGAGAACAAGTGGTTTTATATTTCAAACCTTTAAAAAAATTTAATCTAAGAAATATTTATAAAAATAAATCTAAAATTTTAGAACTAAAATTTAATCATAGATAAAAAAAAGGATACAAAACTTAAGAGCATATAGGGTTAGGATTTGAGCAATGTTTGAAGTAAGTTAGGTTCATAATTTTTTTTAACCTTATAAGATAGTATGAGTGTCATCAACTAGATACCTATGTTAGAACCCATCTTGGATAGTAGCACCACAATTGGATAGTAGCACCATGTGCCTATAGTGTCTTTATATTGGTGTTAGTGTCCTATATGTAGGACTATCCTACATTTTTTGGGTGAAATTGTGTTTGGATTTATGGGGCATTTTTTTGAATGCACAAATTATGGAACTTTGTATTGTGCGTATAATGATTGATTTATGGTGAAAACCCTAATCCATCATGTAAGTAGGGTATGAGATAAAAAGTGTGTTTATTAGTTGGATAGGTTGGACATCCTCAACACCTAACTATGAAGAGAGTTGCCTACATACCAATACTCCAAGGATGAATCAATCCCAATGTAGTTTTACCAACCTAAGTAAGGGTGCAAGTGTAAGTGATGCTATTATGATAGTGGCCTTGAGTTTGCTTGATATTAGAAATCTAGAAAATGTGATCTTAGGGTTTCTATATATAGTAATATGCAGAAGTAGGTTAGAATAGGTATTGATAACCTTAATTTTTTTTTTTTTTTTTTTTAAATTTTCTTTTTTGAATAGGTATTTTTCATCTAATTTCCATATAATGGATATAAGGATAAAATTCATGTATTTATAGTATTTTGTTTCCTATGTGGATAATAAAAGATGTCTAGGCTAAACTTAGGAGGCTTTTAATTTTGAGAATATATTCATTTAAGAATGTTAGTGTAAAGGACATAGGTGCCATTTTAGGGATTCTTGAACCACATGGATTTAGTGTCCTTATTATGGCTCTACTATCCATCTAACAGAAAACTAGGCACAAAGGGATAAGATCAAGAAATGAGGGTCTCAGATTATGTTTGAGCTAACTAGGGATGCCTATGGACTATAAAAAGACTAGATAAGTGTGATAATAGGCTCTAAGATATGTCTAATACCAATCTAGGGACATGTAGTCTCAAGTATCACTCTTAGCACATAAATACCACTTTAGGTTATTACACATACAAATCTAGAAGTTGAGCCTAAATAACCTATTGACCATTTTTACCGTAAGTTAAAATGGGTCAACCCACCTATATTCAAAAATTTTATAGGGTCTAATATAGTATTATATGGTGTATTTAATTTCATATCATATGCTTTTAGCCTTGTTCATGGTTTAATTAGCCTATATGTCATTTTGAGTCACCTAAGTGTCATTTTGGGGTCTTATATAAAAGTGGAATGGTTTTAAAGGTGTCAAAGTGTTATATTTTTATTCCAAACATTAAACCTATCATATTACCTATTATAAATGCTAGACTATCTGAATCTTATAGGTTTACTAAGTGAAAATCAAGAAAATAATTGAAAAAGGAGTTTGGAACTTGTATGACTTGTGGAAGAGTGTGACACATAGGAGAAGGTAATTTAATGTATCTTAAGATTCCTTAGATTAATTTATATTATTTACATACCTTATAAGTTCCAAATTTGAGCTAAAATTATTTTGCTTCTTCATCTCCTTTCTAGACATGCAAAACTAGTCAATAGGTTTGTGCTTAACAAAACCAGTTGGAGAATTTTTAGACCAAATGACTTTGGGGGATGATATTACACTTAGAGATATTAATTTACATAAAAATATTTCAAGGATTTTTCAAATTTTATTTATGAATCATCTCTAACAAGTTGAATGTGTTTTGTTGCTTACTATTTCTCATACCCTATAGGTTTTGCTCTTTTCTGGATGATTCCATACAATCCAACTATAGAAATTGATTCCAAAGGATTTTAAGGATATAATATAATATAATATAATGTATATTATTATTTTTTTCATTTACATAAAGTATTTCATGGATAAATCAAATCAAGTTTTAGAGAGGTGTCATCGTGTGAGATCTCAGTGAAGTTTCACTACTGTAGAATCTTCATGCATGGGTAGTGCTTTTAGGGGACGATGATAATTTTATTATCATGTTTAAAATGTCATAATTATTCCCTTATCTTTAATATAATTATAAAAAACAAATTTATATGGAGTGGTAGTCAAAACATGCAATATAGTCAACTTGCTTCCTGAATGTCATACACAGTCACCTGAATGAGTTGTGTTAAAACTTGTGCACATTCATGAGAAACTAAAAGATAGTAATATGGTGATGGAAAAATAATTATAAAATTATTAATAAATTTAATTCCATCAAATAATGTGTGGTTATCACAGGGATACCATTTTCTTTCTACACATAGGGCTCTTACCATCAACATACACCTACAGGTATCTCATGAAGACCAATCCTGTTGTAAAGGAGTATCTAGGATAAATAATTTTATTAATAATGATAAGAGTCTATGTTTAGTCTTTGAGAGGGACCAAAACTCATTGAATCTCCCAAACCATACATACCACCAACTTACTCGTCATCACTCACTGTATATGAAGATGCCCACCTATAGGGGACTATACTTAGAGGTTGGGAACATGTTCATAGGGAAGTGTAACATGATTTAAGGCTCCATAAATTTTTTAAAAGGATATTTATTCCTTTAAAATCATGAAAAAATATTCAAACAATCTCAATAGGTTAAAATTCATGTTCAAAGATTCAATTACTATGTTTAGGGACCAAATCCCTAAAACACAAAATAGAATACCTTGCCATTTTTTGGATATCATGTGATAAGGTTTATAATATATTTGTTGTATATTAATGATTATACCTTGTATCATTCAAATATTATAAGGACATTTCAATTTTAATGGGGTGTATGGTTAGTGGAAGTTAGTTTCTGAAGATTTCTAATATGCACCTTTGACCACTAATTTTACACAATGACATAAGGTGACTCTAGCATCTCAAAATGAAAATAGGGTATGTACTCATTTTTGAAATATATTATTAATATTAAAGGAATAAATATGAACATAAATATCCTTGAAAGAGATTGATATCCAGAGTTTTGAGCCCATATACACCTATAGTATCTACTCTTTGAAACTATCCACCTACAACTAGATATAAATTATTACACCATCCATGGAAAGGGTTTAATCATGGAGATAAAAAGTTTATTAATGTAAGGTTAATAAAAAATATCTCATATAATTTACAAAGAATATATGTCACAGGTTTCAAAGGTAATAACTTCTTATAGGTCATTTTGCCTAAAAAATGTCAACTATGATTGACTATTATATATAGTGAATAGAAAAGTAGTGTTTTCAATATGGATATAGCTTGATTATGAGGTAAATAGGTTAAAATATATTTTGATGAACCTAAGGAAATGATAAAAATCTTTGGTCATTGTCTCAATCTTAACCATGCAATATGCACCTATAGGTGCCCTTCTTAAGCAAAGCACAGTCAGGAAATGCACACAGTCTTGATCAATCAGGGTATATGAAGGGGTGCATGGGAGTTTGGAATGATAAATGGATTATTAATACTTAAATCATGATTATATAAATTTCAATAGGTTATTACCATGTAAAATTCATGCATAGAAAGGGCCATGTAACACAATCAACAGTTCACATGGTAAAACCCTACACATAGTCTACCTTTCTAGGTGACTATCTTGGGTCTTGAAGGAGTTGGAGGGTAAAATTATATGACAAAGGAAAATTTATTTTTATAGGGTATCCATCACTTGGATATCCCATCCAATATCTAATTTTCCTAAGGAAATAGGGGAAGTAGCCTTGATTTTGTCTCAGATAGAGGGTACTTCCCTAGAATACAATCTCTGTAGTTTTGAAGAATGGAGATAAGGGGATAATCTAGGAGATATTAAACCTTGAAAAAATATGTGGAAATTTTAATTATGCATTAAAAAAATGAGATATCTTACACAGACCTTCAAAGATGTAGATAAGTCTTTAGGCATGGTATAGGCCTAATGCCCAAATGTTAGGTCAAATTGACTTCCAACGTAAAGTGGGAACTTAAATGGATTATAAAATGTTATGTGGAAATACCAGATGTGTCCAATCTTTTCTAATGTAAATAAGTCTCCAATAAAACTAATTTTGGCTTAGATACAACTCAGGCCTGTGCAAAATGAGGAATCAAACTCGATAGGGTGACTTTGAAGCCTCACATCTTATTAGAGAGTGTGCATGGAGGTAAAAATAATTTTGGGAATTTGAAAAGGATATTGATATTTTATTTTTTAGAGTTTTTCTATAGATCCAACGTTACATCTTCATGAACAAAGCTTAAGATAAAATAGATCTAAAACCCTACAAAACCCTAAATAAGGACTCAATGAAGGAAATGAAGGATAAGAGATATCCTAATGGAATATAATGGCATGAATTTTTTTAACCTTTTAGTTAAATATTCATAGACCCTTCCCAATAACTTGATATGTTCCCTACTTATATGGACAAGAGGGAAAATGAGGTTTTCTTGATTGTTTTTAGTTTTTTTTAGGTTCTAGGGAGTTTCAATGGATGAAAAAAGACTTTGAGGAAAATTTTAGGAATTAATATAACTATTTATAATAATTTAATGCTTCATCAAAACTCCTAAGTGTTTCTACCATGACCTTCATCTTAGCCAGTCAAAACTAGGAAAGAGGCAAGATAATGAGAAGGGTGAAAACTTAAAGTGGATGAAATTTTGAGGTCTACCTGAGAATACTTAATCCATATGGGATATTTATAAGTGTAATTCAACCCATTTTATGAATTTTCATTGAAAATTGAATCCAATTTTGAGGCCAAGTGTGAGGGGTGAGTGAAAGAGAAATTTATTTGATTGTAGGAAGTGATTGCTCACTTCTAGAAGAATCCAAATGATTATGGATGTAGACAATGCATGTTGGATCATTTATACAATCCCTAATTATCATTTAAATCATTATATCTATACCTAATTATTTATGGTACATTCCAAAAGGGATGAAAGATGAAGGCAGTTTTCTTGTGTAGAATGAGGAGTTTTACACCACATTTCATGAGTCTCATGACTTGAAGGACCATTTTTACTATTAAAACTTACATAGTATGTATCATAATTCATTATAATTAATATTTAACTTCTCCTTTCATCATGATAAGTTTTCTAGTGACCTTTGGACTTCAATTTTCCCACTTCTCTCTCAAGTTCTATAAGTAGATGTCATTTTGGCCTTTGTAATCTAATACTACACTATGTATGGTGAATCCCTACTAGAATGATTTCATATTATTCATTTTAACACTAATGAAAATATTTTTTTGAGTTCATAAATAAATTTTTAACTATAAAAGTGATGCATGGTGATGTAAAGTGATAACTTTCTATCCTTTCTTCCCTTAACCTTTCATGCTTGTATAAGAGTTCCTATTCTAATAGGTTATATAGAGTTTAATAAAGTGTGTTAGTCTATTTTAGAGTTTATTATTATCCTTTGAGTGTGAAATTTTTCCTCTAGTTCATTTTCCTTGTGCTTCTTCAAACATCTCACCTCTATATTGAAATATTCATGTTAAAATCCTTTAGAATTTTGAGACTAGTTTATATGCTTTGTTTCATAGTGAATGGAGTATGATTTTCATGTGGAAAAAATGTTTATGTATCACCCATTTATATTAGGTTAATATTATGAAACTTATATCTCTTTTACCATAATCAAGCACTAGTTTACATGATAAGCACTTCTAGATACATTCAGGGAACTAGCCCTTAAACCTAGAGGCTCACTTTTAGTATAGGTATGCCCACATACCTAGAAGTGTTCCCATGTTCCAAAAATATGTAATAGGCTTGAAACCATATTATAGGGTGAAATATTTTGTGATAACATAGCCTAATAATATATTTTTTATGTCATCCTTTTTGACCCAATGGTTGATATATTTAGACTAGTCTTTTATAACTTCCTTATGATTGTGGCTATGAAACCTTTTTGACACAATTAACTGAATATAAACTATTTTAGGCTAGGAAAATTGGTAATTTACTTTGATGACCAATCTAGGTATAAATTCAAGTTGGTTCAACTTATTCAAGGATAAGACTATGTCATCTAGATAGATAGATATACATAACTCATTGCATAAGAGGTCTACATAAGGAAATACCTCAAGTTTTATTTCTATTCGGTGGAGTCTTACCTTATATAGGGACATAAAATTATTTTAATAATTATTTTCTAGAGAGGAAGGGATTTACTCCCTCAAGATGTGACTCATGATTTAAACCTCATTTAAAAAGGCATTACAATACCTAAAACCTAGGCTAAATACAACCTGGATGAGTGTGGTGTATATGAACACTTGTGATGTAGCACAAGAGAAAATATAGGAAATAATTAACATGCCTTGAATATTTTATGTATTTATACATGTTTTAATTCATTATGAATTGGATTTATAATATTTTATTCCTCTTGAAATGATCTCTAGTCTCTAATAATCATTGTGAACGTGAACACTGGAATCAACCTTATTTAGTTTTATGTATAAATATTAAGATAACAAGCTAACTTCACTATTCATTTATACTAAATACAAAAGTAGGAATTTTTAATTTAATTGAATTATTTGTCTCATTATAGTTTTTTAATTTTGGATCTTGCTTAAGGATTTTTTAAATATAAAATCAAACCATACGTGTGTCATCATCACATTGCTTGTGTAAGATTCATAATGCTTCTCACCTTCCATATAAGTATCATTTATTCTTGGTGAAAGTGTGAGTTATTATATGTTATTAATTATTTGATTGGTTTGGAGCCTTATTATTCTTCAATTTATCAATGGATCTCGGCTATATACTTTTATAAGGTCTTTTAAATTGGACATGTTACAACTTGAAGTTTGTTTGAATCCTTCAATTTGTTAGTCATTTTGAATTCCATTGAATTTTTTAGGTGCATGGTGAATATAATAGTGACACATGTCTCTTTTTAATTATAACACTATCACAAAAATATTGTTTCTCTTCACTATTATTTAGAATTTTTGAATATTAACTATAGTGAGACTTTAAAAATGTGTGCATGGTGCCTCTTGGTTAGCTTGGAGATACAGAATTATTGTAATTATTTCTCATCCAAGGGAGTTGAGAGATATGTGAAATGTGAGATTTCAAAGATACAATATTCTACATACATAACACATGGATTATTGTCAATAAATATAACTCTTTCAATTTGATTTCTTGTGGTGATAAAATGCAAGAGTTGTGAGCATGTGAAGGTGCATGGTGGTAACATAAGGCATATCGAATAGGATATGTGTTTTATTCCAAATATCTCAATGTTAGGAAATTGAAATAATTACCATAATAAGGGGAAAACAATGTGAGGTATCTACAAAATTAAATTTTTACACTTGGAATTATTTTTTAGTTTTTAAATTATGCAATCTTGGAAGGTAGTTTATAGAAATGATAATGTTGTGTAGTACATTGAAAAAATATATGCACCATTATAAATAAAAAAATACTTTCAAATATATATATTATGACTAAGTGAAATAATAACCAACATTAGGAAACAATGTGTGAAGGAACAAGATATCCATTATAAGGCATTTTTATTATTGTAGTGCATGATAATTCAAGAAGTTTGAAAATGTGTCAAAATACAATGAACTAAGGTAAAACATTTTAAGAATAGGCATTTGAAGATTTATTTGCCCAATAGTCATCATACTATTTTTTTTATGAGAGAATCCTTGGTGCATGCTAAAATAATATTTAAAATGCTAAAGACCATTGGATCATGACAACTAAAGATTTAAAATTATTTTCATAATACCCTAATACTTTTGTAAGTTTTATTATTTTAGATGTGGGTCCATGTTCAGAAAATAATGGGGATATGTTGGTTACAATAGAAATTAGACTTGTCTGTAACCATGTTTCTAACCTCGAGGGTTCATCTAGTTGGATTAATTCATGGGAAGTCACCATTATGCACACCATCACATTTATGAATCTTTTTGGAAATAAAATATCCATATATAGGAAATAGTCTAACTCTACTCAAATAAAATGAGTTTAAAATATTTTGACAATAAGTAGAGATTCCATATCCCAAATGAGACTCTAAAAAATGGGATCATTAAGTTGAGACCAAAAATCAGCTTATCTAACATTCTTAGAGTATGAAATGCTCAAATCCGTTATATAATATATTGTATTGAGATGGGAGATAGGCTTTATAAAGAGTTTTCTAAACATTGAGAGATAAACATTCTATTTTGAAAATTAAGGCCATCAAGAAAGCTATACATCATCTCACTAGTCCTATGACATTTTACTAGACTTTTTATAACACTATAAATAGGTCTTTCTAGATCAAAATCCCACCAAAAGAGATTATTCTATGTGGAGGTGAATTGGTCCAATGAAAATTTAGGTCACTCTAGGCTAAATAATGGATTTTTATAATCCTCTCTCTGTTAATGAGTTGTATAATACTATAATCTACATGGATTATGAAAATGATTCAAGAATTGATGGATTTCCTTGTGAATTATATCAACCTTTTTAGATTATGTTGGGATTTTTTTTCACAAATTATACCTTAAATTTATTGCCAACTTAACACTTGACAATATTAACAATAAAAAAAATATCAATTTCATTCCCAAGACTTTAGTTCTTGATATAATATCTAATTGGTAAAGAATACAAATATTAAATGCATCCTACAAGATCATTTCCATTTCTTTATCCCTAAGGATCATGTATACTCTTTCCCTTCTCATTAGGGTTGAGAAAATAGGATTCATTCAAGGTAAATATATTCCATAAAACATTATTATAGTCTAGGATGGGATAGAAAGGGCTCATACTTCATAACAAAAAATTGTCTTTGTCAAGGTTTATTTTTAAAATGATTGTGAAAGGCTAAAGGGTCGTTCATTACTTTTATGCTTAAGACCCTTGGTTTTAGATCCATAACTATGTATACCCTATTTAGATATGTGTGTTCTTATATTACTATGAATAAACATCAATCTAATAATTTCCATATCTTTAGATCTGTCTAATAAGGTTATTTTTTAACCCATTTTCTTTAGGTGTTAGTTGGTGATTATTCATCAATAAGCCTAGTGAAGTGAATCTCCCACCATCACTCCCCACAAAGATCACTTGTCAATGGGATTTTAAAAATAATTATTTTCTTACCATCTTTTATGAATAAATTTAAATTTAAATAACACTATGGGATGCCTCTATATATTTTATCTTGCTTCTAGTTACAACATCTAATAAGATAAGGCTAAATGGTACATGTAGTCTTAGGGACCTAAACCCTGATGTCTTGATGTATAACAATAGAAATTGATCTCTCATGTGTAAATGTTTAAGTATATTAACATGCCATTTTATTATAAATATTCTCAAGTGGAATTATGAAATATGTTATCTTCAGAATGGATAAAATCTCTCAAATTAAATAACCAAGCCCCTTTCTCTTATAGGAATGTTTTATATTTTATTTATAGGAATTTGATTTATATCTACCCCTCCCTCTCTGCCTTATGTGGTATAAAATTTGAAACTTGAATGTTTCTACTCTTATAATTAAATATAAATCCCTTCATAGTTATCAGATATTATCCCCCATCACTATTCATTTAGAGATGCTAAAAATATTGGATTTAAAATATCTAATACTTCTACTACTATAGTATATTCCAAACCATCTAGTATGTTATAGTTGCAAATGAAAACCCCTTTTTTATTTTGTTCATTATTTACCAATGGTTGCTAGTAGCTTTATCTTTAATTGAATTAGTTTTAATGATTAATCTTACTTTTGATAAATAGAAAAAAATAAATTATGTTTTTGTAAGTGCACTTATAAATAACGGATTGAAGATTAAATACTAAAATAGATGAAATGAAATGATTGCAAAGAAGGCTAAACTATGAAAATAATAGATAAACATGGATTTTTGGTCTATTTGATTATTTGTGTTGGCTGATAAAATGCAGGAACTAGAAAACATGACCAAACACATAATCGAACTAGAAGGTGGATATCATGCCATGCAAGGAAAATAAAATTGAGTGTGGACAAAAACATTTACCACTAGTTTCCATGTTGACTAATTTTTATTTTTTATAAAAAATTGGAAAGGAAGGCACAATCACTTACAAAAATTGAAAATGGTTTTTATGTGCTAATTTTTACTTATAAAGTGTGTAGAAGAGACAAAAATAGCTTCTTGAATTTTTCAAACCTACTAGGGAATGCAATTACTGAATGAATTACACATATGAAAAATTTAAAAGCAGATGGGTTAGGATAACCCCATTCCCACCCATGATGATTCAACCTTTCCTACACATCCAATAATAAAAGAATGGACATCAAGCCCAATGTAGTTCTCCTACCTGGAGTGTTATGTGCAACAATGCTACTTTGACTAGATGAATTCATTTACATTTAGAATGAATACTTGATCATGATTGACGAGGGCTATATAAAACATGACTTTTACTTGGTTGATGATTGTTTGAGGTCCTTAGAACTTCAATTGGAAAGAATAGGAAACTTTTTCTCAATGTGAAATCATGTAAATAATCCTTTGAATTGAAATTACCAAGTGAAGTAATAAGTGACTTGATTATGACTTTATAGCAATTAAGAAATAATGACCACATGTTAAGAAGTGTAAAAACATGGAAGATGACATAAGGGAGGATTTAATTTGAAAATATAACCATTGGTGGGAGAAGGATATAAACATTGGATAGTGAAAATAATAGTTACCATCATTGTCCCTATTAGGAATTCATGTCCCCTTAGGAGAAGTGATGAAATTTGGATATGTGTTAAAGCATATAGTTGCATAATGGTGTTTTTGAAAATCACAACATTTATATATGTGATAGATGATGATATGAAGATAAAATTATGTCCTCTCATATTTAAGAATGGTGGAGTGGAAAAATAAGTAATTATATAGTTCAAAAATTAATTAAATATAAAAATAGGTAAAACATAAACGATTAAGTATTTATGAACAAATATAGGTTACTTTTTCCTTCTAAAAATTGAAACTTGGAGATATTGAATTTGAAAATTGCTCAAACTTTTTAAAATTAAAAAATTGAAATGTGAGTGTGGAAGGAATACACATGTATGTGTAAAATAAATGTTTAGTATTTCAAGATTCTTTTAGGCATTAAAGAATCGGTGCATATTCATGAAACACTTGGAGAGTATGGTTCCTTAGCAAAACTATTGAAAAGAATTGGGGTGATCAAATCCCAACTTAAATTTGCAATTTTAGAGTAGGAATAACACACATTTAGGGATGGTAAAACCTCAATTTACCTTTACTATTTTTGGAGAAATAACCTTAATTTTGGTCATTTCTTTAGTCCTTTAGGTTTATCCTAAGTCTTATTTGTGTTTTCTTTTATTGTATTTATAAATGCACTTTATTATAACTTTTTTAGGTGTCACTCATCATTCTAGTCAACATGTTGGATTTCAAGTTAATTACATGTAAATCATCTCATATCATATGGCACACACATCCAAATCACTTATAAGAGGATTAAGGACACATGACACACATGCTGAAGCTTGCACATTTAAATCTTTATTCCTCCTAGCTCTATTTATTGAGCTTTTCTCCTGCTATCTTCTAGTATTTTGATGGTTATATAATCTTGCTCTTGTTCTTGCATCCTTGTGATGTTTTTTTGGTCTAAATTCATTCTCTCTCAATTGTATCTTCTTGTTATGTTACTGAAGTGATTCATTGTTGAAAGATTTTAATACTAGTGTGGGGTTTTTAACCATTTAATAGTTTCCCCACTTGTCAAATCTCTTCTCTCTCATTTTGTGTGGTTAATTAACTCTTGAGATAACTTACAATTTAAACATTATTTTAATGAATACAATGTTATCTCTCTTTCGATCTTGGTAATAGTTGTAATATAGCAATATTTTTTGATCCGTCTCATTTTCTTCACCTTGTTTGGTTGAGTTTTTTTAAACCTTTAATCTGAAGTGTTGCAGGTTACTTAAGAAAGTTCTCAAATTATGAGTTTTTATTTTGAAATAATTACTCCATTTACAAATCTTCAATTCTCTATCCTAAATAATTAAATGTAATTTTTTTGGGTTCAATAAACACTTCTAGTATTGAACTCCTTTACCTTCTTTTAAATTCTAGTGTTTTGTTCAAATTCTTTTTTTTATTTTACTGATTTAAGATCCATATACACAAGAAATTTAATCTCTATTTTTTGTGTGGCCGAGCTTCCCTATCAATGGTTTCCCTTCCGTTTTGAAAGAAATAATTTCATATAGCTTGCTATCTTTGTTTCTTTTCAATATTAAAAAGTAAGAAATTGAAAGTCACATGCCTTTACTTTAAAAAATAACATTTTTTTAATCCAAGAGATTAATGCACCTTCCCTTTTTTTTAATGATATATACACAATCGTTGCAATTCGTTCGAAAATATTTCATAAGAAACCAAAAAAGAGTTTCTCTTAAATTCAAACCTTTTTCAAATACTTTCACATATATATATATATATTAAATTTTTAAATTTAGCTCTGAGCGCTTGGTATTGGCGTAAAGCTTTGATCTTTGATTTGATAGTACCTTCAACATTTTTCACCCCATTTTATGTACATTTTCCTCCTCTGAGTGCACTCTGTTGTAATGCTTCTACGTATTTCTCAAGCACAAACTGAGCCTTTAAATTTTTAAGTAATTCCCTTAACTCAGATTTTCTGCACTCACCAAAACTTTGTTTTTCTTTCCCTTGTTTTGATTTCTAAAATAGGGTGGTGCATATTCCCGTACCTTGGTGGCTTCATTTATGTGCATAAAAGTTGTGACTAGTAACTCACTATGCCTTGCTTCCCTTTGTTTTATAATCTGCAAATTCTAATGACTAGTAACTCACTCCAACAACAAAGTATAACGCATTTTTTGGTTGCATGTACCTTATACATTTAGTGTGATTTCTTAATTCCTTTCTGCGCTTTGAGAAAAGTCTCTTTTTATGGCTAGAAGTTGCCACATGCAAATACGAGGTAAAAGATATCACATTTGTTTTTTTGGTTCTAAAAAGATAAAAAATCAAAGTATTTTAGTTCGTTTGATTATCTATCCAAGCTTTATGCCTTCTTTAGCGTTTTGCTATGGACTTTAATTAGTGATTTTAATCACTTATTTAAACAAAAAGAAGCGTGTTAATTGAATTTAGATCCTTTATTCTAATTTAAATGGAAGCTTAGTGCATTAAATTCATAAAAACCACTTAATTTGTTTCATGTTTTTTTCATCAACACGTGAAAATATTCTTTCAAAAAAGCTAAAAAGGAAGCTTTGAAAATTTTCTTTCTTTAAGTGAATGACTCATGATATCCTGTTTTTAAAGGATTTGATATAAACCAAAATGTTTTCCATTATATTTGACATGTGTCATTTTAAAATTCAAACGCTTTTAAGGTATACGTTTTTTAGGATTTTTAAAAAAAGAAATTATAAAAAATAAATAAACATTAAATGATTTCCATTTTTTTAAAAAGATAAAGGCATTTTGATATTTTAGTGTGGCTTTACATTGAAACATTGATTTTTGTATTGTGTTGTGCTAAAGTTTTTTTTAATAAAATTACATTTATAAGTTATTTATTGGTAAGTAAATTTGATGTAAGTTTTTTTTAGATTATCATTTTTTAATTTTTTTTATATAATGATTTTTTCAAAATTTAATGATTATAATGTGGCTTTTTCAAGATTGATAATGTAGAAATTAATGATTTTAAGAATAATTTTTTGGGAAAAAAAAATGAAATTATTATTTTTTAAATATCAATTTGAATGTCAACGTAAACCCATTCTTTTATTACAAAATTCATATTATAAAAAATAAGTGAAATGTAAGTTTTAATTGACTCTCTCACCGCTTAACTTGTAACTTTTTAAAATATGCAAATTTATAATGTTGCATCTTCATTTCCTAATAAGTATATAGTTTCTCTCAATCTTATTTCTAACCCTCATTTCAAAATAATACAATCTATGAAGTATTCTATCGGTGGCCTTGGTAAGTACAAAATCAGTATTCTTGAAACTATTTTGTCTAATTCAAATATAAATTGTAAGGGTGTTAGTTTCAATGATTCAATTGATTCTCATGCAAATTTGACATCTTATTATTCTCATGGAAAGATACATAATGCAAATTATTTTGATTATAATGCTTAGGATACTCATGCTTTGGTTAAATATAATAAGTATTGTGTACATTTTGAAAAATATGGGTATCATATATCTAAATGATGGAAATTATATCATGTAAATCTTATGGTAAATCTATGCATGACACTTTTCACTATTGAAAAATGATTAAATCTCATATATGTAAAGGGTAAAATTGTTTAGATTCCTAAATAAAATAGATCTTTTAGAGACTTTTATGTGTTTTTATGTGATGGTTCTTCGATTTCTTCTCAAGGAATATATTTTGCTAATGACATCCTCTTTGTCTCTATTTTGATTAAACTCACATTATTATGCATTCCTTATTTTTTTATTATATATAATATACTTTTATTATTTTGACTAACTTATTTTCATGTAGGTTTATGCACTTTATGATGAAAATGATCTATTTTCTATTTATCTTATTGTACATATAATTTTATTACATTATGTATGTAGATTGTATTTTTTAGCATATTGGTTACTTAACTTAGAATATTAGTGTTAGCTTGTTTGTCTTGTAGGTTTTATGGATAACTTCTCTTTTGTTGGTACTTATTCCATTTTTAATCAACCAAATGGTCTGAAGAGGATTATTTGAGATTATTTATAATCACACGTTCATTCTTGCGACTTTTAGAAACAATTTATCTTCTTCTTTCTATCTCAAACTATTTAAATTAATCTTAAAGAAAGTTCATATTAATGGGGAGTTTTAAGTAATTTTGACTCTATTTCTTATTTGTAAAAGGGTTTCTCCACTTTTTTAACTGCATATTAGGTCTAATGGGGGGTGTTAGATAATTAATCTTAATCTAGATCCTTCCTTTAATTATTTAACCTCATCCTAAGTATTATTTGTCTGTGAATTAATTGTATTTATAAATTCACTTTATTCTAGTCTTTTGAGGTTTCACTCACCTCTCTAGTCCACTTGTTGGATTTATATTTACTTGCATGTAAGTTTTCTTCTTTCAAATAGAACACACATCCTCCTCACTTATATGATGATTATGATCATTTGAAACTAATGTTTAATCTTACACATGTATCTCCTTATTCCTCTTATCTCTATTTATTTATCTTTTTTCTCCTCTCTTCTCATCTTTTAGTAGTTGTAGAATATTTCTCTTGCTCTTGCATCTGTGAGATTCTATTTTGGCCTAAGTCTATTTTTTCACACTTTTATCTTATTATTTCTATGTTTTTAAAGTGATTCATTGTTACAAGATTTTAATACTATGGTGTGGGGTTTTTCACCATTTCATATTTTTCTCACTTGTCAAATCTCTTGTCTCTCATTTTGTCTGGTTGATTCACTCTTGAGGCAAATTTGTTAATTTATGCATTATTTTAATGAATACAATGTTATTTTATTTTGATCTTGGAAATAATTTTAATAATTGGTCTTTGCAACTCAGAGACTTAAATAGGATGAAATCCAAAATAGATTCACAAATATAGTGTACAATAAACTCTAAGTCGTGCATTGAATACCAAAACTAAATCAATCACTATAGACGTCATGTAGATTCAATTGAAACTTTGTTCCTAGAATACATGATCAGAATAGAATGGAGTGCATCTATGCTCCTACCATATCTACAATTAATAAAATAGAATGTGAAGAATGTAGCATAGAAATATATTATTCCCCCATTGTAACCTTAAAATCTGAATTTGTATGTAGATGTTCATCATAAATTATGTTTGAAACTTTAAAATTGAAGTAGGAGTAACTTTGCATGGAATATACCCCCATGATATGTGTTAATGACTGAATTTTGAAATATTTTATAACTTTTAAATCTATACATGTGCCCCAAAAAATTAACTCTTTGAACAAAGATTATGTCATTTATGAGAAGCTCAATGAAATGCCCCCATTTTGAGGTGATGGAATTGATCCTAAAAAATCATTCATATCAAAATAAGTTTTAACTTGAAACATAGTAAATATTTCATCATTAAAAATTGTAGCATATAGAAATTTTGTATTAGCATGGTAAGATTTGAATTTTGCATATAACTCATGAGGTAAGGCCTATAGAATACATTGATGAAGCTCATAAAATAAAAAATTAGAATTAGTTTTTTTATGTTTGGATTGGACGATAAGGATCTTACCACATACAAAAATCAAAAAGCACACACACAAAAAGTCCAAAGATGGAAATGTCACATAATAAGGCCAAGTGACAGACATAAGGGACATGGTCAAATGTGAATAAAATATTGTACACATGATAGATATCAATAATTTCATAAATGATGGACATATATAAATGTCACATACAAATAGGTCTAAGGGAAAAATTAGAGGACATGTTCAAGAGTGATATAGAACACAAAAACTATCATAGAGATGTACCCATCAAGGTTTTACACACAAGAGCCAAAAACCAACACAATAGATAGAAAAAATGTAATCTAATATGTATAAGTGAAAAACTATGAATGAAACATAGAATTAAAAAATTAGTCTATACTATGCATATGTAATGTGATCATATCCTATCAAATAACATATTCATGTAAAATATGTTAGATATAAATGTTAGTAAAACATTTATAAATAGCATAAAGCTAATGAATATAGTGGCCATAGAATGATATCACTTGTATATTGTCAATTGTGGATAAGATGCTCCTAGCTTAGTAGGCTAATGGGTATAATAATGTTCAACATCTTAGTCCTTATAAAAGTTTTTATGTCCTTAAAAACACTTATGAATACTAGTGAAACACATATATGATATAGAAAAATATGTTATCTATTAATAATGAGATAAATAAGACATTGAAAATATTTAAACTAGATTTATGATCATGCTCAAGTCTTGATTTTATATTTTTCTGAATATTTTTAATTTTTTTCTATTTTGAAACATCTTAATTCTGTGTATCTTTGCAATATTGAAACTAACAACACTAGAAACTTAAATGAATCAAAATATTTAAACTAGAAGAAGTTAGAAAGATATAAATAGTGCACAACATGTGTTATGGGTAGATATGCATTAGAAAAGGATTGTATGTCCAAAAATGAGAGAGGTAGCCCCATTGAAAATGAATTGTAACAATGAAGTATTTGTAGGATGATGAAAAATATATGTAAAGAAGTAA
>JARHVA010005383.1:332500-372500 GCA_037957365.1 Torreya grandis | reverse complement strand
AGATGAAGAAAATTGATTACAAACAAGACTAAACTATGAAAATGAAATATGAACTTAGCTTTTTGATTCATCTAATTGAATGTGTTGATTGACAAAATGTAGTAACTAGAAAATAGGACTAAACCCATAATCTACCCAAAATCTATATGTTAAGCCATACAAATGCATGAATACTTAGTAGGGATATGAAGATTATCACTATTATCCTTTTATAATAATTAATTCTTTTTAATAAATTGTTATGGTCACTCGTAATAGTTCAAAATAGGTTTGTATGTGATGATTTTTCCTTTGGAAGTGTGCATAAGACCTACATATATATTATTTTCATTGTTAAATATTGATAGGGCATGAAATGGTTTTATGATTTGAACGTATGAAAAAGAGGAGTTTAGTTGGACTGAGTTAACACTAAAGACCCACATGATGTCTAAAATCTACCTACATATCCAATTATCCAAAGAGGCAAATCAATCCCATTGTATATCTCTCACCTACAATGCTTTATGAAATAATTCTCATTTGACCATATGAATGCATATACAATAAAATTAAATAATTGATAATTTATGGATGCATAAAATAGGCTTATAACTTGGGTAAAGAGTACAAACTTTGAATTAAAAAGGACAGGGAAATTTTATCGATGTGCACATGTAGGTAAGCCTCTAGATCAAAATTTCCTAGTGAAATAATAAGTAACTTGAGTATTACTTTATATAAGTTCAAGATATATGACCACATGCTATGAAGCCTAAAACTATGGAGGATGACCTAAGGGAGGGTTTTGATTTTAATATTTTACTATTTATAGGATAAGGATAGAAATTTTGGATAGGGATGATAACATTTACTATTATTATCCTTATTGGGTGTTCCTCTCCCCTAGGAAAAAGTGATGAAATTTTGATTTTGGTTAAGGCATATAGAATCATAATGACATTTTAGTAATTAGAACATTTCCATATGTGATAGATGATAGTCTTAAGATAAAAATAGGTCATCTCTTATGGCTAGTAAAGGGTGAAAGGAGAAAATATGTACCAATTAAGTGCATAGGATAATTAAATATAAAATTTAGTAAAAGTGATATGATTAAGTATTCATGACTATATTTAGGTTACTACATTAATGAGTGATTTATCACTTCACAAGGGTATTCCATGTCCCAAGTGTTATGCATGTGACCAAACTAAGTCTCTCCATAATATTTTTTAGTTATTTGTGAGAGATCAACAATATTAGAATAAGATTCACTCTATCTTTCATCCCTTCATCCCATGACACTTTTCATGAAACATGGTCTTCATAGGATATCATGATATGATTCATAAAATAATAAAGATGATATGGCATATTTTTTACATGAATATTGTATTATAACTTTGGAAATATATATCTTTTTCTATTTATATTAATTAATATATTTTAAATAAAAAATAATTTGGTATTAAGTACTAGACAATGAAAAAAAATTCACATATTTACCACTCATGAATTGAGTACACAAACAAGGTCTTAATATTCCATTCTCTCACACTTGTTTGTTATCTTATGAGTTTACCCTTCCATTTTGTTAATACACACCTATAGAAATATTCTTGTCTATTTCAAACATACTAAATATCCTACACATACATCTCCATAACCTTAGTGTAGTCTACCTACACACATATTATTTCTTTTGGTTTCAATTAGTATTTCTAATTAATAATTGGCTCAACTAGATAGAAATGACCCTCTAATAGAAATGAATACATTTTAAAATAAATCCTTTCCTTAAGATGAACCCATTTTGATAATGTTTTAGTGGAATAAATAATTACCCAATTGGAATTATATATAAAAAATTCAAGGTATAATTAAAAAGTGGCTTGGAACTTATTTGGTAAATATATATACAATATTACACATTGAGAAAATCTGCACTATTCCTTAAAAATAAAAAATTAGTCACGAAGAACAATCACATGCCAAGTCTAAAGCAAAATAAATCCATTTCAAATAAAACATTATAAAGTATCAACACCATGTCATTACTTACACACATATAGTAAAGGAGCTGAATTACACAATCAAACTAGGTTGGAAAACTACGTGTAACTTGATTTCCATCCTCTATGTATAATATATGTATGAAATAATAAATAATCAAATGGGAGTAACTGGGGATAGCTCATCTAATTATAAATTTCCAATTTTTCAAGTTTTCAACACTCATAAGCACACATATTGTTTCAATTCAAAGAAGACTAATTTTTAGAGGAAAATATATCATCAGGACTCAGGATCATAGAAACAGAACATACATATATGGTCACAATCCCTAATTTATTCATAATTTAGTATATCCACCATAAGTCAATATCGATTGACGATACTGGTTCATATCATAAAAAATGACCTATACATATAAAGATATAATTATTAAACAAAATGAATCACATGTCTACTTTTTCATATATCAACTTCCATTATAAAGTCATAGTAAGACATACATCAAAAAAATATAAGTACTCATCCCTTTGTTATACTTAATATAATTATCACATGCCCCACTTTCAATATTTTACATTCACGATGCATGATTGAATGCCATATCTCTCAATATATATTTTTATACTATTTTTTATCCTATTAGGATTTTAAAACTGAATTAGTGTAAAACATATCGGTTAAATTGTATTTATATTGAACCATGCATAAACCTTTTTCTCAGTTAGGCTACCATCATTCTAACTATTCAGATAATTTTCATAGAGTTTAAAATTTCATTTATGATTTCTATAGATAAAACTACTTTTTAGATTTTTTATCTTATGGTTTTGAATCGTTTTTTTTAATTTCGATGCATAAATATTATTTTTAATTTTAACCCTAGATATTCATCATGATTTCATATTTCATCCTTAAGGTTTTTCTTTTCATACATGTTTTTTTATTATTGCTTAATAATATACATAAATCATGACCATATTTAAAAATCATTATTGTTAAACATAAGTCATCAAGTTACTATTTTCATATTGTTCTACATGTATATAATATCTTATTCAGATTAATTATGTAAGAAAATGTGTCAAAACAATCATATTTAAATAAACTAATAAGGCTAAATTATATAATGAATAATCCCAATCTAAGATGCTAATTATTACCAATAGATAGAAAGAGGCATGTATGACCTCTTATGTTCCTCCTATTATGGAGTATACATTGCATACTTCCATCCTATTGATGGAATTATCATGAATGTATACACATGACACAACTTCTAAAGATCTATTAGATTCCGTAGATGATAAATAATTCACTAAATATATTAAAATGAATCCACATCAATTGATGCAATGTCATATATAAGAAGAGATGAGAATAATAATTTTTTCAAAGCTTCTACATTACATGTTGAGACCTCAACAACTAATACTATCCTTATGTCTAAACCTATAACGACCTATATGTGATATCCAACCAACACTTACAAGAAAAAATGAGGCTTACAAGATATTTCCATACCTATTCCTACAAAATAAACACTTACCCATCCCATGATGACTACACTATTTCATTACCAACCTCTCGTATTGTACATTGCATTGAATAGACTATTAGAACTCTAAACAATAAGGTATTACATCTAGAGTAAGGAGGATCTAGATACAGCTATTCCATGGATTCACACACCTTACTCTATAATATATTATCCCCTAACATATAATATTATCCTTTACCAATAATATTTATATCTCTCATATTTCCTAAAAATTTCAAGAAGATATGGCATATTTTTGTCATACATATTCAATTACAATTTCGGAAAGATATAACTTTTTATATTTTTAATAATGATCATATATATAAATAATTTTATTTTTTTAATATAATTACCACATTATCAAATGCCATGCTATAAATCTGACTGAAAACATTAAAAGTGTTAGGTAGAAGTGGAACACCTTCACACACTCATTAGCCAATGGATTAATCCACATTGTAATGTTTCTAGATTCCTTCTAGTTTCTCCTTGTCAAGACATTCCAAGAAGGGACCAAGGGTAGAGGGAACAAGATAGGGGATGACAAAAACATAATTTTAGATTTGATTTCTCCACTCCTACTAATTCTGCTCACTAAAGGTTCTCATCATTGTGAGGCCTTTACCCTATGGTGGTTATAGACCTTCAACATATTTTTCCTTTTAGTTTAAATGAAAAAGTAAATATTTATGATTATTTTTGGTTGTTTCAACCACTCATATATATAATTAGGTAAATATTGAAGAAAATTCATAACAAGGAAGGGAACTTATAATCAACACTACACACCCTGATGGTGATAGTTTGGAAGGTAAACCAAATAGTCTATCTCCTTTTCCTTCCTCAACTTTGTAAATTGTGTTGGTTAGTTAGCATTTTATTTCATGATTACTATTTTTGATGTTTTTTACTTATATTGACATATGACATGTATTTTTTTAATGATGGTATTTTTCAACCAAAGGCCTTAGATTTGCTTTGATCTTGGGTTTAGTATCACTATGATTTTGATGTGCTATTTTTTCAAGATATTGTCATATGCCACTACCCTTTTTAATTGAAGTGTACTATGCTTTCATTATTTAAAAATATAATGTATATTTTCAATCAAAATTTTCTAACTCTTAATCTCACATATTCCAAGTATAGAAATTATAAAAAATTTTGTATCAAATTTTACACACACACACATATCATAAATCTATTTTAAAAAAAACATTTCCTATAATATGGATTCCAAAAATCTTCAATCTTCAAAATGTAGTTTAATATTTTAACTCTTTAGTTTTTAGAGATTGGAGTAGGCTAACTATTTTAAAAAGAGAACAACTATTTATTTATAATTCTTAAATATTTATTCAAATTCAAATTTGAATTTTTTCTCATTTTGAAAACGTTTAAAATTATTACTGAATTCCCAAATAAAACCAACCCTTATTTATATATAATTTTATATTTATTTTTCGATAGATTATTCTTCATATATCTTTATAGGAATTTGAATGTGGTTAAAACTTGAAACAACCAAACCACGTAACCAACTCATTCACATTTCATTAACTTAATTTTATATTTATTATTAAATATATAAAATTATAATATTTTATACATTTAAATATTTTTTAATATTCTTTAATTTAAATTATAAAAAATATATTTATATAATCATAAGAAATTTAATAATTCTTAATTATATTAATATTTTAGATTTATTAGTAAGAAAACTAACATCAATTAAAATAATATATAGTAAAATTTTATAAATCTCAAAATTAATTGTAAAGCATATCACCAAATACTAATATTTAAAATGATTTTAGAAAGTTAAAAATAAATAATAAATTTCAGATTAGAATTATCATTTAAATGATCACTTGTGAATGATTTAGTTTCATCTTATTATTTGGTTTCAAAATCTACATATCATATATTAAAACTTTATTTTTTTTGAAGAATTGAGAGGGGAAGCTTCTTATTTTGAAATATATAACAATATAGTTTTATTTTATTATTTAGTTTTAAAATGTACATATTTATTAGAATTTTATATTTAGTCCCTACAATGCAAAGAACTATAAGAATCGATTGAAACATTAGTTCTTATCCAACTGATCAATAAAATGCAATAATTTTTACATTTGTAAAGTTTTTATTCAATTTTTACAATTTTTGGGCTTTAAAAAACTATTAAAATTAATTACTTATCATTTTAGTGGTTGTACAACATAGTTTACTTGATCTTGTAATATAATTTAAAAAAATATTTAAAACGTTTTTTTTAAAATAAACATGTGTACATGCAATTATGAATTTTTTTAACTAAAAGAAAAGTGTACATGCACTTCTTCATAATTTATACAAATTAATTAAGTAGTTTTTTTATTTCAACTAAGTAACATGTATTACTAAATTTTTGTCATGTTCTCATTAAATGATTTAAAAAAAAAATTGAAACAATTTTTTTGAAAGAGACACATGTACATACATTAATAAATTAATGTAGTTTAAATACAAGTGTGACAAATGTATATCATTTTCCTATAAAACTGGCATTTATAATTTTCATTTTATGTCTAAAAAAATGGAGATAAAATAAGATAATTCATCGTTAAATAATCCTCTAATTATTATCAATGACATCTGTCCCATCAATCTAAAAATTTAACATCATTAATACAAAATTTCTAATAATATAACTGTTAAATCATACCAAAATTTTATATATATATATATATATATATATATATATATATATATATATATATATATATATATATATATATATAGCAGTTAAAGTTTTCCCATAAATTTTTAACATGCTTTATTAGTGTTATTATCGATGACAGATTAAGAAGGCAAAGTAATTTGCCTCCATGTCATAGGGTCACATGGGAAGTACAATTTGTCATAGCTATTTATTATGGCTTAATACATGACAATGGTTTCTATTAAACCCATATGCTACTCCCTAAAAAATAAAATCATGAAAATAATTTATAATCCCATTTTCTTCATGTCATGATTGTCTTTATTTGTGGTTTAAACTATTTTTCTACTGCGAATTAATATCATTAACTATTTTATTTATTATGGTACAATGAAATAATTTTAGTTTAAATTATATAATTAAGAGTTTTGATTTAATTTTATTCGCAAAATAAATTTAAACGTTGTTTTTGAGTATATTATATTTTAATTTTAAACAAATATGAAAATTGTAATTAATTTTTTTTTTCTTTTTAGATTTTAGGGTTCGATATATTGAAATGATTCAAATATATACACCCATGATTTGGAACAATTTAACAATTAAATATAAATACTAATTAAGGAGAGTTATGGGTATGAAATATTCTATATCCACTCTACTTATTTATATTAACATGATTCATGCATGCCATAATATAGAAAAGTTTTGATTTTTGAAAATACCCCAAATTCATTATTAAAAATATTGAACTTATATGTGTTTGATGCATGGCCCATTCTCCTATATACCTGGTTTTTATAACTATTTACAGTTTTATCATCCTTCACATATAATAAGCCCATGTTGTATTATATTTTTCACTAAATATGTGGTTTTTCCATGCCCCATACTACATCGGTAGCCTTGTCTTATTTTAGACATTTCCCTTATTCTTTTCAAAATTATTTTAGAACAATACACATTATATGTCTTTCATATTTTATTTTTCATGCAAAATATTCAATCATTTACAAGAGCTATTATAATATCATAAGATTTAATAATAAGCATATATTATAGTGAGCATAATATAATGATTCATGAAAAATATCCTTAGCTACTCAAAATTTATGAGCATTATAATATTGTATATATAAGGACTAGCCGCTATGTAGCCCTTGTTTCTTAAAATATTGAGAGGAGAAATATTTTATTTGGAAATATATAAAAAATTTATAATATTGATCAATAGTTTCTTTTAGTCAAATGGTTATATGTAAATGATATCCATACCTTCAAAATCATTTACAGTATAAATCTAGTTTTAACTACTTGACTCTCCATATCAAATTAATACATAAATTTGTATCTTAATGGATCGATATAAATAACTATCCTCCTCACTAATTAAACTACAACCCTTTTAATAACACTTTTTAGATTTTAATTTACAAATATAACCTTAAGTCACCCAATGTCACTCATGAAAAATACATCAAAGCATAAAATAAAAAACTTGGAAGATGAAATTTATATTATTGCTACAACTTGAAAAACAATTATTGGATCATCAAATTTATTCGAGGATGATTGTGCTCAAAGGCACACATTTTTTTACATGTATTCGATTTAGTGGGAAGGAGGAGAACTATTAGACTATCTCAAATGAAATGATTACTTCCAAATTTAGCACCCCTACTAGGATAAATGAATTACTTATTCCTTTCAATTTACACCAATCATGTTTCTTTTTATTGAAAGGTGCAAGGTGCACTTGCCTATCTAGTGGAGTTGGGTAGGATATTTGTATTACCTTTTCCTCTATATATTTAAATTTTGGCTACGATTGAGGGATCACTTTTCTTACACTCAACTAATTTGATAAATGCTTACACAGAAAACTAGAAAGAACAATTTAAATTAATGAGAAATTCAAGGTTGCATATCTATACCTAGTTGAAATGGTCGACTGTAACATCAAATTTTTGGGAGATGTACAATTTTTGTCATAAATTACACAAAAAATTGTTTGGACAAATAGATTGTTCATTTTTAATATAGTTTCTAAATATATACATTTTTTAATACATAGATGATAAAAGTATATGAAATTGATGCATTTATGATAGTGATTTGACACTTTTTGGTAAAAAGATAAGGGAATTATATCTGTACAAACACATTTTTTATGAGTAAACAAATAAACTGTTGTATACAATTTCATATATGGATAGATGAATTGTTGAATATTGGTCAAAATGTTTTTTGTTAAATTTTTAATATAAATATATATATATATATATATATATATATATATATATATATATATATATATATATATATAAAATTTTTAAGTCAAAACCACTAAAAAATTGGAATTGTAAATATACAAAGATAAGTTTTTCACCTTAACTTCATGAAAATTATTTTTTTAAAACAAGCCAACAATATGTAGATTGACCAGATATAGTATGAATTGTGTCATTTTGAATATAGTTTCTAGATATATAATATTTTTCAATACATAGATGATAAAAGTATATGAAATTGATGCATTTATGATAGTGTTTTGACACTTTTTGGTAAATAGATAAGGGAATTATACGTGTACAAACACAATTTTTTTTGAGTAAATAAAATAATTGTTGTATAAATTTTCATATATGGATAGATGAATTGTCAAATATTGGTCAAGATATTTTCTGTTAAATGTTTAATAAATATATATATTTTAAATATTTACAAATCAAAATAGCTAAAAAATTGGAACTGTAAATATACAAAGACAACTTTTTTACCTTAATGAAAATGATCTTTTTAAAACAAGCCAACAATAGATAAATTGTTCAGATATAAGTTTTATAAACTTTTGATTAATGGTAAAAATGTTATAACTATATTTTTAATCTTATATATATATATATATATATATATATATATATATATATATATATATATATATATATATATATATATATATATATATATATATATATATATATATATATATATATATATATATATATATATATATATATATATATATATATATATATATATATATAGTCCATAACAATGTATATAGTGTAGAAATTAAGTAATAATTATAAATAATAATTTAATATTTAAAAATTATATATTAAAAAACTATTCTTTCCCCTCTACAAATCCATATATATACTTTTAAAAAATAATAAATTTTATCCAATCAGACATGGCAATAAAGATGAAAAAGACTCCTAAGTTTCTTAAAAATCATGTGTGTTGCTACATGACTAGTTTTAGGCTAGGTTTGAAACTCCCCAAGCTTAAAACCAAATAACTTTTAGAGGGAAAGAATAAAAGTCAAAATAAAGACTTCTTAGAAGGGCGTACACCCCCCTTTAGCAAAGGAATTTTGTACTTGTTTGAGATATTTAATTTTTTAGTAAAAATTTAATTTAATTTATAGTTTATATTCTTATACTTTAAAATTATTTATTAGATATAAAAAATTAAGGCTACTCTACATCTTCTAAAATCGATTCCAAAACTATAGGAGTTAGCATTTAGATTTTAGATTTTCAAAATTCATTTTGATCAATATTTAATATTCAAAATTTCAATATTGAAAGATAGAATTAGAACTGAAGTTGTGAACCATATTACGTATGTAATAGATGTATACCATCAAGTATGATCTACCTACTTTACCTACTTGGGTATACCCTACCTGATTGAATATTAAAACAATATCTTGATCTTGAATATGCCCTACCTAAATACTTGATCCATTTCTTGATCTTCAATATTCTCTACTACTTTGATTATATGGCTATTCCATACCTACCTATCATTATTTCCCTACCTACTTGAGTATACCGTACTCAATTTAATACACAATCCATATCTTGATCTTGAATGTCTGTATCTAATATGACTGTATCTATCTTACCTGAGCCATATATTGAATAATTGATACCTAATTGAATACTTATGCCATATATTGAAAAAAATGGGAGCATTATCATGCTTGGAAATTAGTAGAGGAGGTATTATCAGATTAAGGGATAAAGGAGAGAGGACATTATCAAGGGATGATTGAAAAATAGGTGAGGAGGCATTATCACATATATATAAAAAGGAGAGGGCGTATTGACTGAGCCATATCTTGAAAGGAGAGGGGAAATTATCACCTATATAGATAAATGATAGACTAGGGATGATTAGGCAATTTACTTGAAGGTGGATTCGTGCTAAATTCCTCAATAATTAATGATATTTTAAATTAATGGGTCTATCAATATGAATAAATAATTGGCCTATAACATGTGACCTACATCATACCTATAGTAATTATAAAATCATTAATATATGACATCTACCACATACCTATTACTAAATTTAGGTATTCACTCAATCATAACTAACATTTATCTATAGTTTCCATCTAGTCACTCATATAAGACATGAATGTAGCTAATCACCCAAGTACATTCATTTCATAATATAAGGAGTCAAAACACCATTCAAGATTCAACCTAAAAATATATTTTTCAATCCAAAATAAATGTCAGACAGATGGATCAAACCATGTATTCTTTAATTCTAATCAATATGCATGACTAACTTATTTATTGCAGACTCACATAGAATAGAGTCATACTCTATCTTTCCAAGCTCACATAGGACACCTCCACTACCAATAAAACTACCAATACTATTTTGGGTGAAGAGGAGTGATTTCAAATCCTATTTTATTAGGTTCATATCAAAATCACTAATACCACTATATCCCTCTTTCCAAACCAAATTACTAGAGGAGGGTAAAGCACATAAATCATCATCATTCATCATAATCACTCTCTCATCATTTGTCATCATACATCATGTTTCCCCCATTGATATTAATTGTCCCTCATCATCCCTCATCATCCCTCATCATCCTTAATGACATTTTCATTGGCTTTCATCAACCCCCATCATTCATAGTCACTCCCTCATCATCCTTCATTATCCCACATCATCCCCAATCAGTCTCTTATCATCCCTCATCATCCTTAATCATCCTTAGTCACTCTCTCATCATCTTTAATCACTCATAATCACTCTATTAATGTTATTAATTATACCTAATCATACCCTCATTAACCCTCATTATATTTCATCACCCTTAATCACTCCCTCATCATCCTTAATTAACTTTCATCATCCCTAATCACTCCCTCATCTAACCTCATCATCCCTCATAAACCCTAACCACTCCCTCATCTACCCTTATCAACGCTAGTCACACCCTCATTATCCCTCATTTTATCCCATCATCCTTAATCACTCCTTAATCAATCTTCACAATCCCTAATTGTTACTAATCACTTCCTCATCATCCCTCATTATCCCTAATCACACCCTCATTGACTGTCATCATCCATAATCACTCCCTCATTATCCCTTATTTTCCCTCATCATACCTCATCATTTGTAATCATACCATCATCATCCATAATCACACCATCATCATCCCTTGTCATCTTTAGTCACACACTTATCATCCCCCATTGTCCCTCATCATTCCTAATGACTCCCTCATTGAATTTCTTTATCCATTATCATCCCTAATCAATCCCTAATCATCCTTAACTATCCCTAGTCACTTTATCATGATCTATAATCAGTCCTTCCTCATCTTTCATCATCCATAATAACTCCCTCATTTTCTTTCATCATCCCTAATGACTCCCTCAATAAATCTTATCATTTCTTGTTATCCCTATCAACTCTATCATCCCTCATTGTCCCCCATTATCCATAATCACTCTCTCATTGACCTTCATTATCCCTCATCACCCCTCATTATCCATAGGTAGATACTCATCATCCATAATCATCCATAGTCATTATGTCATCATCCTTTATCATCTCTAATCACTCCTTACTCATACTTGGTCATCCCTCATTATCTCTCATCATCCCTAATCACTTCTTCATCATTCCTAGTCACTCACTCATCATCCATATTCATAATTAAAAACTCATTTGCCATCCCTCAACATACCTAATCAATACCTCATTGACCCTCATAATCTCTCATCACCATTAATCACTCCCTTGATAACCCTCATAATCTCTAATCACTCCCTCATTATCCGTCATCATCCCTAATTAACCCTTCTAATACTTTAATGGTGGGTGCTATACCTTATTTATTGTCCTTGATTACATTCTATTCTAATTCCAAATTTTAATCACTCAAATAAGGCTCAAATAAACTCCTTATTTCACTTATCATATTTGAATTAGATAAGTAAATATTATCAATTCAAATCCATTTCACTCATTTTTCCAATTAACTTTCACTTGATGAACCAAAAAAACCTATTTCATTTGACTAAATATCAAATAATATATTCTTAGATTTTCTTTATATTCATTTAGATTTGTGGTAGTTCTATGTGTTACCTTTTGAAGTACTTGTGTATGCCATACTTACTTTAAACCTACTTGAGTATTCCATACCTATATATCCTTATTTGCACACCTAATTAAGTATGCCACATCCTATTGAATACCTAAGCCATATCTTTATCTTGAGTACCCATATCTAATCCTCACTATATCTATCTTACCCAAGACATGTATTGAATATCTCATACCTAATTGAATACCCAACACATATCTTAAAAGGAGAGGGATAATTATCAATGGATGCTTAAAAATTAGGTGTCATGTTTATCTTTTTTTATGCATATATATGTTATGATTCTTGATCTATGTAATAATTTATTATCATTATCTTAGATTTCATTAAAGAAATATTTAGAAAGAAATAAATTATATTAACGTCCACAAATGACTAAAATAAATTTAATGGGACTAAATCATAATAAGACATCAACTCAAAACATAAGCTTACATTCATCATAATTTTAGAGATATAATGTATGTATACTTGCTTAGGAAGTCATTTAAAGACACAATTAACATAGGCATATAAGTAAAAACTCCTTTCAAAAATTAAAAGTTTAAAAATTGTAATATTTAAATTATTCATTTCTTTCACAATATTATATTAAGCACTATAAAAAAATAAATGAATTACATCATTTAATATAATTTTTATTTACTAATTTTAATATGATTAAATTTAGTCATAAGATGCCAAATATGACTAAAACAAAGGAAATACTAAAGGAAAAATAAGGTAAGGCCCATAAATTTTTTGTCAAGGCACATCTCTACATTTTACAAGTATAATGATGACTTTTCATAACTTCCCTATTATAATAAGTGATCATATTATCATACTGTAAGTCTTAAAAATAGAAAAACATGATAGGTCTCATATTATCATATTAAACCACTAAGAATAACCTTCCCAATTTAAATATTTCATACTAATTTAACTATATTAGTTAGAATACATGAGATACATAATATATTCAATCCAAACGAACACATTAATTATATGTGATTATTATATGTCTAAGTAAATAAATTTTATAAAATTTCATACAACTACATCCAAATATTTTTAGTGTAGAAGGAATTATAAATCCCTAGCTCCAACACCATGAGAGGGCCAATAATAGTTTGATAAAAATTCTAAAATAACACAAGTATATTTATTTCAAAAATGGAAGACATTTCATCAACCTAGTGAAACTAAGGATAACTTGAAATTTTCACATATTATAATGGAAATTAGATGCTTGAAGAGATAGACATGCACAAGGACTTTTTAGGATGGCTCATAAAGAACCATAATTTGATTATGGAATAAATTAAGAAGCAAAGGTGTCATTTATAATAAAGATTAATTGAAAGAGGTTATTATAGAGGTGAAAAGACTAAAGGACAAAGTGAATATCCTATAAAAAGAGAAAGAAATCTTCAAATAGAACTTGGGTATTTTAGTAGATTCCAGCAAGGTGGCATTATATATTTGTATTAATAGTATAGATAGTCTCATGAAAATAATTAAAAGGAAAAATTATGATGAAGGCCCTAGTAGACCAAAAAATAAGGCCAAAGGTATGCAAAGGGATAATGACACCGATTCATCGTTTCATAGAATACAAAGTATGGAAATAGTTGTGAAGAAAATGATGGACAATTGGGAGGAAGCCTTTGGAGGTAATAAGGTTGTTCGACCATTGTTATTATTATTATTTTTTGTGTGTGTGTGTGTGTGTTTTTTTTTATTTTTATTATTTAGCCTTTTTATAGTTCTCTAATCACTTCCTAGAGAGTTCTTTCCAACTAAGGATAAGAGAGACATGATGATGTGTTTTATCTCATGGATAAATGTCTCTTAAAAGACTAAAATTTGATAATTGGGTAGCATACCTTTCAACTCTCTATTTAACTAATAATTTATCTTAGGTAAACCATCTAAATGGGTATATAAATAGTAAAATGGTGACCCTATACTCTTTATTGGGCCCCAAGATCAAAATTCTCAATGGGACAAATGATTATTTAAAGTTAATCTTCTCATCCCTAAGTGAGTAAATGAAGAGAACATCAAACACATTTTAGGAGAGTTGATAGGGGTTTAGATGAGACATCAGTACCTACATTTATAATGGAGAGTTATCTGAGAACCTTGTAGAGAATTTCATGTCACTGAGGATGATCAAGACACAACAATGCATTTTATCTTGAAGTTAAATGTATTTCAAGGGACAAAATGTTGGTCAATGGGTAGTGTATCTTTTAGCTCACTATATAAAACAATGAACATATTTCACAAACTCATATTAATGGGTATATAGACACTAAAATTATCACCCTCCACTTTTTTTTAGACATGATGTTAAAATTTATAGGCCACTTGAGGCATTCATGAAGAGAATTTTCTCATCCTTGAATGGAAAAATGGAGAGAATGTTCAACATGAATTGTATAACTATGATGGTTACAGATGAACCATCCATGCCTTCAGTTGCACACACAAGTAATCTAAGAAAAAATTAGATACTTCCATTATTATTGGGATGAGGGAGTTATTATGCATAAGAATGGATAAGGATAGAGGTATTAGGGATGATGATGAATTATGATGAAGTGACTAGGTATAATGAAGAACATTGAGGCACTGATTAGGGATGATGAGGTATGATGAGGGTTGATGAAGGAGTGATTAGGCCTAGTGAGGGTTGATTGGGAAGTGAATAGGGATGATAAGGGATAATGAGGGATGACAAGGGATTATTAGTAATGATGAATTTTGATGAGGGTATGGTTTAGGATAATGGGAGAGAATGAGAGAGTGTTTAGGGATGATGAGGGAGTGAATACAAATTATTAAAGATGACAAGGGTTGGTGAGGGAGTGATTAGGTATTATAAAGGATAATGAGGGATGGATTAGGGACAATTATAGACAATGAGGGATGATAAGTGAGTGAGTAAAAATGGTAAGGGATGATGTGGGCCAATAAGGGAGTGATTAGGGATCATGAGGGACAATAAATGTTGATGAGGGAGTGACTAGGTAAGATAAGGGATGATGAGGTCTAATGAGAGAGTGATTAGGAATGATGAGGGTATATTAAGGAGTGATTAGGTTTGATGAGGAGAAATGAGGGATGATGAGGGAGTGATTAAGTATGACTAGTGATGATGAGGGTGAATGAGGGTGTGATTAGGTATAATGACAACCATTGAGGGAATTATTAGGGATGATGATGGAGTGAGTAATTATGATGAATCAATTTGTAGGGACTATTAGGGATGATAAGGTTACTAAGGGAATGATTTGGGATGATCAAGGATGATGAATAAATTATTAGAGATGATGAGGAATAATGAGGGTCAATGAATGGGGGATGAAGTATGATGAAAAATGATGAGGGAGTGATTGAAATTATGAATTATGATTTATGTTCTTTAACACTCTCTCTCCTATGGTTTGGAGAGAGGGAGATAGAGATATGAGTGATTTTGATATCAACCTAAGAAAACAGGGTTGAAAATCACTCCCCTCTAACCTAAGTAGTAGAGATAGTGGTTGTGGTAGTTTTAGTGTAATATATGAGTTTGGAATGCTATAATATGACTTTATTCTTTACAACTTTTGTTTAAAGTAGTTGGGTCATGCATGCATGAGATTGGAATTTAAGCATGCATGGATTGAACCATATATCTAGAATTTGCTTCATAGTGAATGATATATTTTAAGGATGACTATTGAATTTTGTTTTTATTCCTTAAATTCTTATTGGAGTGTACTAGGGTGATTAAATACATTCATACCTAGTGTGAGTGGCTGTATCATCACTACATGTAAATATAATGTATGAATGAATGTACATACATGTAGTCCTAAGTATGGGGTAGATATCTTGTCTGAGTGACCATGTCATAAATAAGATTATGATATATGATGTATGCTATATGATATTCATTTATGCACATATATAGACCCACTAATCAAAAATATAAAAAAATATTTAGGAATTCAACACAAACTTCCCTTCAAGCCATTTTATTGATTGTCCCTAATTAGTCCTTTCTATATATAGGTGAGAATTCCACCTCTCCTATTAAGATATGGATTGGTAAATACCCCCTCTACTTTATATATCTAGGTTATGATTCTACCTCTCCTAATTTTTAAACGTTTCTTGATAATTCCCCCTTTTGTTTAATTCAATAATGCCCCTCTACTACTATTAGAGCATGATAATGCCTCCTATCCTTTATGATATGGCTTGGGTATTCAATTAAGTATCAAGTATTCAATTTATGGCTTGGGTAAGATAAATATGGTTAGGATTAAATACTAGTATTCAATATCAAGATATGGATCAAGTATTCAATTGGGTAGGGAATACTTAAGTAGTTATGATATACAAAAGTAGGTAACTCAATTAGGTATGACATATGCAAGTATGTATCATAATATGTATAGGTAGGTCATATTTAATTATAATAAATTAGCTATGTCATAGTCAAGATCAATGTATGGCTTGCTTATTTAGGTAGGTCATAGTCAAGATCAATATATGGCTCAAGTATTCAATTGATTAGGGCATCATCATGTAGGTAAAGTAGGAAGGGCATAATGAAATAGGTAATGTGGGTAGGGAACTATATATATATATATATATATATATATATATATATATATATATATATATATATATATATATATATATATATATATATATATAATAATTCATAACATGATTTGGAATTTTATTTATCATTACATATATTGGGAAGAAATCTTTACTTGATAGGTATAAAAATAATATATGAAATATATAGATCAAGAAGGAAGATTCCGATAATAGATAAGACTTTATTCAATAAATGCAACTAGGTAGGACATGAATGAATATATATATCAAGAATACATATTCCATTTCCTTATTGTGTAGGGAATAGATAAATAGGTAAGAAAAGAAAAAATCTATCTATCTGGAAGTAAAGAAAATCTAGATATTAGGAAGGTAATATTACACTAAAATATATGCATCACTCACTTTATATCTATCAAGAAATTAATTTTACCTAGACAAGTTATTGAGTGAAGAAAACCTAAATATTGGGAACACAAACTTCCCTTGCCTTACTCCTTGGCATAGATAAAGTAGGTAGGTCAAGTTTACCTTAAATTATCAGGTAAATCAAGATTGAGATGTAGATAGGGACTTCTAGTGCCCCCAATATATATATATATATATATATATATATATATATATATATGGCAAGGGGGACATTCCTATGATGGCCCTTGATTTATTGTATTGGGGACTAGGGCATACTAATAGTATAGTAGGGACTCAATTTTGGAATACCATCACATAGAATGGTGTTAACATTATAAAATAAACCATTAATATGATATGGGAATAATGATATATTTTTTCATTGAGGGTTGCATGTATGAATAAATATAGGTTGATTCATCTATCAATAATCTAACCCATCATATTACATAATGTTATATTTGAGGCAGCATAGGTCAGATCTCTACCTCAACCAATCCATACTTGAGCCCATATATATATATATATATGTATGTATATATGTATGTATATATACGTATGTATATATGTATGTATATATGTATACATATATATGTATACATATATATATATATATACACATATATATGTATGTATATATATATATATACATATATACATATACATATATACATATATATGTATACATATATATATATATATATATACATATATACATATACATATATATATATATACATATATATGTATATACATATATATATACATATATATGTATACATATATATGTATATACATATATATATACATATATATGTATATATATATATATATATACATATATACATATATATATGTATACATATATATATACATGTGTATATATACATATACATATATATATGTATACATATATATATACATGTATATATATACATATACATATATATATATGTATACATATATATATATATATATATATGTATATATATATATATATACACATATACATATATATACATACACACACACACACATATGTATGCATGTATGTATATGTTTATGTATATATATATATATATATATATATATACATATATATATATATATATGTATATGTGTATGTGTGTGTGTATATATATATACATATATGTATATATACATATATATGTATATGTATATATATATGTATATGTGTGTATATATATATGTATATGTGTATATGTGTATATGTATATGTGTATATGTGTATATATATATATGTATATATATATATATGTATATATATGTATATATGTGTATATGTATATATATATATATATATATGTATATATATATATGTATGTATGTATGTATATGTATGTATGTATGTATGTATGTATGTATGTATGTATCTATCTATCTATTCCTATCACTATATCAACTAGTGAAATCCATACTTGAGACTATAGCCTAATAAATCCAATATTTTAGTGTGTTTCTAATCCTAAAATTCTAAAAACTAAGTATTAACTAGGATGGAATTAAAAAATTTAACTTTTAAATTGTAACTCCTAAATATATGGAATTGATTTTGGAAGATGTAGATTGTCTCTAATTTTTCATATTTAGTAAAATAAATTTAGATTGCAAGAATAAAATGTGATATAAGTTAGATATAAACTTATATTTGTAACTTAATAAGCATAAAAAAGCACAAAACTTTTTGTAACTCAAAGGGTCTATGCCCTTTATATTTCATAGGTTATACACTTTCTAATTATAATTTTCCAACCTCTAACCATTCCCTCCTAAAAATGTGTTTCAAAGGGCATACACTCTTTTATCTTTGGACAAAACTAGTTACATTTTTTTAAGTTTTTAAAAAAAAATAGGGTATGACCTTTGTAAAATAAGTTATGTTTTTCATTATGTCATTTTTTTATTCCTAAACATTGTGCATCCATCCATCTATCTATATACCATTTTTAAATAAATGTATACCCCACTCCCTCCATCCCTTCATCTATATATCTATCTATATAATTAATTTTAATCATCACAAGTCATAGTTTATGGTATCATAAAGAGACGCCTTAGATTGCACAAAATTTACAATTACACATGTTGAAACATAATACAAGAAAATGGAATAACAACACCATTCTTTAATCAATTTAAAATTATTGAAAACATAGTTATCACATTTATGACAATAAAATGTAGTCTCAAATGAGATATGTTATAACATCATATCTACCAATATCTACATGCTAACTCATGGCCTTTGTAGGTTTAGCTATTTATCTTTTACCTCTCCTAGAAAGTACATAACTCATTATTTAAAACTAATTGGATCTACTAGGAACTTCTATAAAAAGTTTAAGGTAAGGTTTATATAGGTAAAAAATCCATCTACTTACAATAATACATAAAAACCAACTAGAACACCCACTAAAATCATTTGATACAAAATAGAATCCCAAAGAATCACAACACATCACACTCATAACACATAGCCATGTGCTACAATCATTAAATATACATTATATTCTAATGATCCAAAATACATCTTGACAAATTCCTTATTTTATGCATCCTATTATACCTTATAATGGACTTGGTAATTGATGGTTGCATACTAAATATTTATCTTTTGATGCATTTATTAGTAATATTTTCCATGTCATTAAGGTTCTGACATGGTTGTGATTGTTTGATATTATTCTATTCTTTGAAAATATTATTAATTTGTTGTGTTGAGAACCTTTTTATGATGTGTATTGATAGTATTATGTCTTTATTATTAAGAGTTTTTGACATCTCAAAAGTATCCCTATTATCCTCGATATGTGCACATGTTGATTATATTCTCTTATATTAACTTTATAAGAATGACACTATCATTCATGTTATAGTTATGGAATATACATAACATTTTTATTAATACATTAAAAATTATATTTTATATTTCATTTTCTCTCTCATAGATGTAATATTATTTGAAATATAGTTTTAGGTAGTAAAGATTGATATATATCAATTATTAGTCACAAGCTTAATTGGATGTGTTAGAGCTAACACAATTCCTATTCATGTTTTCAATGGATTTGAACACGATTATGAGTTAATTAACATGTTATCTAACCTTGTAAGTATGAACCAAGTGACTCATTTATGTGATTGGATTTGAATAGTCCATGAAATGTCTATGAATAAAACCACTATTTGATGTTCCTAAGATGAAATAATTATCTAACATTTTTTCAAAGGAAACCACTATTTGATGTTTCAATATAGGAAACATATATCTAAAATTTTGTTATATTAAACCATTATATGACATTTATACAAAAAAATGCCATCTTAGATTTTTCATGGGGGAAAGCACTACCATATAAAATTTAATTTATTTTTAATTGAATGAATCAAACTAATAGACATAGACTTTTGAAATTGATATATAGGAATAAAAATTAAAATAGATAATTTCAAATTTACCAAAAATAGTAAATAGATGTATAGATATGCGAATCTCCCTAAAATAGATATTATGCTGACTATATAGGATGATCTTGAAAAATAACTACTTGAAAGGACATGTGTACTATGTCGTGATTCAATGCAAAAAAATTAATTAAACTTTGGAAAGTACATAGATTGAGGATTAGGCCACACTACATCCTTTTTTATTTACCATGGATACATCTTCTTAAATCTGTGACTAATTTATTGATCTAGTTCTATGCAAATTTATATGAGGGTTTGTTGATTAATTATGTTTGTCAAGTTGATGTGTCAAAGACAAAAAAAACCTTTTTCCTACCCAATATACATAATAAATATAAAATTTAAAATTTGTAATTAGGTAAGGGGAATAGTCTAGCTATCCTTAAAATATGATGCATAATCTAAGTACTAATTACATAGATAAAATGAGTGTTAGGCTGGTGTAGTTCTCCTTTTTAGGGTTAGTGTTTGATCTGTGATTGTGAAAATATATGAATTATCTAGAATATTGATTGAAATGATTGAAAAATGGATGTATTTCACATTTTATAAAATATATTCAAAATGGTCCTATGATTTCTATAATGCAAAAGAGTTAAAATTGGAAGAAATAGTGCTCTTTTGTTTATTATGAAATAAAATTGCCATGTGATTGTGAGATGTATTTGGAAAATCCTTGGTGTGATTATATAGGGAAAAAATAAAATATTTATACTAAAAAACCTTGTTAAATTAATATTATTGGTAAAATAAACTATTTTAAATTTTAAATTTTATCAATCTAACACGGGAGACAAACCAACATTAATACTCTATCCAACTTAGTGCGGTGCTATCCCAGTAGAACATAGACTATTGGAAAAGGTATTAAAAGTGCATGTAAGGATTTTATAGATGAATATTATATGTTATAATTAATTTAAACATACTTTTTATATTATTTCATGTTATCGTAGAGATTATAATTTAGTGGAATGATGAATCAAGTAAAGGAAGTGTGTCAATATTAAACATTGACAAACACTTAATGATTAATTTTATGTGTCTAAATTTATCCTTAATTTATTGGAGTGATGAAAAAAGTGAAATTAGTATATTAAATTAAATGAGAACATAAGTGTCTATACACACTCTATATTTTGGTGTTTACACAAGATGATTAGTGTGAAACATGAAAGAGTATGCAATCTAATTTCCTTATATTTCAAGAATGAAGAAGTGATTTCCTCAATGTTGAGGCATTTGGATAAATGTTGAACCTATGGTGAGTTTAAATTTATCAAGTCTAAATTTAAAAAAATTTGGATGACTTTGTGTTGTAAAATATTGTATACTCCAACTCTCATTTGATTGTGTATTGTACTCTATAGAACAATTGAAATGATGAAACCATCAATTATGGTTTGCTACATATTAAATGTAGAACCATAGATGTTCAGTGATACTAGAGTATAATGTGACCCACATAAAACATGAAGATGAATCACATTACCCCAGATGAATCTATATTATATTTGAAACTCTAAAACTTTGAACTTGAGAGAATTGAAATCTCCATATATTAAATTAAACATGAATGAGTATCATGCCGACTCTAATGTATTGAATTAAAGTTGAATATCATTTTAATATGTAACATTTTTGAATATGTAACTTATATTTTTTATTTATTCACACCTTCCCATTTATATGTTTCAAGTGTATGGGAATCTACATTGAAATAATTATATAAATGAGTGCACATGTATGTCACATGCTCCCATAATCTAAAAAAATTGAATTGTGTTTTGATCTTTTACACTGCATAGTGCCATAAATATGAAATTTCATGAGTAATTTAATTATTAAGAAAAGGCCATTATGATTCCTTATTTTGAGATGAGAGATATATCCTTCAAGTCACTTATCTCAAAAAGAATGAAATATAGAATCATGTAATAATATTTAAACCTTTAAATGTATAACATCATAGTATTTGATTATAAAATTCAATTTGTATATGAAATGTGTGTTAGATAGATATATCATTTAAGCACATAACCATGATTTTCATGATATACAACATGGTAGTAAAGAAATAATAGAGATTAGGAATAATGCATTAACATACAACCTCACATAATTTTCAAATTATGTCAGATAAAAGGGACATGTGAACATATAATAAAAAATCAAGGTCAAGGACCATAAGAAAATGGTGTAATTATGACAAACAAGTAAAAATCATTCATGTAAAAGGTCAATGGATACACATAATAAGAAATTAAGTTGTAACTTATCATGCAATAAATAAAGAAGATTAGGCAAATGAGAATAGTTATCATTATCCATATGTATCCGTGTCATTGTTTACAAATATCATTTTTACTTAATACATGTACAGTATGAGTGATTAACCAAAAAAAATTATGATATTTATCTCAACATATTAAAAAGGTTTTCAATAGATACAACATGTTGAATTATTCATGAAGAACAAATAGATGCACCCAACTTCTCAAGATTGTTAGGTAATAAGGGAAAATTGACATCAAATAACCATGTGAAATTATGTCCTTTATCACACTCAAATACTCATGAAAATAAAAGTGTATTTAAAAAATAAAATATTATATCTATCTAACATAAAACAAATAACATATGTAAATAAGTAATCTAATAATATTTGAAAAATACTTGTAGGTCCTGATTTTGATTTTTTGAATAATATAAATTGAGTTTTTTTAAATATTTGCATGTTTTTGAATTTTTGAAATATTATATATATATTTTTCAAGTTATACTAATATTCAAGGATTTGAAAATAAATTAAGTAGGATGGATTTAAACAATCCTCAATAAGGTACACAAGCATAGTGTGGCAAGAAGAAAAGAAAGCAACATGACTCAGAATGTATGTGTAAATGAGTCAAAGAAATGAGCACAAATGATAAAGATAAATAATAGTTTACATGCTTCTCAAATGGGGAAGAGGATTATATGTTAATAGGTGATAAAGCCTTGAAATACATAGTATGGAGGTATTCAATGATAATTAATTAGAGTGACATGAATGTAATTATTTGAGATTGTTTGAATTTATTTTTGAAAATCAAGAAGGTAAGTGCCTAAAGTGAAAATAAAGATAAGGGATAGAAAAATGATTTGATAAGGGATATAAGAAATAATGATGAGTTAAAATAAAAAAAACTAAGTACAAAAAGAAACATACAAATAGATAATCAAGAGAATCAAACAAATTGGTAGATTTGGAGGAAGTAGATGGTTTTGTAAAACTAGAAAACTCATCAAGAGAATGCACATATGTATACCCAATTGTATTGTATGAAGGAGTGACTTCATGTGAAGAATAAGTATAACTATAGATTCATGTGAATCTAAATAAGTATCATATTACATAATATAAACATATGAACCACTAATCATATACCCATCTAAACATTTATCATTATGTGTCATAGGAGAATATATAACTATAGATAGGGATTTGATGTACTAGAGAAAGAGCCCGCTTGTATAATTACAAACCAAACAAACATTAGAGCATTAAAACATATATTATACCTATACTAGGGGTGAGAAAATATGAATTGAAATAATGAATGCAATCAAGAAAATAATTTTTTTTTTACCTTCTTACGAATTGATTTAAGTAGGATTGAGCTTGGCCTGTGAGCTAGAAGTCTTTGACAATGCTAGTTCCTTATATGCAACATCTCTCCTTGTTCACCTTGATTGTTATAGTTTTGAATTGATTTAAAAATTGGTAGAATATTGAATATTGTAAAGCTATTTTGGCATAACAACCTTTCAAATATTGTATCTTACTAGAGTAATATGGGGAATGTAATAAGAGGTTAGGCTTTGTAAGATGTAAGCTTTGTAAGACATAAGATTTGTAAGGTGTAAGATTTGAAAGAAGAGGTAGGCCTTGCCATGTGATTTGAATATTAAATTTGCAAGTTTCTTGGATGATGAGGATAAAAATGAATATTGATTTTCCTATAATTATAATATGTGTATTCTTTGTAAGCTTAGTTTAAGAAGTTTACCTAATTAATTAACCTTACTTAACTAATGTAATGTGATGTGAATTTGATGGTATAAGATGTGATAATATAAGAATTTGGTTAATTGATTGAAGGGTCATTTACAAACAAAGTACTGATTTTATGTATGTTTTAACAAATTAAATGATCTGATGTAGTGCATTATCTCAATTAGGCATGAACTAATGTGTCACAGAATGTGTAGATCAAAATAATGGGGTAATTGTTTTGATTTAACTATATATATATATATATATATATATATATATATATATATATATATATATATATGTATGTATGTATGTATGTATGTATGTATGTATGTATACATACATGTGTGTGTGTGTGTGTGTGTGTGTGTATGTATATATATGTATGTATGTGTGTGTGTATATATATATGTATATGTATATGTATATGTATATGTATATGTATATGTGTGTGTGTATATGTATGTGTGTATACACACACACACAAATATATATACATATACATATACATATATATACATATATATACATACATACATACATACATATATATATATATATATATATATATATATATATATATATATATATATATATCTGTGTGTGTGTGTGTGTGTGTGTGTGTGTGTGTGTGTGTGTGTGTGTGTGTGTGTGTGTGTGTGTGTGTGTGTGTGTGTGTGTATTTGTGTTTGATTGAAATAAATCAGTCTAATGCCCATTTAGACATAGAAGTGGCCAAAATGGAGTGTTTACATTTTTTCACTATTTGAGAAGGCATTGCAAGACATAGGAAAAGTAACATCTTTTCAAGTAATGAAAAAGCTATGAAGAATAAAAATAAGATAATGATTGAAGAATGATTCTCCAAACAAATTTTGGCAAACTTATGAAGATGCTCCCTCAAGGGAATGGATAACGCATAAAATTGATGGATGATCCCTCAAAAATAATCAAGAAAAATAAGAAATAAATTAACCAATGGGTGAGATTAATCCAATCTAGATAATACCTACAAATATTGATTTAAAATTAATGATTTACCTAAAGGTAGTTATAATCAGTAATGGAGGTTGAGACACTAATTTTCCTAAATATGGTTATAATTAGTGGCATAGGCATGTGCCCCAGAAGGGTGGATGGGTCAAACTAATGATTTTATCAAAGGCAGTTATAATCATTTTGATGACCAGGATTGAATAATTATTTTTCCCCAATAGGGCAGATTTGATTGTGATAAAATTAGTTATGCCCTAGTAGTGAAAATTGGAAAGCATAACTCAAGGATACAACTTTTTACACAAATTAAATATGATCGAGTGTAAACATATATGCAATGGTCTAATGACTAGATAATCCACAAACAACCAAGCACATGAGGATGTGTAAAGTGATAAGATAAATGATAATCAAAAGAAAAATATATTGATTTAAAAATGATGTGATTGGATTGGAATAATTTTAATAAAATGACCATGACTGTTTGTATATGCTTATATGTATCTTGAGGAGCATATAAATTAGCCATATGGTCTATTTGATAGATATTTAGTGAACAAGGAGATATGCGCTCCAACATTGCCAAATAGACTCCCAAATCTAGATTTTTGATGTAGCATGAAATAATATGCACCATGATATAAATCACCATGATGAATTGATTGTAATGCACATAAGGACTAACCCATAATCTAATAGACAATTGATAACAATTCACCAGTGATAAAAAACATGATGATAATGCTAGCAAATGCCAATGAATGGACTCAAGTATAACTATGTGATAGGAAGTACCATAATGATGACCCTATTAGCACAATAGACTTAGTTAAGGAAACAATATAAAAAGGAATTAAACATGAAAACACACACACAAAATTGAAAATAAAATTAATAAAAATCATCTTATTGTTTAACCAAGTCCAAATCCATGTGTGAGGGCTCAATGATAATGATAAATGGATGGGGCCCCCAAGAAAGGATACATCAAAGAGTAGGACACATCTCTAGGGAATAAAATAATTGGAACCAATATGAATTTACCCTAGTAGGGTAGATTTTGGAAAGACACATCACAATAATGGTTTAGGAATTAAAGGAGTGGATTAATGATTTTGACTAGATTTAGGACAAGACAAATATTTTTGGATTTTGGGTCTTTATATCTCATGTGGAGATTGTCAGCCTATTTTGAATTTGAATTTTTTTAAAATATTTGATTTTTTAAGTTTTTTAAGTATCTCAACTCAATTGAGTATTACAAGATATATAATGAGGATAACATTTCTTTAATTACTTGTAAAATGGTGAGAGCATTGGAACGGGGTGACTGAGCTAACCTTAGAAACTGAGCACTACTTACATAGTCCAAACAAACCTTAGGTCAATGTAGTTCCACCTATAGAGTTTGAACTACAAATCAATACTAGGGTGGAAAATAGGAATGGAACAGGTATATGAATTGGTACAAATTGGTCTAGGAATTAGTACAAATTGGCATAAGAATTGATGCATGAATTAATAATACATGAAAATGAGGGAAAGGACTACAAATCTCCAAGGACCATGTCATGTGAGAGACAAATGTGTCCAATAATCATAGCTTCATTAAGGTAATAGGCAAAAATGTTTCCCAAAAAAGTCTCAATATACCTTCCACTTTCATAACAAGGACAAGATAAGAATATTAATGTTCACAATAAGATGAGTTGGACTAAATAGGGTTAAATGGATTAAAATGATAATGGTTAATAATTTAAGTGGGCATAATTTTTGTCATTGGATGAATTATTTCTCTTTCTTATTTGATTTCTTGATTTTTTTAGCATCTCAACTCAATGAATGATCACGATATGTGTAATGTAGACCCTTTGTTGTGTAACCAATACCTTGTCAAAATAACTACTCTCTGTGAATCCTATTGGTGTTTTGAAATACACTAATGTTGTTGTGATATTCATTAATTGTTGATTATACTTATTTTAAACCTATAAACGATATGTGTTTTTATCCTCTTTAAAAAAAGTGTTGCTAGGAATGGTAAATAAGGGTAAGCATGGGATAAATTGTCTAACTCGATAATGTAAAATAGGTCTCGAGTGAATAATAGGTTCAAAATGGAATGTATAATGGTTGGAGGATAAATGAATATTGGTATTTTCAATAACACATAATGTTACTGATTCTAAATTTGACTTGTCATTGGTTGTGGTGAGGCCAATATTATCTTCAATAATGTCTTCATCATGTGATATAAAATTGATTTTATCATTTATTGGCACATCAAAGAGGTTTTTGCCAACAAATTCTTCTTGATTTTTTAGATTTGAATTATCCAATAGTTCCTTGAATAAGGTTCTACTAAGGGATGTTGATAACTCATTTTTATTTTTCCTTGGTGCCTTAATCAAGGTTCCATTAAAGGCCTTTCACTTTTGATTTTGATAATCGTCTAGTGTCTCAAACAAGGTTTCATTAGAGTATGGTGATTTTAAACATTGATTTTCCCCTAACACCATAAATAAGGTTTAAATAGGATATTTTTCTTTTGCTTTGATAGTGTCTTACTTCCCCAAAAATTCTATAACTAAAATGTTGCCATGAAATAAGTTCAACAATGCGTGATTCTATCAGTCCCAATTGATGTTTGTGGGATGTGGTATGTTAATATAATGGATAGGTTAATTAATGGTAAAGGAATGTGTAATGGAAATGAAAGGGTAAAAGGCAACATAATCCTCATCAAGTCTATATGATAACTTGCATCAATGATGAATGAAACATCCTAAAAAATCATTGAAGAATCATAAATGCTTTCAATTAGATATGTCAAAAATGTGGATCCAATGTCGTAACATGCATCAATATTTTATGATTTTGAAGTTGATTCTAACTCAAGAGGATCTAAACTTGATGTTGAGACTAGCACTAAGTCTTTTACTAATGCTAAATTTGATATTGGTTTCAAAATGGAACCCAACTCTGATATTGATTTTAAAATAGAACCTACTCAAATTTAATGTTGTCGACAAGTACCTTGTTCACCTTTGACTTAGAAATTGAGACTTTAGGATGAAGAAATGTTTGGAAATTGTGAATATTTGGCAATGGAAGAATAAATCACTTTATCTCAATAATAATAGGTTCTTCAAATATATGATCATTGAATATGGGTCATATTTCAAATAGAGTTTCTTCATCAAATATAGGTGGATCAGCAATGGTTTAAATTTGATCAAATATAGCTGATTTGACAATTTTTTTATCAATGGTTCAATTATCTTGATCTTTATTTGGAAGTGGATGTATCTAATCATGATTTGGAAGGAGATCATTACATATTCTGACTGAGTAGCTATCTAACTTGGACACACTTGGATTTTTTATATATATTGTCCATTTGAAGGGTAATGACATAATAGGGCTAGACTATTGGCCTTGTTGTGGTATATCTTTATAATGTCTAATCAAATAGCATAAGTCCTTGATAGAAAATACATCTATAATTTTAGTACCCATTTACCACAATCTAAAAAATATGTTCATCCTTATTATCAAATAGTTGTCAATAAAATTGCTCTTGTTTATTATCTATACTAAATGACATATTTGGGAGGTATGGTTGATGTAGAATATCTGGTTGGATATGTGATGCCATGACTTAGATAAATCTTGGACTAATTCCCCCAAGCAAGGATACATACAAGGGTAAATGGATTGGAATAAAATTGACCCCAAAAAGGGTGGTCTTAGCACAAATTAGAATAGGCCCAAACAAGGGCAAACTAGCAAAGAATATAATAGGCCCAAAGAAGGGTGAATTGGAATATAATTTAATAGGTAGAAATGGTATTGATTTGATTGGCCCCAAATAGGGTGAATTGGAAAAGGTTATAATTGGTCAAAATGTTCTTGATTTGATTTTGAACGAAAAGGGGGGAATTCACATATGTATGAAATTGGTCAAAATGGTATTAATTTGATTGGCCCTAAATGAGGTGCATTATCACATATTAGATTTGGTTTAAATCATCTTGATTTGATTTTCCCTAAACAATGTGAATTGGCATAGATATGATTCAAATGAAAGAAAGAATCGATGACGTGACTTTGTTATTCCCAATAGACAAGTGTGGGAAATTGTATGAAAAGGTAATAAATGGTTTTAATTGGCATAAAATTGATTTATATTTGGACTAGAATGGTAAAAAATTACATGGGAATGGTACATAATTATATTGTCATAGTACACAATTGGTTTGGTATGTGGTTCAAGATGAACTAGATTTACCTTTGAATGGCTTAGCATATAACTAGTTTGGTACAAAATTTGAAGTGGAATTTGACTTTGATAAACATTGAATGTTCAAATTGGGCATGTTAATGCAAATGTAAAATGGACTAGTTATATCAATGTTAACTTTGACATAGTTTGGGATAGGAATTGGTGTTTTGGCTTTAGAATTGGTATCAAAATTTGAACTTGGCATTGGAATTAGAACTAGGTTTGGAACCAAAAGGATGAAACACCAACATGGTTTAGACAAGGACTCAAATTTTTGGTCTTGATTTGGAAGGTTTTATCTTGGAAACTTGACCTTGTGAACAAAGAAAGGAAACTTGATTGATTTGAAGCATTTTTCGGACCTTAAAATGTGTAAATATTATCAAAAGAATTGGAAATTTAAACTTTAAATGTTTCATCAAGATACAAAAATGGTTTAGATATTAATTCCTAAAAGGGATTGATCTTGCCATAAATGAAACTAAACTTAAGAACATGGTTTAGAACTTAGAACTTAGAGTTTTTTATTGAAACCTATAGGGAAAATCATAATTGATAGTTGAACTTACACTTATGTTTGGAATAAATTAAAAATAATAAAGGAACAATCTTGACAAGAATTTGGACATTGGTTTGAAATTGGTCTTTAGATTGGGACTAGGAATATGTTTGGAACCAAATAGAGGGCATAAAAACATAGTTTAGATGAGAATATGGACATTGGTTTTGAATTGGTTTGAAGTGGGCAATTTCATATTTACACAAGACTTTTGGTTTAAATCCAGTATCCTAACAATGTGATTTGGATAAGAAATGTTGGTATTTGGACCAAATTTAGACACATAACTTTTATTTTACTTAGAATTTTGGAAAAGTAATGTGTAATTATGTGGGTATAAAAATAGTTTTGGATTTGGACTTAGATTTTTTGATTTGGTCTCAAGTTTAAACAAGTTTTCAACGTAACAATCAAGCAACAACACACAAGCATTACAAGGCACTTTAATAATTGACGTGGGTTTGCATCACATCCATTGAACCTTTTGAAACACTTTACTTGAAAGAGCATTAAAATGTTTAAAGTTCATTAAAGAAATAATTTCAATTATTAGTAGGGTTTTTAGGCCTTCCCTTCTTTCTCAAGGTTTGTACGATAAAGGCAAACTTTAGGGGTTATTAACTTTACACCCCCTATGTCAATATATGATCACTAATAAAAGATTCATATAATTTTTTTTACAATTGGTTATTTATATGGTCCTTATATACAACCCATAATAGGTAGTACATGGGTGAAAAAATATGTTAAAGAATAAATTCAAATCGGGCAATCCACGGGAGGGGTCTTTTCTCCACTGCAATCATTCTAGCCTTACCTTCTAAGTAGTAGTGTTTTTAGAGCTGGGTTCCTTAAATATGTTATCAAATGGATTAGTTTAAGGTGTAACCTTACCTTCACAATATTCTCCTAGAGGAATTATGCATGGCCATAATGACAATTGTCTTCCATTTCAATATAGAACATACGTTGGGGAAATTCCTAGTCATGACACCCTATGAGGCTTATAAGAAGGTGATGAAATACCAATTGAAAATACTAAAATAAAAATGTGGAAGGTATAATTTGTACTAATGAATCTTTGGGATAAAATTACTTAGAATTTTTGCATTTCTAAGTCACCCAAATGTGGAGATCATACTAGCAAAACTTATTCACAAAACACACTTCAAACAAAACATGAAAGGAATTAAAGAACATGAAAAATTAAAAAAAAAAAGAAAAAAACCCAAATTGAAGTTTGGATTCATTTATTTATTAAATTTAAATGTGAATAAAAATTTATTTGCTTGACTCTAACACCACTCTTTGGCCAAGGTCTTACATCAAACCAATTAGTAGTTTTTTTTGTTTTATTTTATTTTCAGTGTCCTTTAGGAAAATATACCCTACAAAAATAAGAGTATTAACAACAAAAAACACCAAAAAATAAATAAAATAGAAATTAAATAAAATGAAAAAACCTGGAGACATAAAAAGTTTTAAAAATAACCAAAAAAAAAAATGATAGTTAATAAAATAGTTATATCTAAAAAACTATAAATTGTATTCTAATGAAATTTGTTGAGAATGTTAATAAAAAAAAGGTGCACCACATTTTAAAAAATTAGAAACAAATAACCATTATATCAAAAGTTATATCTATTGTTATGGGTGTTTTTATGATAAAAATATTCAATGAGTAAAACATTAATATCTCCTAAACTATAACTCAGATTGTTACAAAATTTATACACGTGTTAGTTGAAATACAAACACATGACTTTGTAAAAAATTATAAAGAAAGATAAATATAATTAAATTTATATCTATTTTCATTTCTATATTTATGAACTTTATCCACATAAATTATAAACACTTAAATAAAATGATGTGTGGGTTGCACAAATGAGTCCCACCAGGCATCCCATTATATAGATAGGGATTTGATGTACTAGAGGAAGAGATAACTTGTATGATCACAAATAAAACAAAAATTACACCATAAAAACATCTAATATCCCTCTACCAAGGGTGAGAGAATATAAATTGAAATAAGATATGCAAATAAGAAAACAATAAATATTTGCCTTGTGAATGACCTTCTTACAAATCGATTGAAGTAGGATTGAGCTCAGATTATGAGAAAGAAGTATTTAGAAATGCTAGTTCCTTATAGGAAACATCTATACTTGTTGACATTGATTTTTGTATCTTTGACTTTATTTGGAAATTGATATAATATTGAATCTTATAAGTCTATTTTGGCATAATAAACTTACAAATATTGGATCTTACTAGAGTAATTTTAGCATAGTAATATTATGATAAAGAAGCTTGTCTAGATTAGAGGAAGAACCTCCAATTTATAGAATCTTGAAATGGATATGAACCATTCATCTTAATATGAGAATCAAAGGTAAAAATTTCTCCTACATCCTTCATGATGAGGAATATGGGGCATGTAAGAAGAGTATATGATTTGTAAGATGTAATCTTTATGAGGACTAATATTTGTAAGATGTAATATTTGTAATATGTAAGCTTTTTAAGGTGTAACCTTTGTGAGTTGTAAGCTTTTTAAGAAGAGGTAGTCCTTGCCATGTGATTTGAATATTAAATTAACAAGTTTCTTGGATGATGAGGATAAATAGGAATATTGATTTTTCTATATTTATAATATCTGCATTCCATTTAACCTTATTTTAAAAATCATATTAGCTAATTAATTTCTCTTAATCAACTAATGTAATGTGATGTGAATTTTATGGGATAGAATGTGATAATAGAAGAATTTGGTTAATTGATTAAAGGGTCATTCATAAACAAAGTATTGAGTGTATGTAATTTTTAGTAAATTGAATGATCTGATGTAGAGGATTACCTCAATTAGGCATGTATTAACATGCCATAGAATGTATACATCAAAATTCTAGGGGAATTGGTTTGATTTAACAATTTATGGATAAATTTATGTTTGATTTCAAGAAATCAATATGATGTCAATTAGACATGGAAGTGGCCAAAAAGGAGTGTCTATAGTAACTACCTATACCTATGGTGAGGATTTATAAATAACCCAATGTGCCTAAGGAGATGGAATCTTTTTGGGTGCCACTTTTTGCTTAAGAGAATGTACCTTGATATTTAGAATGAACTTAATATGCTTATGTGTAGCTATATCATGATTATAACTAGATGGATAAATTGATTATGTCACATGTTCAATCTCATTAATAGATGAAGAAACTGTAATGTGCTTTGGACTATGTAAATCTTCATCCTGTATAGTTCTATAGACTATTTCATTACCATGATGATAAATGATTGTGTTAGGGAACTTTTATTTAGGATAATTTCACATCATTAGTTTAAAAGGATATTCATATTGGATTCATATAGTTTTAACCGCTTGATTATCATTAATATATTTGAGACATTAATATATTGTAGAAGTTACTTCTCTAATTTTTTGTATCTAAGGTGTCACTATAACATATAAAATACCCATGTGTTTATTAAAACTAAGAATGGAGTGGAAACTATAAGAGGTTCAAATTTTAAATGTAGCACTATTTACCCAAGAGTATCATATTATGACCATCAAATGGTTTGTTGAGTCTATAAGTATCCCTTAAAACTTTCTCTATATAACCAAGAGAGTAAAGAAGTGTTATGGCACCCATATTTTTGTATGATTCATTATATATCATAACACTATGTATGAATTACTTGACAACATATACTTGAATAAAGATTACGTGCCTATTTGAATCACCATTAATAATTTCAATATCATTCAATACAATCATAGGTAGTGATGTTTGGTTGTTTGGAAATGTACTAGTGATTATATAAGGTAGATGACCATATGTGTAAGGAAGAAGATGACTATTTTAATCATAATGTATTACATACATGTCTTTGTTATTTTTTACTTCATGATTTTGAAAATGATAGTTTTACATTTTTAGATTTGCATTATCTTTTGCTTATGGCTTAGCCTCTTTAGTATGTGTGTCAATATCAATAATGATCTCATCAATAACATCTTGAATCTTTTTCTTGAGTTTGAAAAATATATTTATATAATTCTCAATACATCTATGGTAGTCACAAAATACATTTCTATCTGCAATAATGGAGAAAAATTATTAGATTGTATTCAAGTAGCCTTTGTAACAATACATGAGGAGGTGATGGTAACCTTGAGAATTGCCTCCTTAGTGGAGCTTGAAATTGAATCTTTTGTGTTGGTTGTGAGATAACATTAATTTTAATATTAGGTTTGTTATTTATTTAATTTGGTTTTATATTATAATTTGTCTTGATTTTAAATTTGATATTTTAATTATATTTATTAGTTTAAGTATACTTAAAATTGTTTAAAGAAAGCAATTGGATCTCATGATTTTTGAATGTATGGCATAATTCATTGAAATATTTGAACTTATCAAACATAATTTACTCTTGATGTGGAGATATAATTATTTGAGTGAAAATATATTGAATTTCATTATAAACCATTTTATTTGTCATTTTCTATAGCATAATATTGTATCTTACAACATACTCACTAATTATGTCATTGGACCCTTGTTTGAGATTTGTAATTTGAGCATATGATACCTTTTCACCAATGTTATTTGAAAATAATGTTAAAAAGGATTTTATAAATGGTTAATGCACTTATTAATTGAATATTAATATCGTAAAACCATCTAAGATCATATTATTTGAGACTTCTTGGAAAAATATTTAGTACTAATTTCTCATTATTTGCATAGTCAAGACAAGTTATATGGAGTTTACACAATTATTATTCCATACCACCTTTACCTTAATGTAGTTTAATCTTGGGAATGAAAAATCCAAATGGTAGTATATAATATATGATTTCATGTGCCAAATGGGTATATTATAGATAACATGAGTACACAGAGGGGCTAACATAAGAGTTACTTATATCAATGTGAGATAGCTTAACTTGTAATGCAAACAATGCATGCTCAAGAGTAGATTTTTTAGAGGTATCAAGAGGAGTGTAATTATCATGAGTAATCATAGGCATATATACATTTTGGAGACAAATTGATGTTCCCAAATGAATATATGGTGTTATAGAAGTAGCTAAAGGTGTATAAATAGTAATGGATGGAATAGTAGTAGAAATATTAGAAGTAGGGGACTTGGCAACTCAAAGCTCCATTAGAGAGATTATGCTTCCACTATAAGCTATACCAACACATGTGGCCACTTGATTATTACTATTACCTAGTGTAGGCAAGTTAGATGTGTTATTGGGTACGTCATGAATATAACAACTAGAATCCATCCCATCCATAATGCATAGATGCCTAAAATATACACATGAAAATTAGATGGTCAAAGTTGAGGGTCTTCTTTATGAGTATTTTCTACCTATTCCATAGGTAGTTAAATCAAAGTTACCAATTATAATATAGTTATTGGATATATCATGGTTATCATTTAGAGCTTAGAGTATATTTTCTATCGATATACCATAGAGTTTAATAAATCCACCAATATAGATGAGGTTTAATCTTATAGTATTGAAATGTACACATACTCTCCTATGGAGACCATTATTAGAGAGGCAATTACATTAGAGATATGTTATAGATTTTAGAGGGTCTCCTTCTCCTCAGTTTCTATTGAGATCAATGTTATTGAGTTATTGGAGTTCTTAGAATAGGGCACCCATGCCACCTATAAATTTTTCTACTAGATGGGTTCTTAAGACCCCTATAGTTCATAAGACACCACAGTCAGTGCCATAGATTCCTAATAACACTACACAAGTAGATAAAAATATAGATCACTCAGTAAAAAAAATTATGTGACCAAAATTGCCATTTTACATAGCACGCATAATCACAGCCCCCTTATTTGACTCAAGCCATAGTGATAGTGAGTCTCCAATTAAACTCATTGATTATTATTATCCCTCCTTTCTTGTAGATACATGACCTTTCATTTGATCCTTATACATAGTTCGTTTTCATAATACTTGTACATATCTCACATCCAAAGAATAAAAAAATTATATAATATGTCAAAAAATAAAAGAACATTCAAATATTTATTAGAAAACACAAACCTATATAGTATATATGTTATTTGTTTACCATTATTATATTTTATAGACACTACATATGCTAGTTATCTTAGTATAATTTGTTTTATCATACATACATGCTTCACTTGTTCTTATCAAGTCCTTATAAATTGCTACAAGACTTAGGTCCATTAAACCAATCCAAACTTTTTATTATCTACCCACTGGGGTATATACACCAATACATGGGTCTTTAATTGATGAATTCACCCACCTGGGGGCATCCTAACATAGTTTTGATTACCATGTTTTATCCTTCTATAGTGTACATTAGAACTTTAACATTGTTATATCTTGGTATTAATCATTTATACTCTTATATTTCTTTCCATATATTACTAATTTAGACTCAACATATGTATTTCCTAGATCATACACAGATTTGTATTCCATATTCATGCATGCTTTCATTTATAACTTACCTAGTATAGACTTGATTGTGTTTCTATGCTTCTTATATTCAAGGGAATTTGAATATGTCATTATTATTTGGATCTATACCACTTCTATTCACAATATGTATGCTTTGGTAATATGCCCATATCCTTGTGTGTGCCTTTCCTAATTATGTATGCAAACATTTTAACATGTCCTTCTATGTGGCTCTAAGCCAACTTACTTATTTCATACATATTTGGAAATTGAACATGTCCTTATATGTCATGTTTTTTCATATTTATTGACATAGGCCCATGTCCCTTATATTATGGCCCCTTGACCTACTTTTTGGGCCTCATATGCTTTGTATGTATGCTTTCTTGTATTCTTCATGTCCATGACACTTGTCTTTGATTATTACACACACTAGTTTTCAATGCCATTATGAACCTCGTGCATCTAGCCTTCTTACTTGGGTGTCATGATGGACATCATGCCCCATCCCCCTAGATAGATACCCAATTTTATTTAGATTTGTTGTTACATTCATTTTTGCATCTATCCTAACACCCTTGTGGAAAGCTAGAAATGGCATACATATTACATTTTGATGTTATGTATACACATCTTATTGTATTATCACATAAGTATCATATATGATCTAGCTAACACACATTTTATAGAGATTTTTATTTTGAGGACAATGCTTACAAAAGTTCAAAAAATCCCCTCAAAAGAGGGGGAATTCAAAGGGTTTTTTCATAGAGATCAGTTTCCTATATTGCATTCATAGTACATTTTTCATCACACAAGGTCAGCTATATAAAATTAGACATAGGTAAACCTAGTGGAAAAATAGTGACCCTAAGGACAATTGTATTAAATTTAGACCATAATGAAACTATCACCCAAATTGGAATACTAAAGCCATATGGTACTACTGTATAATATATGTGATACTACCCAGTAGCCTCCATTTTATAAAATACCCAAATTGGCTAGAATAATACAATAGGTACAATATAGGGTAGAATAAATTTAATTTCAAGTTTATCAATTATACTCAATCTTAATTGGATTCATACTAGTTTAGATTATATTCATATCACTTTTCTTAGATTGGGGGAATCATATGCAACATGAACATTCCATTTATTATTTTAGATACCTAGATACAATTTATTAAAACTTATTCTAGAATCCATATACTTTGATATAAGATTTGGGGGCATGTGTGCAACACATTGTTTCTTAATAATCACTTACACACTATTTTATCAGATGGAATGTCAATTACCATGTCATTATCTAATTTTTATACACCCACCATCATATTATAGGTTATGCACCATTTTTATACCCTACTCCATCTATAGTGGTCGGCATTTTTGAGTGGCACAAAGCTACCTAATGTAATCGAGTGTCCATAAGACAACATACATTGTTAGATATACTTAGTTAGACATTTATATTACTTCACATAGTTCAATGTTAGATGAAAATACTAGACATGGGTGGGAAATGATGGAGTCATAGATGACTTGAGTTCTTGAGCCACCTACATGAGAGGGTTGGACACATTATCAATTCAATCCAGGATATTCATAGGTCATGATCCAACAAGTAAGGGTGGAAATGATGCAGTCAAAATTGGATTGAGTTCTTGAGCAACCCACACATGAAGATTACATAAGAACTAAGCTCAGTCTAAGATATTCACTTATTGATCACTATATACATGCACACACATAGGTTATCACAAAATTCATACATTTGTTTATGTACCTAGTGAGATCTATTCATTCATTTCCTCTTTCCCATATCTTTACTAAATTTTACTCAATTTACTTCTTTACTCAGTTTAGTATTTTACTTTTGATATTTCTTAAGTAAGGATGAATTTATGCACATTTTATTTTTAGGGCATGCATTGTATCATGCTTCACATACTCAGACCTAGTTTCACATAATTAGATCTAGCTTCATAGGATTCACCTCCTAGGTATGTTCAAGTACACTTCTTTTTCATTTATTATAATTATTTCACTTTACTAAGTTTCAAGAATAAATGGGGGGGGGGGGACAAATGTAATCACCCAAAAATGGTATTTGAGTTCTAAGAGTGATACTTGGGACAACTTATCCCTAGCTTACCCTAGACATATCCTAGATCCTATTTTCACACTTATCTATCCTTCATGTGGGCCACATGTATCCCTAGTTAGATCCAAAATAATCCCAGACCCTCATTTCTTGATCTTGGCCCTTCATACCTAGTGTTCTTCTAGTTGGACACTAGAGCCATAATAAGGACACTAGCACAACCTAATTTTTGTGTTCCCCAAAATGGAGCTAATGAATTTTTCCCTATTTTTCCTTGAATAGATATATTTTCAAAACTAAAGCCTCATAGGGTCAGCCTAAACATCTTTT
>JARHVA010005383.1:250000-327500 GCA_037957365.1 Torreya grandis | reverse complement strand
TTATTGTAGAGAGGTTAAGAGGTGTGAATACTTAGTGAAGTCTTGTTGCAAGATTTTTTGAAAAAATTAGTATTTGAAGAAAGGAGATAGAGATATTTTAGAGGGTGTATTCTCTTTGTAACTACTACAATTGTAAGGTTAGACAATTTCTCCATGGATGTAGCCAAATTAGTGAACCACATTATATTGGTATATTATTTTTTGCATTGTTTTACTATGATCTATTAGTTGATCTATTTATATTTTATATCTTCTCTCATTTTAAAATTCATGAAAACATAATTCTTCTTGTATATATCATAATAAACACATCATGAAGAGATTGCCTTATAAGAGCTCACTACAAAATTCACACATATGAGAGTTTATAGACATATTCTATATGAATTAATGCATGTGCAAGTTGTGTATATCTTCATTGATAATTTTATACACCCATGGTACATGATTAGCTTTACATAATGAAAATTCATTTCGTTCTCATTGTGTGGATCTTCTAAACTTTTACAAATATACAACAAATTATTCCAAGTTGTATGCACAAACAAGGTTGTTTAGATGAATAAAAAACTTGAACAAATGTTTCTCCACATAATATAAAATAACTTGTCTATAAACCAAGGTCTACACACAACTATAAATTTCTAATTTTTTACACTATTTTTGTTTGGGCTTGATGTAGGATTACATGTGAAACCAAATTCTACTACATCATACATATTGGGTAACAAAGAAACATGTAATTTAGGTAGTAATAGTAATATATCATGCTTATTATGTATTTTATGTTTTATATAAAAAACAAGGGATTTGGTATTTTATTTATTTATTGGTATACTAGTGCATAAAAAAATTCAAAAATTTCCCAAATGAATGTTTTGAACCTTTGTGCATATAACTTTGGAATTATGAAGCGAAGAATTGTTCCAAAGTTAGGGGTCTAACTTTGTATCCTTTTAAATATATGTTTTGTACATGATAATTTATTCCATTCCTCATTCCCATAAAATGTTTCCTTAGATAAAATGAAATAATCTCCATTTATATATGGACTTGTTCATCATTTAGAATCATTGAGAATAGGGATGCCCAAAGTTTATTTACATGTGAAATATTAGTAGACCCATATAACATATTCATCAAAGTGATACTATTTTAACCTTTTAGGGTTTAGTTTATGTAAATCATATGTTTGATTAGAGGGATGAGTAGACTAAATAAGGGAAATAATATGCATAAAATATAGCCATTGATTTGTTACAAAATTCACTAGCTTTGACTTTTCTAAAAATATTAATATAAAGTCCAAATAAAGACTTATCTGGAAAACACTTAATATAAATGATCTAATTATTAATAACTAAGATGGATGCTGGTCTAAGTGTCATCAACTAGATCTTTATGTCATAAACACTCCTATATAGTAGTACCATAATTGGATAGTAGTGTCATGTGGCTCTAGTGTCTTGATATTAATGCTAGTGTCCTCTGTGCAATATTGTCCCAAACTTCTAGGTGCACCTATGTCTACATTTTTTGAGTTTGTTGCTATGTGGAGGAATTATAGAAATTTGTATTGTGCTATAATGACTAATTTATGGTGTAGACCCTAAGCCTCCATGCAAGTAGGGTATGATCTTAAAAGTATGTTAGTTAGTAGGATAGGTTGGACATCCTTAACTCCATATTATGAAGAGTGTATTCTACATACTAATACTCCAAAGAGGGATCAAGTCTGATGTAGTTCTCCCCACATAAGTGCTAGTGGAATTGCAATTTCAAGTGATACTAGTATGATATTGATCTTGAGTGACTTGATAATGCTTGAGATTGGAAATATATAAAATATGAGCTTATCGATGCTTTAGATGGTAGTATGTATACGTAGGGAAGAATAGGGATTGATAACCTTAATTTTTCTCAAATTTTTTCATGTTCGAATAGGTTTTTTGCATATGATTTCCATGTAGTGGATATAGGGATAAAATCCATGTATTTAAAGTGTTCTATTGATTATATGAATAATAAAAGATATCTAGGTCAACATTAGGAGGATTTTGACTTGGAAAATATATTCATTTGATAAATTTAGTCTAAAGAAAATTGGTGTTATTTTAGGGACACTAGTGCCATGTGTATCTAGTCTCCTTATTATGTTTCTATTTTTCAACTATCATAACATAGGGTACAAAGGTCCAAGATGAGGAAATGAGGGTTTGAGACTATGTTTGAGCTGACTAGGGATGCTTATGGCCCACACGAAGGCTAGATAAGTTTGATAATAGGCCTTATGATAGGTAGTCTCAAGTAGCATTATTATCACTTAAATACTAATTTTAGGTTATTACATTCTCCCTATTTATGCTATAAATGCAACAAATTAAATTTATTGGGATAAAGGAAAAATTAGTGTACCTAGATTCACCTAGGAAGTGAAGCCCATGAAGCTACGTCTGTATATGTGAAGCATGATCCAATGCATATACTGCAAATGAAACATGCATAAATTATTCCTCACTTAAGAGATACCAAAATAAAAATACTATGTTGAATAAAGAAGTAACTAAGTAAAATAGAGTAAAGAGATGGGAAAAAGGAAATGAATAAATACATCTCATTGGGTACATGAACCAATGCATGAAACTAGTGATAACCTATGTGTGTATGTGTGTGTATATATAGTGATCAATTAGTGAATAAATTGGACTGAGATAATATCTTGCTCAATCCTCATGTTTTGTGGCTCAAGAACATGATCAAATTTTGAATCCATCATTGCCAACCCTTTCTTGGTGGATCATGCCCTCTGAATAGATAGGATTGGACTGATATTATGTTTAACCCTCTAGGTGGGTGGCTAAAGAACTCAAGTAGGAAATTAATGCATCCTTTCCCACCCATGTATATTATATGCATTTCAAATTCAAATATGTGAGTTACTAAAAGTGTCTATGTATGTCAACTTTGCATCTACTTGAGTACATTATGCAGCTTTGGGACACTCAGGAGTACCAACCATTATAGATGGAGTATGGCATGAAACTAATGATAACCTAGAATATGCTGTTATTATCTATAGTGTAAAGAATGAAATGGAATTTTTAATTCAATCTAATCAATCAGTGTGTAATTGAGCACATGGAAATAATATGTCACTCACATGCCCCCAAATTTGATATCTGAGCATATAGATTCTAGAATGAGTTGTAATAAACTATATCTAGATATTTGAAATGAATATGAGAATGATCATGTTGTTCATGATTCCCCCAATCTAATAAAAGTGATATGAATCTAAGAAAACTTGAGAATAACTAATAAACCTGTCACGAGATCTATACAAACCTATAGTGTACTTGTTATATTATTATAACCAATCGAAGTTGTTTTGTAATTATGTCTATTGGACAGAATCACCATGTGGCACTAGTGTCCCTATTTGGGCACTAATATCCTTCTAGTTTGAATTATGTGAGGCACTATACTACACTCTGAGTCACTATTTTTCCATTGTGTTTACCTATGTCTAATTTTTTGAAACTAAACCTTTACATTGAAAATGTATTGTGAGTGTAATATAGGAGCCTGATCTCTATAACAAACCTATGTGAATACCCCCCATTTTGAATGGAGTTGTTGACCTATGTAGGAAATGTCCTAAAAATAAAATTCTCTACAAAATGTGTATTAGTTGGAGTATATAATGTAGATACATAACATTGGAATGTAAGAGAATCTAAGCATAAGTATGTAATGTAAGATGCATATCATGTCTAGAATTTCATAAGGGTGTGAATATATATGTAATAAATGAATGTAATATCAAATCAAATTAATAATTGGGTAGCTACCTAGGGGGATGGGTCATGATGTCCATCAGGACACCCAAGTAGGAAGGGTATATGCATGAGGTCCCTCATGACAACAAAAAATAGTGCGTATAATAATAAAATACAAGTGTCATGGTCATGATGTATATAAGAAAGCATGTATACAAAACACATGAGGTACACAAAGTAGGCCAAGGGGTCAAAATACAAGAGACATGGGCACATGTCACCAAACTTGAGAAAATAAGCCATACAAATACATGTTCCACATACGCAATAAAAAATCAAGTTGGCTTAGAGACATATAGAAGGACATGTTCAAATGTCCACATACACAATTATGAAATTACACACAAATACATGGGTACATGTCCAAAGCATACACACTATGAAAATAAGTGGCACATATATAAAGAGAAATGTCATATTCAAATGCCCTCCAATAGAAAAAGCAAATAAATATAATCAAGTCTAAACTAGGTAAGCTATAAATGAAAGTATGCATGAATATGTAATACAAATTTGTGTAAAAGTGTACATGTACATATGTTGAGTCTAAAGTGGTGATAGCTAGAAATAAACTAGAGTAAGAGTTGCAATGATCAATATCAAGATATAAAAATTCTAAAATTGGAATGTAGAGTATGTAAAGATTGAACCTAGTGATCAAAATTGTGCATAGGATGGCCCTATGTGAGCAAACATATCAAGTGAAGAACCATAAATCAATGTATGTGCCCCTGGTTGGTAGATAATAGTAAGTCTATTTTAGTGTAGTGGATCTGAGTCCTATATGCAATTTAAAAGGGTATGAAGAACCCATCTAGTTGAAGTTGTAAGTGACATAAGTGCCTTGTGATAAGAAACTCAAGAACCCAATAATACTAGTCTTAGAAAAAAATTAGTGGAAGAAGGTCCTTTAGAATATATAAAATTTCTCTGATGTAGGGATTTATCTAATAATGGTCTTCATTTGAGAGTATGAATATGTGTCGATATTGTAGGAGTAGGCCTCACCTATGCTAGTTGACATATTGAACTCTATGATATATCAATAAGAACTATGCTCTAAGTTGTAACTGATAACTATGATATATATAGTAATCATGATGGAACTCTAATTGGTATCTTTGATTTAATTATATGTGATATAGGTAGAGGATACTCATATAGAAGATCCTCAACTTTTACAACCTAATTTGCATGTATGTATTTCAAGCATCTATGAATTATGGATGGGATGGCCCATGTAATAAAATGTCAAACATGCTTGAACTAGGTACTACTAATAACTAAGTGGCTATATGTTCTAAAAGCACAATCTCATCGATAGATCTCTAAACATGACCAATGAAACCAATAATAACTATATATATTGGGAATATATCCTACTTTGAATATCCCAAATACTATAAAAGCGTCATAGTACACATGCTAATGCTTAACTCATTATCAACCATAACACTCTAGATAGGATGATGGTATATATAAGCTCGTAAAAGAGTGCATGTAAATTTGTATCATCATAGAAAATATCCTACTGTGAGAAGGTGATAAGTTATCTAGATGGAACTATAGTTTGGTACATATTAATGATATTATGAAATGGGTGTGCCTCATCCATAATATTATGATATAAAACTGGTGGTAGATGTGCCTGATATCTATAGTGAACACCTGAAGAGATCCCTACCTCATTCACTATGTACTTTTATAATGGATCTAAGATTATCTTTAATACCTTAGATTCGGTTTGCTACACTTTTGGTGTCTTTACGGGTGTGCCCACACCAATAATTTTATCCTCAATAAACTATTGTATATTATTTTTTAGGATTATGAATATATTTGTTAAATGTCTTGGTGCCTTATGATACTAGCATAATGCATGAGCATCATAGATTTTTAGAAGAGGTTGTGTCATAAAAACTTGTTTAATTACAGGGAGAGATATGACATTGCATTCAAAGGGCTGATATAAAACCTGTGCTATCAATTCTATAAGGTTGGTAAATATTTGACGTTGAAGAGAGGATAAAGCCAAACAAGGAGATGGATCTAAAGCTACTTTAATTGTGGCCTTTTGATCACTCCTATTCTCAATGGCCCTTACCTTGTATGGAGTATTACTTGAACTCTTATTAGTTAAGTCTAATCCATTGGTATATTTTATTTTTCCCATTGATAGAATCTTAACCTCTCTTTATTTTACTATGTGTTACAAATCGGTGAATGTTGGAAACTTCTTAAATAATATATCTTCATGTAATACTAGTATAACACTCTATTTTAAGATGTCTTGAATTTATTTATATATTATGGTGCTAGTCAATTTATCTAATATAGTCTTGTATCATAAGACATATTCTAAGGTAAGTTTTTTTAAAAAAATTCTTAACTGTGCAGGTTGACCATATGAGATCTTGTCACTGATATTGATGGAGAAGTATGATAAAAACATGCTCTCCAAAGGATTGATTGATGTGATAAATTGATTAGATAAGTCATAAAACCAATGTAGGGAATAATCATTTAAACTACATAGAAACAAATTTGTAGGAAGCCAATGATTGGATATGTAGTCCAGACATGATATGTGAAAAGATCAAAAATGGTTCTCTACATCTCTCTTACCATCATTCAATGTACGCTTAAGTATCACAAATCTGGATGGCAAGGTAGTTATTTCATGCCAAAGGTGTATGTAAGATAATATTAGAATCTAAGGCATGTGATAGCCTATTATATCCCTTATAAATATCTAACACCTTAGTCTCTAGAGTATGAACCTTGTGCACAATGTATTATTAATCTAGAGGGGAAGAACTAGCCATACGAGGCATAGATGTCATTAAAGGTTGTTGAATTACAATTGTAGGTAGTGATAGCTAAGTTGGACCCATTGTAGGTGTAACAATGTTATTAACTGGGGGAGTTGAAGATTGACCATTGTTTGATTTTTGGAGTTCTTTTTGAATAATAGTGATGAGGTCATCTTGCACATCTGAATGTTTAGACATAAACTCTTGTAATTGTTTCTTATACATCTCATTGAATCAGTTGTTAAATTTTTCTATTTTAGTTTGGGAAGGTGGAGAATAAGTTGTTGTATATTTTGAACCTTTAAAAAAAATTAATCTAAGAAACATTTAAAAATTAAATATTAAAATAAATCTAAAATTTTGGAACTAAAATGTGAGCATAGATTAAAAAATGATACAAATCCTAAGAGAACATAGGGTTAGGATTTGAGAAATGTTTGAACTAAGTCAGGTTCACCAAATGTTTTAACCTTTTAGTGTTTATCTAGTGTAAATATTATGTTTGATTAAAGAGATAAGTAGACTAAATTAGGAGAATAATATGCATAAAATAGAGCCATAGATTTATTACAAAATTGACTAGCTTTGACTTTTCTAAAAATAATTATAAATAGAACAAATAAAGACTTATATAGAAAACACCTAATACTGATGATCTAAGTGTTGGAAAATGAGATGAAAGATGGTGTGAGTGTCATCAACTAAATCTATTTGTCAGAACCCCTCCTAGATAACATCACCATAATTTGACGGTATCACCATGTGCCTATAGCATATTTATATTGGTGTTAGTGTCCTATATGCAGGATTATCCCAAAATTTTGGGTGAACCTATGTTTGGATTTATGGGGAATGTTCCTACATGAAAAAATAATGGAACTTTGTATTGTGCATGTAATTATTGATTTATGGTAAAAACCCTAATCCACCATGTAAGTAGGGTATGATCTAAAAAGTGTGTACATTACTAGGATAAGCCAAACATCCTCTAAACCCCGCTATAAAGAGATTTGTCTACATATCAATACTCTGAGGAGGGATCAATCCTAATGTAGATCTCCCCACCTAAGTGATGGTGCAAGTGTAAGTGATGCTAGTATGATAGTGGCCTTGAATTTGTTTGAGATTAGAAATTTGGAAAATCTGAGCTTAGGGATGATATAGATAGTAGTGTGAAGAATTAGGGAACAATATGGATTGATAACCTTAAATTTTCTCAAATTATTTCATTTTTGAATAGGTATTTTGCATCTAATTTCCATCTAGTAGATATAGGGCTAAAATTCATGTATTTATAATATTTTGTTGCATGTGCAGATAATAAAAGATGTATAGGTTAAACTTAGGAGGATTTTGATTTTTAAAATATATTAATTTAGGAAGGTTAGTGTAAAGGACAAATGTGCAATTTTAGGAACACTAGAACCACATGTATTTAGTGTCCTTATTATGGCTCTATTATCCATCTAGTAGAACACTAGGCATGAAGTGATAGGATCAGGAAATGAGGGTCTAATATTATGTTTGAGATGACGAAGGATGCTTATGGCCCACACAAAGGCTAGATAAGTGTGATAATAGGATCTAAGATAGGTATAGGGATAATATAGGGATAGGTAGTCTCAAGTATCACACTTAGCACTTGAATACCACTTTTAGGTGATTACACATACCAATCTAGAAGTTGAGCCTAAATAACCTACTGACCATTTTTACCACAAGTCAAAAAGGGTCAACCCCTATAGTCAAAAATTTTATGTGGGTATAATATAATTTTATAGAGTGTATTTAATGTCATATAATATTATTTTAGCCTTGGTCATGGTATAATTATCTTATATGTCATTTTGACTCACCTAAGGGTCATTTTGGGGTCTTATACAAAAGTGGCACATTTTTTAAGGTGTCCAAATGTTATAATTTTATTCCCAACATCCAATATGTCATATTTTATATCAAAAAATTTATTCTATCTAAATCTTATAGGTTTCCTAACTAAAAATCATGAAAAAACTAAAAAATAAGGAGTTTGGCACTTGTATAGATTGTGGAAGAGTGTGACACATGGGATAAGGTCATGGAATGACTCTTGAGCTTCCTCAAACTCATTTACATTATTTACTTACTCTATAATTTCCCAATGTGAGCTAAAACCATTCTGCTCCTTCATCTCCTTTCTAGACATGTAGAACCAATCAATAGATTTGTACTTAGTACGACTAGTTGGAGAATTTTTAGACCAAATGAATTTGGGGGCTGATAGTACACTCAAAAAGATTAATTTCATAATAATATTTCAAGTATTGTTTAATTGTGATTTATGAATCATCTCTAACAAGTTGAATGTGTTTTACTTCTCATTATGTCCCATACCCTATAGGTTTTCCCCTTATTTAGATTATTTCATATAATCCAAGTTTTTAAATTGCTTGAAAATTATGTCAACTCTCCATTATAATGTATATGATGATTTTTTTCATGTTTATAAAGTATTTCATGGATCAATCAACTCAAGTTGTAGAGAGGTGTCATCATGTGAGATCTCAATCAAGTTTCAGTATCTACAGAATCTTTATGCTTGGCTAGTGGTTTTAGGGGATGATGATAAGTTTATTTTCATGTTTCAAATGTCCTCCTGGTTCACTTCCCTTAAATATCATTCTCAAAAACATGTTTATATGGAGTGGCAGTCAAAACATGTAATACAGACACCTAAATGAATTGTGTTAAAGCTTGAGCACATTCATGAAAAATTAAGAGATATTCCTATGGTGATGCACAATTTTTTATAAATTATTGATCAATTTTATTCCATAAAATAATGTGTAGTTAGCATGGGTAAAACCTTTTCTTTGTACACGTAGTCTCCTACCATCAACATACACCTATAGGTTTCTCATGAAGATCAATCATGTTGAGAAGGAGCATCTAAGATAAATAATGTTATTTATAATGGAAAGAGACTATTTTAAGTTTTTTGGAGGGCCCAAAACTCACTGAATATAATAAACAATACATACTTCCAACTTACTCATCATCACTACCTATATATGAAGATGCCCACCTATAGGTGACCATACTCAGAGGTTGGGAACATGGTCATACAAAAGTTTAACATGATTTAAGGATCTAATAATATTGGAAAAGGATATTAGTGCCTTGAAAGTCATGACATAATCATCAAGAAATCTCAATAGGTTAAAATTCATGTTCAAATATTCAATGACTATGTTTAGGGACCAAATCCTTAAAACACAAAAATAGAATACCTTGCCATTTTTTGGATATCATGTGATAAGGTTTCCAAGAGATTTGATGCATATTAATGATCATACCTTGTATATTCCACATATTATAAGGAAATTTCAAAATTAAGTGGGTGTATGGTTAGTGGAAGTTAGTTTTTGAAGAGTTCTAATATGCACCTTTGACCATTAATTTTGGACAATGACATCTACAGGGTTTATAATTTCAAGGTGACTCTAGCATCTCAAAGTGAACATAGGGTATGGCCTCATGATTTAAGTATATTAATAAGATTAAATGAATAAAAATTAACACAAATATCCTCAAAATATGTTTATATGTAGAGTTTTGAGCCCATATACCCCTACAAGTGTTTGCTCTTTGAAAATATCTACCTACAACTAGGTATAAACTTGTACACCATCCATAGCAAGGGTTTAAGCATGGAGATATTTTTTTATTGATATAAGGTGACTAAAAAAGATATTATATAGTTTTAAAATATTACATGTCATAATTTTCAAATGTGATGGCTACCTACAGGTCATATTACCTTTCAAAAGTCAACTATAGTTGACGGTTATAAATAATGAACAGAAAAGTAGTGTCTTCAATATAGATACATCTTGATTATGAGGTAAATAGGTCCAAAAATATGGTTATAAACCTAATTAAACCCTAAAAATACTGGGTCCTTGTCTCAATCTTAAACATGTAATATGCACCTACACGTGCCCATCCTAAGCAAAGCACAGTCAAGAAATGCACACAGGCTTGCCCAATCAGGGTGTATGAAGGGGTAAATGGGAGTTTGGAATGATTAATGGATTTATAATAATTTAATAATTTTAATATAAATTTCATGATTTTATTACCATGTGAAAATCATGCAGAGAAAGGCCCAAGTAACATAGCCAACAATTCACATGGTAAAACCCTGCACATAGCCTTCCTTTCTAAGAGAGTATCTTGAGTCTTGAAGGAGTTATAGGGCCAAATGATATGACCAACGGATAAATTTTTTTTAGAGAGTATCCATAAATTTTATAATCCCCTCCAATATCTATTTTTATTGATGAAATAGGGGAACCACCCTATGTTTTATCTCAAATAGAGGGTACTTCCCTAGAGCATAAACTCTAGAGTATTGAAGAATGGAGATAAGGGAATGAGATACGAGATAATTGGACATTGAAAAAAGGTGTGTAAATTTTAATCACACCTAAAAAACCATGATATATCTTATATATAAAGAATAAAATCAACAGGGTGGTCCAAACCTTCAAAGATGGAGACAAATCTTTAGGCATGGTTTAGGCCTAAAGCCCAAATGGTAGGTCAATTTCACTTCCAACCTAAGGTCAGAAATAAAATCGATTATAAAATGTTATGGGGGAATAAAGGATGTCTCCAAGCTTTTGTAATGCATAGAAGTCTCCAAGAAAACCACTGTTGGCTTAGAGACAACTCACGCCTATGCAAAATGAGGAATCAAAATCAGTAGGGTAACTTTGAAGACTTACATCTTCTTGGAGATTGTGCATGGAGGTCAAAGGAATTTAGGGAAGTTGAAATGGGTCCTGAGCATTGGTTTTGTGGAGTTAGTCTTTAGATCCAATGTTACATCTTCATGAATAAATTTGAAAAGCAAAAAGAACCTAAGCCCTACAAAACCCTGAATAAGGACTCGATGAAGGAAATGAAAGATAAAAGATATCCTAATGGAATATAATTGGAATTAAATTTTTTTAAACTTGTAGGTAACTCTCCAGAGACCCTTTCCATCCACTTGAGATGTTCCCTAATTATACAGACAAGAGAGAAAATGAGGTTTTTTTACGGTTTGTGATGTTTTCTAGGTTCTTGGGAGTTTCAAGGGATGAAACCAAATTTTAGGTAAAGACAAGGACTTAATATAAATCTATATTATCATTTAATACTTCATCAAAATTACTAATGTATACTATCACCTTCTTCTTAAATAGTCAAAACTAGCAAAGTGAGAAAGATAGTGAGAAGGGTGAAAAATTCAAGTGGATGGATTTTTAAGGTCTACCTTAGAAGTCTAAATCCATAAAGGATATTTCCAAGTGTCATTTACCCATTTTTATGGATTTTTATGTAAAATTGAATCCAATTTTGAGTTCAAGTGTGAGGGGTGAGTGAAAGAGGTTTTTCTTACTACAAGCAGTGATGGCTCACTTAAAGAAGAATCCAAATGATTAGGGATGCATTAAATGCATGGTGGATCATGTATAGACACCCTGTATCTTAGTGAAATCATGAGATATATCCCTAGTCAATTTTGGGATGTTCCAAAAGGGCTGAATGATGAAGGTAATTTTCTTGTGTAGAATGAGGAGTTTTACACCACATTTCATGAGTCTCATAACATGGAGGGAAATTTATCATATCATACCTTACATGGTATATATTTTATTTCATTATCCTTTATTAATAATTCCTATCAGCATGACAAGTGTTTTAGTGACCTTTGGACTTCTCTTTTCCCACTTGTCTCTCAAGTTCCATAAGTATCTTTCATTTTGGCCTTTGTAATCTAATACCACACCATGTATGGTGAATCCATTTTGGAATGATGTCATATTTTTAATTTTAATAGTAATTCAAATATGTTTTGATTTCATGAATAATTTTCTAAGTATTCAAGTGATGTATGGTGATGCAAAGTGATAACTTTCTATCCTTTCTTCCCTTATCCTTTCATATTTATACAAGAGTTCCTATTATAACATGTAATATAGAGTGTATCCAAGTGTGTTAGGAACCTTTAAAGTATATTATTATCCTTGGACTGTTAAATTTTACCTCTAGTTAATTTCCTTGTGTTGCTTAAAATATCTCACCTCTATATTGAAATACTCATGTTCAAGTCCTTTAGGACTTTGAGACTAGTTTGTATGCTTCGTTTCTTAGTGAATGGAGTATGATGTTCATGCAAAAAAAATATTTGTTTATCACCCATCTATATTAGGTTCATTTCATGTAAATTCTAACCCTTTTCTCATTATTAGTCACTAGTTTAGGTGATAAGCACTTTTAGATACATTAAGGAAGCTAGCCCTTAAACCTAAAGGCTCACTTCTAGTATAGGTGCACCCACATACCAAGAAGTGTTCCCATAGTCCCAAAATATAGAATATTATTTAACACCCTCTTATAGGTTGCAATATTTGGTGATAACATATCCTAATAAATGTTTTTTTAAGTCTTCCTTTTTGACCCAATGGTTGAGATATTTAGACTAGTCTTTTATAACTTCCTTATGATTGTAGCTATGAAACCTTTTTGACACAATTGACTGAATATAAACTATTTTAGGCTAGGGAAATTGGTAATTTCCTTTTATGAAAAATTTAGGTAGGAATTAAAGTTGGTTCAAATTCTTCAAGGATAAGGCCATGTCATCTAGATAGATAGATATACATAACTCATTGCATAAGAGGTCTACATATGGAAATGTCTCAAGTTTTATTTCTATTTTGTGGAGTATTACATTCTATAGGGACATATAATTATTTTAATAATAATTATCTAAATATGAAGGGATTTATTCCCTCAAAATTTGACTCATGATTTAAACAGTGTTGAAAAAGGCATTGTAATACCTGAAACCTAAGCTAAATACAACCTAGATGAGTGTGGTGTTTATGAGCACTTGTGACGTACCACAAGAGAAAATATAGGAAATAATTAATATGACTTGAATATTTTATCTATTTATAAATGTTGTAATTCATTATGAATTGGATTTATAATATTTTTTTGCTCTTGAAAGGATCTCTAGTATCTAATAATCATTGTAAACATGAACACTAGAATCAACATTATTTAGTTTTCTATATAAATATTAGGATAAAAAAATGATTTCACTATTCATGTATACTAAATAAAAAATTAGGCTTTTTTCATTTAATTAGATTATTTGTCTCGTTGTCTTTTTTACTTTGGCTCTAGTTTAAGGATTTTTTAGAATAATAAAACTTAATCATACATGTGTCATCATCACACTGCTTGTGTAGGATTCATATTGCATTTCACTTTCCATATAAGTCTCATTTGTTCTTGGTCAAAGTGTGAGTGATTATGTGTTAGTAATTATCTAATTGGTTTAGAGTCTCATGCTTCTTCAAAATTTTAATGAGTGTAGTCTATTTACTTTCATGAGGTCCTTTAAATTGGACATGTTACAACCTGAAGTTAGTTTTAACTCTTCAATGTGTTAGTCCTTTTGAATTACTTTGAATTTTTGATGTGTATGGTGAATACAACAATGACACATGTCTCTTTTTCATTACATCACCATCACAGAAATATTATTTCTATTCATTATTATTTAGAATTTCGGACTATCAATTATAGTGAGAATCCAAAAATGTGTGCATGGTGACTCTTGGTTAGCTTGGTGATACATAGTTTTTTAAATTTTTTCATAGCCATGGGAGTTGAGTGATATGTGAAATGTGAGATTTCAAAGATTGATATTCTACATACATGACAGATGGATTGTTGTCAATAAATCTAACACCTTGAATTTAATTACTTATGGTGACAAAGTATGAGAGTTGTGATCATGTGAAGGTGCATGGTATGTGGCATATTGAATAGGATATGTTTTATTCAAAATATCTCAATGTTATGTAGTTGAAAAACTTACCATAAGGAGGTGAAAACAATGTGAGGTATCTGTAAAATTAAATTATGACACTTGGCAATCTTTTATAGGTTTTTAATTATGCAATATCATAATGTAGTTTTTAAAAATGATAATATTGTGTAGTACGTTGAAAAAATAAGTGCACCGTTATAAACAAAAAATATTTTCAAAAAATATGTATTATGACTAAATGAAATAATAACCAACATTAGGAGACAATGTGTGAAGGAATAAAATATCCATTATAAGGAATTTCTATTATTGTAGTGCACGTTAATTGAAGAAGTTTAAAAATGTGTCAAAATATAATTAACTAAGGTGAAACATTTTAAGAATAAGCATTTGAAAACTTGTTTGCCTAATAGACATCTTACTATTTTTTTTCATGAGACAACCATTAGTGAAAGTTAAAATAAAATTCAAAATGCTAAATATCATTGGATCATGACAACTAAAGATTTAAAAACTATTTTATAAATACACTGATACTTTTGTAATTTTTATTACTATAGATGTGGGTCCATGTTCAGAAAATAATGGGGATATGTTGGGTACAATACAAATTAGACTAGTTTGTAACCATGTTCCTAACCTTAAGGGTTCTTTTAATTGGATTAATTCATGGGAAGTCACCATTATGAAAACCACCACATTTATGATTTTATTGGAAATAAAATATACATATATAGGAAACAATCTAACTCTACTCAAATAAAATGAGTTTAACATATTTTGTCAATTATTATATATTCCATACCCAAAATGAGACTCTAAAATTTGGGATCATTAAGTTGAGACCAAAAATCAAGTTATCTAACATTCATAAAATTTTAAATGTTCAAATCCATTCTATAATATATTGTATAGAGATGGGAGATAGGATTTATAAAGAGCTTTTTAAAAATTGAGAGAGACATTTTATTTCTAAAATTAAGGCCATCAAGAAAGCTAGACATCATGTCTCTAGTCTTATGACATTTTACTAGACTTTTTATAGCACTATAAGTAGGTCTTTCTAGATCAAAATCCCATTAAAATAGATTATTCTATGTCGAGGTGCATTGGTGTAGTGAAAATTTAGGTCACTCTAGGCCAGATAATGGATTTTTATAATCCTCTCTTAGTTAATGAGTTGTATAATACTATAATCTACATGGTTTCTAAAAATAATGTAAAAATTGATGGATTTCCTTGTGAATTATATCAACCTTTTTATATTATGTTGGTTTTTGTTTTCACAAATTATACCTTAAATTTATGGCCAATAAAATACTTGATCAGATCAAAAATAATGTAAATATCAAGTTCACTCCCAAGACTTTAGATCTTGATATAATCTCCAATTGGTAAAAAATAAAAATATTAAATGCATCTTAGAAGATCATTTCCATTTCTTTGTCCCTAAGGATCATGTATACTCTCTCCCTTATTGTTAGGGTTCAATAAATAGGATTCATTCAAGCTAAATATCTTCTAGAAAACATTAGTACTGTCTAGGATGGGACTGAATGGGGTCATACTTCATAACAAAAACTTGTCTTTGTCAAGGTTTATTTTTAAAAGAAATTGATAGGACTAAATGGCCGTTCATTATTTTTACGCTTAAAAACCTTGGTTTTCGATCCATAAGTATGCATACTATTTATACCCTATTTAGATATGTGTGTGCTTATATTACTATGAATAAACATCAATCTAATAATTTCCATATCTCTAGATCTATCTAATAAGGTTTCTATTTAACCAATTTTCTTTAGGTGTTAGTTGGTGATTATTCATCTATATACCTGGTGAAGGGAATATCCCTCCCTCACTCCCCACAAGGTTCACTTATCAATGGTATTTTAAAAATAATTCTTGTGATACCATATTTTATGAAAAAAATTAAATATAAATAACATTATGGGATACCTATATATATTTTATTTTGCCTTGGGTTCCAACATCCAATAAGATAAGGCTAAATGCTACATGTAGTCTTAGGGCCCTAAACCTGATGTCTTGATGTATAACAATGGAAATGGATATCTCATGTGTAAATGTTTAAATATATTGGCATCCAATTTATTATAAATATTATCAAGTGTAATTATGGAAATATGTTATCTCAGGAATGAGAAAATCTCTCAAATTAAATAACCAAGCCCCTTTCTCTTGTAGGAATGTTTTATATTTTATAGAAAGTCTTAGTATAACCCCATGTTTACTCTACTTCTTTTTTGTCCCCCTATTAAGTTATATACAAGAAGATGGAAATGTTTTTGATTGATTTCAATTGTGCCGAATCTTATGTCCAAAAAGGATTTTAGATGGTAGATTCATATATTTATTTTAAACACAAAATTATACACCCAAGGTTGTTAGAGTGTTAGGATTTGTTGACATAGCCATACATGGCGTGGCCCTTTACCCAATGTGGATTCCTAGAGCCATTAAGGTAAATAAATCCTACAAATTTATTCTTAGTAATTTCATATCCTTTATAAGTCCTTATGGAAGAGGGGACTTGAAATATTTTGGATTCCAAATTTTATTGATTACTACAATTCCTATGAAAATTATAAGTAATTGTATGGACAAAAGTATCTCAATGTCCTAGGATATTATCAAGCCTTATTTTTTTTTAAATGGAAACAAATTATGTCAAGGTTATCTATAAACTCAAAATATTAATGGTAGTATCTAGTCATGAATATCAATGTTAAGCCTATAACAAAATTTCACAGGGTTAAAGTTCTTCATATTTTCTATTAAGGAATCTATAGCATTGGTGATGTTTTTAATGAATGGATAAGGTTTTAGGCCTCTTTTACATATGAAAAATCATATTTAATATAAATAATAAAGATTTTCAATACATTTCTAAGATTAAAATGGTGGTGCATAACTATGCCTCACATAAAATTTGAGTTAAATCCCCCCTTATGTTGTATAGAGTTTGGAACTATAATGTTTTTAATCTTATAATTAAATATAAATCCCTTCATAGTTATCAAATATTATCCCCCATCACTATTCCTTTAGAGATGTTAAAAATAGTGGATTTAAAGTATCTAATACTTCTACTAATGTAGTATACTACAAACCATCTAATATGTTATAGTTGAAAATGAAAAATCTTTTTTTGTTTTGTGCATTATTTACCAATGGTTACTAGTTGCTTTATATTTTATGGAATTATTTTTTATGATTAATCTTACTTTTGATAAATATAATATAATAAAGTAGTTTTCTGAAAATGCACTTATAAATAAAAAATTAAACATTAAATAATGAAATAGATGAAATGAAATGAAATGATTGCAAAGAAGACTAAAATATGAAAATGAAAGATGAACTTGGATTTTTGGTTTGTTTGATTGTTTGTGTTGGCTAACAGAATCCAAGAACTAGAAAACACGTCCAAATACAAAATGTAACTAGAAACTAGATATGAAGCCATGTAAGGAAAATAAAATTGAGTATGAAAAAGAAATTTTACCACTAGTTTCCATGTCTACTAATTTTTAGTTTTTGTAAAAAAATGGAAAGGAAGGCACAATCACTTACAAAAAATAAAAAATAGTTTTTGTGTGGTGATTTTTACTTAAAAAGTGTGTGGAAGAGATACAAATAGCTTATTGAAGTTTTAAAACCTACTAGGGCATACAATTAATGAATGAATTATAAGTATGAAAAATCTAAATGTACATTGGTTAAGCTAACCCCATTCAAACCCATGATGATTGAACCTTTTCTACACATCCAATAATATAAGAATGGATGTCAAGCCCAATGTAGTTCCCCTACCTAGAGTGTTTTGTGTAATAGTGCTCCTTTGACTATATGAATTCATTTACATTTAGATTGAATATTTGATCATGATTGACTAGGGATGCATAAAACATGATTTTGACTTGGTTGAGGATTATTTGAGGTCCTAAAAACATAAATTGGAAAGAATAGAAAACTTTTTCTCAATGTGAACTCATGTAAGTAATCTTTTGAATTGAAATTGCCAAGTGAATTATTAAGTGACTTGATTGTGACTTTATAGTAATTAAGAAACGATGACCACATGTTAAAAAGTGTAAAAACATGGAGGATGACCTAAGGGAAGATTTAATTTGAAAATATAACCATTGGTGGGAGAAGGATATAAACTTTGGATAATGAAAATAATATTTACCATTATTTTCCCTATTGGGCATTCATGTCCCCTGGGGAGAAGTGATGAAATTTGGATATATGTTAAGGTATATAGTTGCATAATGGGGTTTTTTGAAATCACAACATTTGTATATGTGATAGATGATGATGTTAAGATAAAATCATGTCCTCTCATATTTAAGAATGGTGGAGTGGAAAAATAAGTACTTATTAAGTGCAAAAATTAATTAAATATAAAAATAGGTAAACCATAAATGATTATGTATTTATGACCAGATCTAGGTTACATTTTCCTTCTGAAAATTGAAACATGGAAATATTGAATTTGAAAATTACTTAAACTTTTGAAAATTAAAAAATTTAAATGAGAGTGTGGAAGGAACACACATGTGTAAAAGCAATGTTTATTATTTCAAGGTTCTTTTAATAATTTCAAAATTGGTGTATCTTCATTAAACACTTGGAGAGCATGGTTCCTTAGCTAAACTATTGAAGAGAGTTGGGGGTGATCAGATCCCAACTTAAATTTGTAGTTGTAGAGTAGAAATAAAATATATTTAGGGATGTTAAAACCTTAATTTACCTCTACTGGTATTGGAGAAATAACCTTAATTTTGGTCTTTCCTTTAGTCCTTTAGGCTTATCCTAAGTCTTATTTATGTGTGCTTTTATTGTATTTATAAATGGACTTTATTAAAAAAAAATTAGGTGACACTCATATTTTTAGTCAACTTGTTGGATTTGAATTTAATTATATGTAAATCCTCTCATATCATATGGCACACACATCCAAATCACTTACAAGAAGATTAGGGGCATATGACACATATGTTGAAGCTTGCACATTTAACTCTTTATTCCTCCTAGCTCTATTTATTGAGCTTTTCTTCTTCTATTTTCTAATCTTTTGGTGCTTATATAATCTTGCTCTTCTTCTTGAATCCTTGTGATGACTTTTTGATCTAAATTCATTCTCTCTCACTCTTAGCTTCTTCATGTTATGTTATTGAAGTGATTCATTGATGAAAGATTTTAATATTAGTGTGGGATTTTTCACCATTCAATGGTTTCCCTACTTGTCAAATATTTTATCTCTCATTTGACATGTTTAATTCACTCTTGAGGTAACTTTATCAATTTAAACATTATTTTAATGAATACAATGTTATTTCTCTTTCAATCTTGGTAATAATTGTAATATGAAAATATTTTTTTATGCATCTCGTTTTCTTGACCTTGTTTGTTTTTATTTTTTCAAACCTTTAATCTAAAGTGTTGCAAGTTACTTAATGAGGTTCTCAAATTTTGAGTTTTTATTTTGAAATAATTACTCCATTTACAAATCTTTAGTTCTTTGATCTAAATAATTAAATTTAATTTTTTTTTCAATAAAACACTTCTAATATTTAACACCTTTGCCTTCATTTGAATTCTAGTCTTTTTTTCTAATTCTATTTTTTATTTTAATGATTTAAGATCCATATCCACAACAAATTTAATCTCTATTTTGTTGTGACCGAGCTTCCCTATCAGTAGTTTCCTTTCCATTTTGAAAGCAATAATTTCATATAGCTTGCTATCTTTGTTTCTTTTTAATATTAAAAAGTAAAAAATTGAAAGTCATATGCCTTTAATTTAAAAAATAGCATTTTTTTAACCCAAGACGTTAATGCCTGTCCCTTTTTTAATGTAATATATAGACAATCTTTGCAATTCCTTCGAAAATATTTCATAAGAAACCAAAAAGGATTTTCTTTTAAATTCAAACCTTTTTCAAATACTTCCATATGTATAAGTGGTTATGTTTTTTTTTTTTTTTAATGATTTAATTTAGATCTCCCTTGGTTTTTGGTTTTCTAAAAAAATAAATTTAGCTATGAGCGCTTGGTATTGATGTAAAGATTTGATCTTTGATTTGATAGTACCTTCACATGTTTTACCCTATTTTATGTACATTTTCCTCCTTTCAGTGCACTCTGTTGTAATGCTTCTACGCATTTCTCAAGCAAAAACTGAGCCTTTTTTAAGTAATTCCCATTTTCTGCACTCACCAAGCCTTTGTTTTTCTTACACTTGTTTTGATTTCTAAAATAGGGTCTTGCATATCCTCGTACCTTGGTGGCTTCGTTTATGTGCATAAAAGTTGTGATTTTCACTATGCCTTGCTTCCCTTTGTTTTATAATCTACAAATTCTAGTGACTAGTAACTAACTCCAAAAATAAAGTATAACGCATTTTTTGGTTGCATGTATCTGATATATTTAGTGTGATATATTAATTCCTCTCTGCGCTCTAACAAAAGTCTCACTTTTTATGCCTATAAGTTGCCACATGCCAATACGAGGTAAAAAGATATCATGTGTGTGTGTGTTTTTTTTTAAAAATTAAAAAATCAAAGTATTTTAGTCCGTTTGATTATCTATCCAAACTTTATGCCATCTAGCACTTTGCTATGCACTTTAATTAGTGATTTTAACCTTATTTGAACAAAAAGAGAGGCGTGTTAATTGAATTTAGACTAATTTAAATGGAAACTTAGTGCATTAAATTCAAAAGAACCACTTAATTTTTTTCATGTTTTTTCCATCAAGTGAAAATATTCTTTAAAAAACTAATAAATAAGCTTTGATAAATTTCTTTGTTTAAGTGAATGACTCATGGTATCCTTTTTTTCAAAGGATTTGATATAAACCAAAATGTTTTCGTTTATATTTGACATGTGTCATTTTAAAATTCAAACTCATTTTAAGGTATAATCTTTATAGGATATTTAAGAAAAAAAAAACATTAAATGATTCCCAATTTTCTTTAAAAGATAAAGGCATTTTGATATTTTAGTGTGGCTTTACATTAAAACATTAATTTTTGTATTGTGTTGTGCTAATGTTTTTTTAATAGAATTACATTTAAAAGTTATTTATTGGTAAGTAAATTTGATATAAGCATTTTTTAGATTATTATGTTTTTACTTTTTTCTTGTATATTGATTTTTTGAAATTTTATGGTTATGATGTAGATTTTCAAGATAGATAATGTAGAAATTAATGATCTTAAGAATTAAAAAAAAAAAAAAAAAAAAAAAAATCTTTGAAATATCAATTTGAATTTGAGCGTAAATCATTTTTTTAATTTCAAAATTTATACAATAAAAAATAAGTGAAATGTAAGTTTTAATTGAATCTTTCCCCGTTTAACTTGTAAATTTTTAAAATATGCAAATTTACAATGTTACTTCTTCGTTTCCTAATAAGAATATAGTTTCTCGCAATCTTATTTCTAACCCTCATTTCAAAATAATTCAATCTATGGATTATTCTATCGATGGCCTTGGTAAGTACAAAATTGGTATTCTTGAAACTATTTTGTCTAATTCAAATATAAATTATAAGGGTGTTAGTTTTGATGATTCAATTGCTTCTCATGCAAATTTGACACCTTATTATTATCATGGAAAGATACATAATAAAAATTAGTTTGATTATAATGCTTGGTATGCTCATGCTTTGGTTAAATATAATAAGTGTTGTGTACATTATGAAAAATATGGGTATCATATATCTAAATATTGAAAATTGTATCCATGTAAATCTTATGGTAAATCTATGCATGAAACTTTTCATTATTGAAAAATGATTAAATATCATACATGTAAAGGGTAAAATTATTTAGATTCCTAAATAAAATAGATCCTCTAGAGACTTTTATGTGTTTTTATGTGATGCTTCTTCGATTTCTTCTCAAGGCATATATTTTGCTACTGACATCCTCTTTGTCTCTATTTTGATTAAACTCATATTATTATGCATTCCTTGTTTTTTATTGCATATAATATACTTTTATTATTTTGACTAACTTATTTTCATGTAGGTTTACACACTTTATGATGAAAATTAACTATTTTCTATTTATCTTGTCATACACATAATTTTATTACATTATGTCTGTAGATTGTATTTTCTAGCATATTGGTTACTTAACATAAAATATTAGTGTTAGCTTATTTGTATAGTAAGTTTCATGGATCACTTCTCCTTTATTGGTATTTATTCCATTATTGATCAACCAAATGGTTCGAACAGGATTATTTGAGATTATTTATAATCACACTTTCATTATTGTGACTTTTAGCAACAACTTCTCTTCTTCATTCTATCTCAAACTATTTAAATTCCTCTTAAAGCAAGTTTCTATTAATGAGGAGTATTATCTAATTTCAACTCTATTTCTTATTTTTAAAAGGGTTTCTCCACTTTTTCAACTCCATATTAGGTTTAATGGGGGGTGTTGGAAAATTAATCTTAATTTAGATCCTTCCTTTAGTTCTTTAAGCTTATCCTAAGTCTTATTTGTCTATGAATTAATTGTATTTATAAATGCACTTTATTATAGCCTTTTGAGGTGTCACTCACCTCTCTAGTCCACTTGTTAGATTTAGATTTACTTGCATGTAAGTTTTCTCCCCCACAAATGGAATACACAACCTCCTCACTTGTAAGAGGATTATGGTCACTTGGAACACATGTTGAATCTTACACATGTAACTCCTTATTCCTCCTATCTCTATTTATTTATCTTTTTTTCTCCTCTCTTCTCATCTTTTAGTAGTTGTAAGATATTGATCTTGCTCTTGCATCCTTGAGATTCTATTTTGGCCTAAGTCTATTTTTTCACACTTTTATTTTATTATTTCTATGTTCTTGAAGTGATTCATTGTTATAATATTTTAATACTAGCGTGTGGGTTTTTTACTATTTGATAGTTTTCTCACTTGTCAAATCTCTTGTTTCTCATTTTGTATGTTGATTCACTCTTGAGGAAACTTTGTTAATTTATACATTATTTTAATGAATACAATATAATTTTATTTTGATCTTGAAAACAATTATAATAATTCGTATTTACAACTCAAAGATTTGAATGGATTGGATTCACAAATATAGTGTACAAATAACTCTAAGTCATGCATTAAACACCAAGACTAAATCAATCACTATAGATGTCTTTTAGATTCAATTGAAACTGTATTCCTATAATACATGATCAAAATAGAATGGAGTGCATCTATTCTCCTACCATGTCTGTAATTAATAAAATAGAGTGTGAAGAATGTAGCATAAAACTGTATTATTCCCCCATTGTAACTTTAAAATCTGAATTTGTATGTAGATGTTCATCATTAATTATGTTTAAAACTTTAAAATTGAATTAGGAGTACATTTTCATGGAATGTACCCCCATGATATGTGTTAATGAATAAATTTTAAAACATTTTGTAAATTTTAAATCTATACATGTGCCCAAAAAAATTAGCTCTTTGAACAAGGATTATGTTATGTATGATAATCTCAATGAAATGCCCCCATTTTGAGGTGAGGGAATTGATCCTAAAAATTCATTCATACCAAAAGAAATTTTAACTTGAAACATAGTAAATATTTCATCATTAAAAATTGTAGCATATGGAAATTTTGTATTAGCATGGTAAGATTTGAATTTTTCATATAACTCATGAGGTAAGGCCTATAGAATACATTGACAAAGTTCATAAAATTAAAAACTAGAATTAGATTTTTCATGTTTGGAGTGGATGATAAGGATATTAACACTTATAAAATTCAAAGATCACACACACAAAAAGTACTAATATGGAAATGTAAAATAATAAGGCCAAAGGATGCACATAAGGAACATGGTTAAATGTGAATAGAACATTGCACACATGATAGATATGAATAATTTAAAAAATGATGGACATATCTAAATACCACATACAAATAGGTCTAAGGACCAACTTAAAGGACATGCTCAAGAGTCATCTACAACACAAAAAATATCATAGAGATGCACCCATCGAGGTTTTACACACAACAGCCAAGGGCCAACACAATAGATAGAAAAAATACAATCTACTATGTATGAGTGAAAAACTATGAATGAAACATGGAATTAGAAAATTAGTCTATCCTATGCATATTTAATGTGATTATATCCTATCAAATAACATATTAATGTAAAATATGTTAGATATAAATGTTAGTAAAACATTTATAGATAGTATAAAGCTAAAAAATATAGTGGCCATATAATGATATCACTTATATATTATCACTTGTTGATAAGATGCTCCTAGCTTAGCATGCTAATGGGTATAATAATGTTTAACATCTTAGTCCTTAGAAAAGTTTGTATGTCCCACACAACACTTATGAATACTAATGAAATTCATATGTGATATATAAAGAATATGTTATCTATTAATAATGAGATAAATAAGACATTGAAAATATTTAAACTAGATTTCTAATCATGCTCAAGTCTTAATTTTATAGTTTTTTAAATATTTTGAATGATTTTTTATTTTGAAAATTTTTAATTTTTTGTATCTTTACAATATTTAAACCAACAACACTAAAAATTGAAATGAATCAAAAAATTTATACTAGAATAAGTTATAAAGATATGAATAGTGCACAATATGTGTTATGGGTAGATATGCACTAGAAAAGGATTTTATGTCCCAACATGAGAGAGGTGGCCCCACTGAAAATAAATTGTAGCATTGAAGGATTTTTAGGATGACGAAAAATATATGCAAATAACTAATTATACACCCTCATTTCATCAATTGTACATTTTTCAAAATATGTCACATGTATGAATAATAGAATTTTGAAAGAGATATTTTTAAATGAGAGAAAATTATTTACATAATGAAACTGAGTGAGAAAGCTAAATATTGGAAGATTTAAGGCTCTATGTATTGAAACTATGATTTTTGGATAAAACCAAGAAAATGAAAGGATCAACTAACTGGGTTAGTAATGGTAAATTATTCTATCCTAGGCTAGATGATTTTTTTCTTAAATAAAATTGACAGTGTATCAATGCAAATTATGAAAGTAGAGAGATAAATGTCACGTTTGGGAAACAATGATCACTATTTTTGAGTTATGCAAATATATAAAAAGAAATAAAAGGAAAAAGGCTAAAAGAGAAACCAAAACTTAGGGATTGGAAGAAATGATCAATTGGTCACACATGTAAGAAAATAGAATATAGGATGCAACACTCTGAAACTTATGTGCAATCATATTTTTAATTTTTTAAAAATATTTTTAATATTTATTTGGAATTTTAGGATATTTATAGCTAACACTCATCTAGAAAATAAACCTCATCATGTTTGAATTTATAATATTTGTATAAGTACATGTAATGTTCTTCTTATAAATTAATATCTTGATCATAGTCATGATCATGTGGTATGTGGATTATTCATATTTCATGTGAAAATGTAATGCCTTGTTGATTAGAATATATTTTGTCTTGAATTTTATTTAACCACAATATTCCCAATGTAAATATTTATCAATATGTATGATGTATAATTCATACCTTTATGTTGACAATTTGGGTCCACAAATAATTGGCTATATGATGTATCCAAGGTATTATTTCCAATGTACATTATAATGTAAATTGTTAATATTATACCTAATTTGTTGAGATCCTCTTACACTAATTAAAGCATATTTTTGAGTAAGATCCATGTACTTATGATTGAAATAAGTTCCTTATATATATACAGTTATGGTTAAATTACTTTATTGAGAGTGGTTTTTACTTGGTACAACTATAGGTAACACTTTTTGAATCTTTGTAGTAGGAGAAGTTTATTGATTTTGTATTATTATTAGAATTCCATCATGCTTTTGATTTTGATTTTTTTATTGTAATGTCTTACAATGATTTATATCATATCCTATGATTATATGATAAGGAGAATATTATTGACCCTATATATGTACATGACATGGTGTTGATTGTTGTCTAGTAATAGGCAATTTTATGAGCTTATCTTCTAATAACATTTATAAAATGATTATGGGTATATATTAATGTGACAACATTTGTAATAAATTTGAATCATTTGTATCAAATACTCCAACATTGTTAATTGAGATGTTCACAAGTGCCACAAAAGAGGAATTATTGGAATAATTGCTCATATTATCCTCTTTAGGCATACCCAGTATTTATTTACCTTTTGAATCTGATTGATTACTGATAATTTTATTTAAATAATCTTGGTAATATCTTGTACAAATAGGTGTAAAAACATTATGAGATAAATAGTAACTTCTAAGATATATTTTTTTCTTGTGTATTTGATCATCTATCATAGTAACCATGTTAGGTTCATCCTCATCACTATTGTAACAATAAAAAACATGACCATATTGAATTTATGAATTAAACAATAAAGGAAGATAAATATAATATTTCTTTAGTTTTAATTATCTTCATGCTTATTTTAGATACATTACTGTTCCACTTTTTAATCTATTTTCCCCTTTTGTACCTTGTATTGCCCAGTTAAGTTAGTTTGTTTTTAATTTATAACACTTGGTCTTGTAGACATTATTTATGAAATATTTCTTGTTATTATTATAATTTTTTAAGTCCAATTTACAATTTTGTTATTTATATTTTTGATTGATCAATAACTTTATGTGATTGATATATTTATTTTTGATCATTGTATAATTGTTATTGGTCTATTTTATTGTTGGTAGTGCATGATTCTCTAGTTGCATATGTAATTTTTATTCTTCCCAAGGAATAAGTTTATTTTGGATAATTAACTAATCATCCCATTGTGACTAATATGTTTGAATCATATAACAATGGAAAAGAGTATAATCAACATGAAATTAATTATAGTATCCCTCATGCATAATTTTTAGACATCTATGAAATTTAGATGTTATTACTACTATCATGCGTATCCAATGTCTCCCCAATAGTAAAATTAAATGCAATTGATTAGGCATAACATTCAATAAATTATATAATTCTTTTAGTTCAAATGTTACATATAAGGTGATCAATCCTAAAACTTATTTTGAATAATCATCAAATACTTTGATAGTTTTATTAGGTTTTTGAATCCTACCAATTTTAGTAACCAATTTTCCCAAAAATTACTATTCAAAATATTTAATCTTGATCCATCATCAATAAATACTCTCTTAATTCATTTATTTTGCATTCTTACTTGAATGATTAATGGAATATTTTACATGAATTTATTGTATGCTTAAAAATATTAATTTTTAATATTAATTCTTGTTTCCATATCCTAAAAATAATTCATGATTAAATTAAAATAAGAAAGTTATGTATCACTAAGAATAGTATTATCCCTTAATGTCACATAAATGATGTCTTTATAAATCAATGAATTTTTCATTATATCCAAAATTAAAAAAGTAAAGAATAGTAAAATTGAATTAGAAAGGACAAGGAAATTTTCATCAATGTGCATATGTAGGTAAGCCTATAGAACAAAATTTCCTATTGAAATAATAAGTAACTTGAGTATACTTTTATATAAGTTCAAAATATATGACCACATGCAATGAAGCCTAAAACTATGGAGAATTACCTAAGGGAGGGTTTTGATTTTAAAATTTTACTGTTTCTAGGAGAAGGATAGAAATGTTGGATAGGGACAATAACATTTACCATTATTATCCCTATTGGGTGTTTTTATCCCGTAGGAAAAAGTGATGAAATTTTGATTTTGGTTAAGGCATATAGAAGCATAATGGTGTTTTCTATAATTAGAACATTTCTATATGTGACAGATGATTGTCTTAAGATGAAAACTAAAGTTTTAAAAATTATTTTCATAATACCCTAATACTTTTGTAAGTTTTATTATTATAAATTTGGGTCCATGTTCAAAAAATAATGGGGATATGTTGGTTACAACACAAATTAGAGTAGTTTGTAACCATGTTCCTAACCTCGAGGGTGCTTCTAGTTGGATTAATTTATGGGAAGTCACCATTATGCACACCACCACATTTGTGAATCTTTTTGGTAATAAAATATCCATATATAGGAAATAGTCTAACTCTACTGCAATAAAATGAGTTTAACATATTTTGTCAACAAGTAAGATTACATATGCAAAATGAAACTCTAGAAAATGGAATCTTTAAGTTGAGACCAAAACTCAACTTATCTAACATTGTTTAAGTTTTAAAAGCTTAAATCCATTCTATAATATATTATATTGAGATGGGAGATAGTGTTTATAAAGACTTTTTAAAAAATTTAGGGATAAACATTATATTTTGAAAATTAAGGCCATCAAGAAAGCTAGATATCATCTCACTAGTCTTATGACATTTTACTAGACTTTTTATAGCACTATAAATAGGTCTTTTTATATCACAATCCCACTAAATTAGATTATTCTATGTGGAGGTGCATTGGTGTAGTGAAAATTTATGTCACTCTAGGCAAAATAATGAATTTTTATAATCGTCTCTCAGTTAATGAGTTATATAATACTATATTCTACATGGCTTATGAAAATGATGCAATAATTGATGAATTTACTTGTGAAAATGTTGGGCTTTGTTTTCAAAAATTATATCTTAAATTTATGGCCAACAAGATACTTGACAAGATCAACAATAATGGAAATATCAAGGTCATTCCCAAGACTTTAGATCTTGATATAATCTCCAATTGGTAATGAATAAAAATATTAAATGCATCCTACAAGATCATTTCCATTTCTTTGTCCCTAAGGATCATGTATACTATTTCCCTTATCATTAGGGTTGAGAAAATAGTATTCATTCAAGGTAAATATCTTCCAAAAAACATTATTACAGTCTAGGATGGGATGGAATGGGCTCATAATTCATTAAAAAATTACCTTTGTCAAGTTTATTATGAAAATGATTGTGATAGGACTAAAGGACTGTTCATTATTTTTATGCTTAAAACCCTTGGTTTTCAAGCCATAACTATATATACTATTTATACCTTATTTAGATATGTGTGTGATTATATTACTATGAATAAACATAAATCTAATAATTTCTATATCCTTAGATCTATCTAATAAGGTTGTCCTTTAACCCATTTTCTTTAGGTGTTAGTTGGTGATTATTCATCCATAGACCTAGTGAAGGGAATCTCCCTCCCTCACTCCCCACAAGGATCACTTATCAATGGTATTTTAGTAATAATTATTTTCTTACCGTCTTTTATGTAAATAACACTATTGGATGCCTCTATATATTTTATCTTGCCTCTGGTTGCAACATCCAATAAGATATGGCTAAATGCTACATGTAATCTTAGGGCTCTACACCATGATGTCTTGATGTATAACAATGGAAATCGATCCCTCATGTGTAAATGTTTAAATATATTATAATCTAATTTTATTATCAAGATTCTCAAGTGGAATTATGGAAATATGTTATCTTGATAATGGATAAAATCTCTCAAATTAAATAATCAAGCCCCTTTCTCTTGTAGGAATGTTTTATATTTTATAGAAAGTTTTATTAAAAACCCTTGTTTACTCTTATTCTTATTTTTCTCCCTCTTAAGCTATATACATGAAGGTTAAAACATTTTTTATTGATTTCAATCATGCCAAATCTTATGTCCAAAAAGGATTTCATATGGTAGATTCAGATATTTCTTTTAGACCCAAAATTATACACCCAAATATGTTAGAGTGTTAGGATTTGTTGACATAGTCATAGATGGGGTGGCAATTTATCCAAATTGGATTCCAATAGACATTCAAGGTAAATAAATCCTACAAATTTCTTCTTAGTAATTTCATATCCTCTATAAGTCCTAAAAGAAGAGGATACTTGAAATATTTTGGATTCTAAATTTTGTTGATTATTATAATTCCTATGAAAATTATAAGTGATTGTATGGACAAGAGTATCTCAAAGGCCTAGGAGATTATCAATCCTTTTTTTTTTAAATGGAAACAAATTATGTCAAGGTTATCTATCAACTCAAAATATTAATGGTAGTATCTAGTCATGAATATCAATGTTAAGCCTATAGAAAATTTTCATAGGGTTAAAGTTCTTCATATTTTTTGCTAAGGAATTTATAGCATTGGTGATGTTTTTAACAAATGGATGAGGTTTTAGGCCTATTTACACATCAAAAATCATATTTAATATAAATAATAAATATTTTCAATCCATTTCTAAGATTAAAATGGTGGTGCATAACTATGACTCACACAAAATTTGAGTTAGATCTGCCCCTCGCTCCCCGCAAACCCCCCCCCACCCCATATGGTATAAAATTTGAAACTAGAATGTTTCTACTCTTATAATTAAATATAAATCCCTTCATAGTTATAAGATATTATCCCCCATCATTATTCATTTGGAGATGCTAAAAATATTGGATTTGAAATATCTAATACTTCTACTATTGTAGTATATTCCAAACCATCTAGTATGTTATAGTCGAAAATGAAAAACCCTTTTTTATTTTGTGCATTAATTACTAATGGTTACTAGTATTTTTATCTTTAATTGAATTAGTTTTGATGATTAATCTTAATTTTTGATAAATAGAAAATAATAAAGTAGTTTTCTATAAATTCACTTATAAATAACAAATTGAACATTAAATACTAAAATAGATTAAATGAAATGATTGCAAAGAAGACCAAACTATGAAAATGAAAGATGAACTTGGATTTCTGGGAAGTTTGATTGTTTGTGTTGGCTGACAAAATGCAGGAACTAGAAAACATTACCAAACACATAATAAAACTAGAAGATAGATATGATTCCATGTAAGGAGAATAAAATTGAGTATGGACAAGAACATTTAACACTAGTTTACATGTCTACTAATTTTTAGTTTTTGTAAAAAATTAAAAATTGGTTTTTGTTTTCTAGGTTTTACTTATAAAGTGTGTAGAAGAAATACGAATAACTTATTTAAGTTTTAAAACATACTAGGGAATGAAATTAATGAATGAATTACAAGTAGGAAAAATTGAAATGAAGATGGGTTGAGCTAAGCCCATTCACACCCATGATGATTTAATATTTCCTACACATCCAATAACACAAGAATGGATATCAAGCCCAATGTAGTTCTCCTACCTAGAGTGTTTGTTCAATAATATTGATTTGACTATATGAATTCATTTACATTCAAATTGATTACTTGATCATGATTGACTAGGGCTGCATAAAACATGATTTTGACCTAGTTGAGGACTGTTTGAGGTCCTTAGAACTTCAATTGGAAAGAATAGGAAACTTTTTCTCAATGTGAAGTCATGTAAGTAATCCTTTGAATTGAAATTAACATGTGAAGTAATAACTGACTTTATAGCAATTAAGAAATGATGGCCACACATTAAGAAGTGTAAAAACATGGAAGACGACATAAGGGAGGATTTAATTTGATAATATAACCATTGGTGGGAGAAGGATATAAACATTGGATAATGAAAATAATATCTACCATTATTTTCCCTATTGGTAAATCATGTCCCCTAAGGAGAAGTGATGAAATTTAGATATGTGTTAAAGCATATAGTTGCATAATGGTGTTTATTAAAATCACAACATTTATATATGTGATAGATGATGATATTAAGATAAAATTATATCCTCTCATATTTAATAATGGTGGAGTGAAAAAATAAGTAATTATTAAGTGCATAAATTAATTAAATATAAAAATAGGTAAAACATAAATGATTAAGTATTTATGACCAAATCTAGGTTACTTTTTCCTTTTGAAAATTGAAACTTGGAAATATTGAATTTGAAAATTACTCAATTTTTTAAAAATACAAAAATTGAAATGAAAGTGTGGAAGGAATACACATGTATGTGTAGAACAAATTTTTATTATTCAAAAATTCTTTTAAGCATAGTAAAATAGGGGTATGTTCATGAAACACTTAGAGAGTATGGTTCCTTAGCTAAACTATTGAAGAGAATTGGGGGTGATCAAATCCCAACTTAAATTTACAATTATAGAGTAGAAATAACACACATTTAGGGATGGTAAAACCTTAATTTACCTCTACTAGTATTGGAGAAATAACCTTAATTTTGGTCATTTCTTTAGTCCTTTAGGCTTATCCTAAGTCTTATCTATGTTTGCTTTTATTGTATTTATAAATGCACTTTATTATAACTTTTTTATGTGTCACTCATCATTCTAATCAACATTTTGGATTTGAATTTAATTATATGTAAATCCTCTCATATCATATGGCACACACATAAAAATCACTTATAAGAGGATTATGGACACATGATGAAGCTTGCACATTTAACTCCTTATTCTTCCTAGTTCTATTTATTGAGCCTTTTTCCTGATATCTTTTAGTATTTGGGTGGTTATATAATATTTCTCTTGTTCTTGCATCTTTATTATGATTTTTTGTCTAAATTCATTCTCTCTCACTCTTAGCTTCTTCTTGATATTATATTGAAGTGATTCACTGTTGAAATATTTTAATACTAGTGTGGGCTTTTTCACCATTCAATGGTTTCCCCACTTGTCAAATCTCTTATCTCTCATTTTGTGTGCTTAATTCACTCTTGAGGTAAATTTATCAATTTAAACATTATTTTAATGAATACAATGTTATCTCTCTTTCGATCATGGTAATAATTATAATATGGCAATATTTTTTGATCTATCTCCTTTTCTTCACCTTGTTTGTTTCAATTTTTTTAAACCATTAATCTGAAGTGTTGTAGGTTACTTAAGGACGTTCTCAAATTATGATTTTTTATTTTGAACTAATTACTCCATTTAAAAATCTTCAATTCTCTATTCTGAATTATTAAATTTAAGTTTTTTGGTTCAATAAAACACTTCTAGTATTGATCTCCTTTACCTTCTCCTTTACCTTCCTTTGAATTCTAGTGTTTTATTCTAATTATATTTTTTATTTTATTAATTTAAGATCCATATTCACAAGAAATTTAATCTCTATATTTTTGTGACCGAGCTTCCCTATCAATGGTTTCCCTTCCATGTGGAAAGCAATAATTTCAGATGGCTTGTTATCTTTATTTATTTTCAATATTAAAAAGTAAAAAATTGAAAGTCACAAGCCTTTACTTTAAAAAATAACATTTTTTTAATCCAAGAGATTAATGCCCCCCCCTTTTTTTTTTGGATGATATATAGACATTTTTTGTAATTCCTTAAAAAATATTTCATAAGAAACCAGAAAGGAGTTTCTCTTAAATTCAAACCTTTTTCAAATACTTTCATATGTATAAGTTTTTTTTTTTTTTAATTGATTTGATTTAGATCTGCCTTGGATTTTGGTTCTTCTTTTTCTTTTTTCGTTTTAAATTAAATTTAGCTCTGAGCACTTGGTATTGGCGTAAAGATTTGATCTTTGATTTGATAGTACCGTTAACATTTTTTACCCTATTTTGTATACATTTTCCTCCTCTGAGTGCACTCTGTTGTAATTCTTATACGCATTTCTCAAGCACAAACTGAGCCTTTAAACTTTTAAGTAATTCCCTTAACTCAGATTTTCTGCACTCACCAATCCTTTGTTTTTCTTTCCCTTGTTTTGATTTCTACAATAGGGTGGTGCATATTCTCATACCATGGTGGCTTCGTTTATGTGCATAAAATTTGTGATTTTCACTATGCCTTGCTTCCCTTTGTTTTTATAATCTGCAAATTCTAATTACTAGTAACTCACTCCAACAACAAAGTATAACACATTTTTCGGTTGCATGTATCTTATATATTTATTGTGATTTCTTAATTCCTTTCTATGCTTTGACAAAAGTCTTTTTTTATGGCTATAAGTTGCCACATGTAAATACGAGGTAAAATCTATCAAATTTATTTTTTTGGGTTAAAAAGATAAAAAATAAAAGTATTTTGGTTTGTTTGGTTATCTATCCAAGATTTATGCGTTCTCTAGCTCTTTGCTATGCACTTTAATTAGTGATTTTAACCTTATTTAAATAAAGAGAAGTGTGTTAATTGAATTTAGATCCTTTATTTTAATTTAAATGAAATCTTAGTGCATTAAATTCAAAAGAACCACTGAATTTTTTTTCACGTTCTTTTCATCAACAAGTGAAAATATTCTTTAAAAAAAACTAAAAAAGAAGTTTTGAAAAATTTATTTCTTTCTTTAAGTGAATGACTCATGATATCTCTTTTTTTTTAAGGATTTGGTATAAACCGAAATGTTTTCCAATATGTTTGACATGTGTCATTTAAAAATTCAAACTTTTTATAAAGGTATATGCTTTTTAGGATATTTTAAAAAGAAATTTATAAAAAAAAAAAAAAAAAAACATCGAATGATTTCCAATTTTGTTTAAAGATAAAGGCATTTTGATATTTTAGTGTAGCTTTACATTAAAACATTAATTTTTGTATTGTGTTGTGCTAAAGTATTTTTAATAGAATTACATTTATCGGTAAGTAAATTTGATCTAAGTTTTTTTAGATTATCATTATTTTACCTTTTTTTTGTATATTGATTTTTTGAAATTTTATGGTTATGATGTGACTTTTCAATATCGATAATGTAAAAATTAATGATTTTTAAAAAAAAAAATTGACCAAAAATAAGAAATTATTTCTTTGAAATATCGACTTGAATGTCAACATAAATTCATTATTTTATTGTAAAATTCATACTATAAAAATAAGTGAAATGTAAGATTTAATTGACTATCTCACCACTCAACTTGTAACTTTTTAAAATATGCAAATTTACAATTTTAATTCTTCATTTCCTAAAAAGTATATAGTTTCTCTCAATCTTATTTTTAACCCTCATTTCAAGATAATGCAATTTATGGATTATTCTATCAATGGCCTTGGTAAGTACAAAATTGGTATTCTTGAAACTATTTTGTCTAATTCAAATATAAATTATAAGGGTGTTAGTTTTGATGATTCAATTACTTCTCATACAAATTTAACATCTTATTATTCTCATGGAAAGATACATAATGCAAATTATTTTGATTATAATGCTTTGGATGCTCATGCTTTGGTTAAATATAATAAGTGTTGTATACATTGTGAAAAATATGGTATCATATATCTAAATATTGGAAATTGTATCCATGTAAAACTTATGTTAAATCTATTCATGACACTTTTCATTATTGAAAAATGATTAAATCTCATACATGTAAAGGGTAAAATTATTTAGATTCTCAAATAAAATATATCTTATAGATACTTTTATGTGTTTTTATGTGATGCTTCTTCGAGTTCTTCTCAAGGCATATATTTTGCTAATGACATCCTCTTTGTCTCTATGTTGATTAAACTCATATTATTATGCATTCCTTGCTTTTTATTGCATATAATATACTTTCATTAGTTTTAATAACTTATTTTCATGTAGGTTTATGCACTCTATGATGGAAATGATCTATTTTCTATTTATCTTGTTGTATATATATACTTTTATTACATTATATATGTAGATTGTATTTTTTGGCATATTGGTTACTTAACTTAAAATATTAGTGTTAGCTTGTTTGTCTTGTAGGTTTTATGGATCACTTCTCGTTTGTTGGTATTTATTCCATTATTTATTGACCAAATGGTCCAAAGAGGATTATTTAAGATTATTTATAATCACAGTTTCATTCTTGCAACTTTTAGCAACACCTTCTCTTCTTCTTTATATCTCATGAAGTAAGGCCTATAGAATACATTGACGAAGTTCACAAAATTATAATTATTTTTTATGTTTAGAGTGGATGATAAGGATCTTATCATTTATGAAACTCAAAAATCACACACACAAAAAGTAAAAAGATGTAAATGTCACATAATAATTTCAAGGGACACACATAAGGAACATGGTCAAATGTGAATAGAAGATTGCACACATGATAGATATGAATAATTTAACAAATGATGGACATATCTAAATGTCACATATAAATAGGTCTAAGGGCCAAATTAAATGACACGCTCAAGAGTCATCTACAACAAAAAAAACTATAATAGATATGCACCCATCAAATTTTTACACACAAGAGCCAAGGTCCAACACAATAGATAGAAAAAATGCAATCTACTATGTCTAAGTGAAAAGCTATGAATGAAACATAGAACTAGAAAATTAGTCTATACTATGCATATGTAATGTGATCATATCCTATCAAATAACATATTCATGTAAAATATGTTAGATATAAATTTTAGTAAAACATTTATATATAGTATAAAGTTAGAAAATATAGTGGCCACAGAAAGATATCACTTGTATATTGTCATTTGTGGATAAGATGCTCCTATCTTAGTAGGCTAATGGGTATAACAATGTTCAACATCTTTGTCCTTAGAAAAGTTTGTATGTCCCACACAACAATTATGAATACTAGTGAAATGCATATGTGATATAGAAATAATATGCTATCTATTAATAATGAAATCAATAAGACATTGTAAATATTTAAACTAGATTTCTAATCATGCTCAAGTCTTGATTTTATGTTTTTTTAATATTTTTAATGATTTTTCATTTTGAAACATTTTAATTTTGTGTATCTTTGCAATATTGAAACCAAAAACACTAGAAAGTAAAATGAATCAAAATATTTAAACTAGAAGAAGTTAGAAAGATATAAGTAGTGCACAACATGTGTTATGGGTAGATATGCACTAGAAAAGGATTCTATGTCCAAACATGAGAGAGGTGGCCCCATTGAAAATGAATTGTAACATTTAAGGATTTGTAGGATGATGAAAATATATGTAAAGAACTAATTATCCATCCTCATTTCATCAATTGTACATTTTCCAAAATATGTCACATGTATGAATAATAGAATTTTGAAAAAGATATTTTTAAATGAGAAAAAATGCTTTACATAATAAAATTAAGTGAGAAAGGTAAACATTGAAATATTTAAGGCTCTATGTATTGAAACTATGATTTTTTGACAAACAAAGTAAAGGAAAGAATAAACTAAATAGGCTAGTAATGGTAAATTATTTTATCCTAGGCTAGATGATTTTTTCCTTTAATAAAATTGATAGTGTATCAATGCAAATTATGAAATTAGAGAGATAAATGGTATGTCTGGGAAACATTGATCACTATTTTGAGTTTGGAAAATATATAAAATGAAATAGTTAGGAAAAGACAAAAGAGAAACCAAAACCTAGGGATTGGAAGAAATGATCAATTGGTCACACATGTAAGAAAATAGAATATAGGATGCAACACTCCAAAAATTATGTGCAATCATATATTTAATTTTTTTTAGAACAATTTGAATGGATTTTTGGAATTTTAGGATATTTATAGCTAACACTAATATAGAAATAAATCCTCATCATGTTTTAAGTTCTAAGATTTGTATAAGTACATGTAATTCTCTTCTTATACATTACTATCTTGATCATAGTCATGATCATGTGGTATGTGGATTATTCATATTTCATGTGAAAATGTAATGCCTTGTTCATTATAATATATTATATCTTGAATTTTATTTAACCACAATCTTCCCAATGTAAATATTTATCAATATGTATGTGGCATAATCCATACCTTTGTGTTGACAATTTGGGTTCACAAATAATTGGGTATATGATGTATCCAAGGTATTATTTCCAATGTACATTCTAATGTAAATTTTTAATATTATACCTAATTTGTGGAGATCCTCTTACACTACTTAAATCATATTTTTGAGTAGGATAAATGTAATTATGCTTAAAATAAGATATGTATATATATATATATATATATATATATATATATATATATATATATATATATATATATATATATGGTTAAATTGATTTATTGAGAGTGGTTTTTACTTGATACAACTATAGGTAATACTTTTCCAATCTCTGTAGTAGGATAAGTTTATTGATTTTGTATTATTATTAGTATTCCATCATGATTTTGATTTTTATTTTTTTCTTGAAATGTCTTAAAATTATTTATATCATATCGTATGACTATATGATAAGCAAAAAATGATTGACCTTATATATGTACATGACACAATGTTGATTGTTTTCTAGTAATAGGCAATCTTAAGAGCTTATTTTATAATAACATTGATTAAATTATTGTGGGTATATATTAATGTGACATGATTTGCAATAAATTTGAATCATTTGTATCAAATTTTCAAACATTATTAATTAAGTTGTTCACAAGTGCCATAAAAGATGAATTGTTGGAATAATTGCTCATATTATCCTCTTTAAGCATACCCAAGATTTCTTTACCTTTTGAATCTGATTGATTACTAATACTTTTATTTGAATCATCTTGGTAAGATCTTGGATAAATAGGTTTTAAAAAAATATGAGATAAAAAGTAACTTATAAGATATATTTTTTACTTGTGTATTTGATCATTATTCATACTAACCATGTTAGGTTCATCCTCATTACTATTGTAATAGTAAAAAACATGACCATATTGAATTTATGAATTGACTAATAAAGGAATATAAATATAATATTTTATTGGTTTTACTTATCTTCATGCTTGTTTCAGATATATTGTTGTTCCACTTTTGAATCTATTTTCCCCTTTTGTACCTTGTATTGCCCAATTTAGTTTGTTTGTAATTTTTTTAATTTATAACACTTGGTCTTGTAGGCATTATTTATGCAAACTTGCTTGTTATTATTATAATTTTTGAAATTTAATTTATAATTTTGTGATTTATATTTTTGATTGATCAAGAACTTTATATGATTGATATATTTATTTTTTATCATTGGATAATTTTTATTGGTCTATTTGCTTGTTGGTAGTGCACGATTCTCCAATTTCATATGTAATTTTTATTCCTTCCAAGGAATAAGTTTATAAAGAGGGATAATGACCAAATCATCCCATTGTGACTAATATGTTTGAATCCTACAACATTGGAAAATTGTATAATCAACATGAAATATATTATAGTATCCCTCATGCATAATTTTTAAACATGTACAAAATTTAGATGGCACTACTACTATCATGTGTATCTAATGTCTCCCCAATAGTAAAATTAAATGCAATTGATTAGGCATAACATGCAATAAATTATACAATGCTTTTAGTTCCAATGTTACATATAATGTGATCAATCCTAAAACTAATTTTGACTAATCTTAAATCCTTTGATAGTTTGATTTTTTAAGACTACCAATGTTAATAACCAAATTTCATTAAAAAATTACTATTACAAATATTTACTCTTGATCTATCATCAATCAATACTCTCTTAATTCATTTATTTTTCATTCTTACTTGAATGAATAATGTAATATTTTACATGATTGTATCATATGCTTCCAAATATTAATTCATGTTTCCATATCCCTGAAATAATTCATGATTAAATTAATATCAGAATGTTATGTATCACTAAGAATAGTATTATCCCTTAATTTCACATAAATGATGTCTTTATAAACTGAAGAATTCTTTAGTATATCCAAAATTGAATTTTTTTAAGGGTATTATTTAATTAATCCATAATATCATACTTTTTGGATTGATTTGCTTGTCTTTTAGGATGACGAGGGGTTTGACAAGGAACATGTTAAATACCTCCATGGTATGGTGGCCTACCTCATTAATTATTAACAACATTGACTGAAATAATATAATATAAGCCACAGGAAAATAATCAGAGTGAGATGGTAATTATTGGAACTTTGAACTCTAGGAGGAGGGTTTAAAGGATTCATACATTCCCTCTATCATCTATTTGTAACTAGTAAAAATTATGATTTAATATTGAACCAACGATGATTCAATATCACTTAATATTGCTTATGATTAACATTTATAGCATTTTGAATGAATAATTGTTATTTTTCATATGTTTTAATTGATCTAAATTTTTTTGGGATCAATGATACTTTTGTTTTATCCCATATATACATATATTTGTGGATAAAACAAATAAAAAATATATATAAAATATGAAATCCTAAAATAATGTAACACAAGAAAGCTATATTAATATAATATGAAAGAATGAAATGGATAGAACTATGGAACTCTAGAAGGTTGGAATCTTAAGAAATACTCAATGTATCAAAAGTATCACTTGATAAATGGGTTCCCCAAATTTATTATATTCAATTAAATTATATATAAATAATTATCTAATTGGAATTATATATACAAAAATCAAGGTCTAATAAAAAATGGACTTGGAACTTATTTGGTAAATATATATACACTATTGCACATTGAGAAAAACTTCTATATTATTTAAAAATTAAAAATTAGTCACGAAGAACAATCACATGCCAAGACTAAAGAACAATAAATCCATTTTAAATAAACCATTATAAATTATCAACACCATGTTAATAGTTACATACATATAGTAAAGGAGCTTAATTACACCATCAAACTAGGTGGGAAAACTATGTGTAACTTAATTTCCATCCTCTGTGTATAAGATATGTATGAAATAATAAATAATCAAATGGGAGAAATTGGGGTCATCTCATCCAATTAAAAATTTCTAATTTTTGCATGTTTTTATCACTCATAAGCACACATAGTGTTTCAATTCAAAGGAGACTAATTTTAAGAGTAACACACATCATTAGGGCTCAAGATCAGAAAAACAGAGCATGCATATGTAGGTGAAGCTGACTATATGGTCACAATCCCTAATTTATTCACAAATTAGTTTATCTACCATAAGTTATATCAATTGATGATACTGGTCCATATCATTGAAAATGACTTACACATATAAAGATAGAATTATTAAACAAAATAAATCACATGTCTACTTTTTTATATATCAACTTCCATTATAAAGTCATAGTAAGACATACATCAAAGAAATATAAGTACTCATCCCTTTGTTATACTTACTATAATTATTAAATACCCCTTATCAAACCATTGCAATTAGTTTTAGTATTTTACATTCATGATGCATGCTTGAATGCCATATCTCTCAATATATATTTTTATACTAGTTTTTATCCTATTAGGATTTTAAAACCAAATTAGTGTAAAACATATTGGTGAAATTGAATTTATATTAAACCATGAATAAACCTTTTTTTTTAGTTAGGGTACAATCCTTCTAACTATTCAGATAATTTTCATAGAGTTTCAAATTTTATTTATGCATTCCATAGATAAAACTACTTTTTAGATTTTTTGTCTTATGGTTTCGAATCAATTTTTTTATTTTGATCAACAAATATTATTTTTAAATTTAGCTTTAGATATTCATCACCATTTCATATTTCATCTTTAAGGTTTTGCTTTTCATACATGTTTTTTTATTATTCCCTAATAATATACATAAATCATGTCCATATTGAAAAAAATGTTATTGTTAAACATAAGTCATCAAGTTACTATTTTCATATTGTTCTACATGGATATAATATCTTATTAATATCAATTATGTAATAAAATGTGTCAAAATAATCATATCTAAATACACTAATAAGGCTAAAATATAGAATGAATAATCCTAAGCCTTTATCAAATTCTACTATTGCAACATCCAATCCAAGATGCTAATTATTACCACTAGATAGAAAGAGGCATGTATGACCTCTTATGTCCTTCCTATTATGGATGATATCATACTTTCATCCTATTGATGGAATTATCATGAATGTATACACATGACACAACTTCTAAAGATATATAAAATTCCATGGATGATAAAGAATTCACTAAATATATTAACATGAATCCACATCAAATTGATGAAATGTTATATATAACAAGAGATGAGAAAAATAGTTTTTTTTAAGCTTCTACATTACGTGTTCAGAATTAACAACTAGTACTATCCTTATGTCTAAACCTCCAATGACCTATATGTAATATCTAGCCAAGGCAAAATGATGCTTCCAAGATATTTCCATACATATCCCTACAAAATAAACATTTACCCATCCCATGATGACTACACTATTCCATTACCAACCTCGCGTATTGTACATTGCATTGAATAGACTATTAGAACTCTAAATGATAAGGTGTTACATTTAGAGTAAAGAGGATCTAGATATAACTATTTCATGGATTCACACACCTTACTCTATAATATATTATCCCCTAACATATAATATTATCCTTTACCAATCATATTTGTATCTCTCATGTTTCCTAAAAAATTGAAAAAGATATGGCATATTTTTGGTTTACATATTCAATTGAAATTTTGGAAAGATATAATTTTTTGTATTTTTAATAATGAGGATATATACAAATACTTTTATTTTTTTAATATAATTACCACACTATCAAATTTCATGCTACAGATCCAACTGAAAACATTAAAAGTTTTAGTAGAGGTGGAGCACCTTCACACACTCATTAGCCAATGGATTAATCCACATTGTAATGTTACTAGATCCCCTCTAGGTTCTCCTTATCAAGATCTTCCAAAGAAGGGACCAAGGGTAGAGGGAACAAGGCAAGGGATGATAAAAACATACTTTTAGATTTGATTTCTCCACTCCTTCTCGTAATTCTCCTCACTAAAGGTTCTCATCATTGTGAGGCTTTTACCCTAAGGTGCTTATGGACCTTCAACATATTTTTCCTTTTGGTTTGAATGGAAAAGTAAATATTTCTAATTTTTTTGGTTATTTCAACCACTCGTATATAGAATTAGGTAAATATTGAAGAAAATTCATAACAAGGAAGGGAACCTATAATTAACACTACACACCCTAATGGTGATAGTTTGGAAGGTAAACCAAATAGTCTATCTCCTTTTCCTTTCTCAACTTTGCAAATTGTGTTGGTTCCTTAGCATTTTATTTCATGATTACTATTTTTGATGTTTTTTATTCATATTGACATATGACATTTTTTTTTATTGATGGTATTTTTCAACCAAAGGCTTTAGATTTGTTTTGATCTCTCGTTTAGTATCGATATGATTTTAATATTATATTTTCTCAAGCTATTTTCATATGCCACTCTTCTTTTTAATTGAGGTGTATTATACTTTCATTCATGAAAAATATAATGTATATTTTCAATCAAATTTTTTTGACTCTCTCTCTCTCTCTCTCTCTCTCTCTCTCTCTCTCTCTCACACACACACACACACACACACACACACACACACACACTCTCTCTCTCACACACACACACACACACACACACACAAAGACATTTCCTATAATATGGATTCTAAAAATCTTCATCTTCAAAATGTACTTTAATAATTTAATTCTTTAATTTTTAGAGATTGTAGTAGGCTAACTTTTTTAAAAAGAGAACATCTATTTATTTGTAATTCTTAAATATTTATTCAAATTCAAATTTTTTCTTTTTTCTAAAATTTTTAAATTTATTATTAAATTTCCAAATAAAATTAACCCTTCTTTATATATAATTTTATATTTATTTTTTGATAGATGATTCTTCATATATCTTTATGAAAATTTGAATGTGATTAAAATTTGAAACAACCAAACTATGTAACCAACTCATTCACATTTCATTAACTTAATTTTATATTTATTATTAAATATATAAAATTCTAATATTTTATATATTTAATTTTTTTTAATTTATTAATATTTTTTAATTTAAATTATAAAAATAATATTTATATAATCATAATAACTTTAATAATTATTAACTATATTAATATGTTAAATTTATTAGTAAGAAAACTAACATCAATTAAAATAATATATTATAAAATTTTATAAATTTTAAACTTAATTTTAAAGTGTATTATCAAATTCTAATCTTTAAATTGATTTTAGAAAATTGTAAATAAATAATAAATTTTAGATTATAATTATCATTTAAACGATCACTTATGAACAATTTAGTTTCATCTTATTATTTGGTTTGAAAATGTACTTATTGTATATTAAAACTCTTTTTTTAAAGAATTGAGAGGGGAAGCATCTTATTTGGCAATATATAACAATTCAGTTTTATTTTATTATTTAGTTTTAAAATTTACATATTGATTAGAATTTTATTTTATCAATAAAATGTAATAATTTTTATATTTGTAAAGTTTTTATTCAATTTTTATAATTTTTGGGTTTAATAAAAATGATTAAAATTAATTATTTATCATTTTATTGGTTTTACAATATATTTTATATAATCTCGTAATATAATTTAAAAAATATTTAAAACATTTTTTTTAACATAAACATGTGTACATGTAATTATGATTTTATTTAACTAAAAGAAAAGTGTGCATGCACTTTCTCAAAATTTATATAAATTAATTTAGTTTTATTATTTCAGATAAGTAACATGTATTACTAATTTTTTTTCATGTTCTCATAAAATAATTTTTTTTTAATTTAAAAAAAAAATTGAAAGAGACACGTGTACATAAATTAATAAATTAATGTAATTTAAATACGAATGTGACAAGTGTATATCATTTTCCTATAAAATTGGTATTTAAACTTTTCATTTTATGTCTAAAAAAAAGGAAATAAAATTAGACAATTCATCGTTAAATAATCCTTTTATTATTATAAATGACATTTGTCCCATCAATCTAAAAATTTAAAATCATTGATACCAAATTTTTAATAATATCACTGTTATAGCATACCAAAAATTTATACAAAATATTCTTTCTAGCAGTTCAAATTTTCTCATAAACTTTTAACATGCTTTATTTGCTTTATTGTCGATGACAGATTAAGAAGGCAAAGTTATTTGCATCCATGTCACAGGGTCGCATGGGAAGTAAAATTTGTCAAAGCTATTTATTACAGCTTAATACATGATAATAGTTTCTATTAAACCCATCCGCTACTCTCTGAAAAATAAAATCATGAAAATAATTTATAATCCTATTTTTGTAATGTCACAATTGTCTTTATTTGTGGTTTTAACTATTTTTCTACTAAATATTACTATCATTAACTATTTTATTTATTATGTTACAATGAAATAATTTTATTTTAAATTATATAATTAAGAGTTTTGATGTAATTTTCTTTCCAAAATAAATTTAAACATTGTTTATGAGTATATTATATTTTATTTTATTTTAATTTTAAAGAAAATTAAAAATTGTTATTATTTTTTAAACATGATTCAAATATATACACCCATGATTTGGAGCAATTTAATAATTAAATATAGATACTAATTAAGGAGAGTTATGGGTATGAAAGATTCTATATCCACTCTACTTATTTAAATTAACATGATCCATGCATGCTATAAAATAGAAAAGATTTGATTTTTGAAAATACCTTAAATTTATTTTTAAAAATATTGAACTTATATATGTTTGACACATGGCCCATTCTCCTATATACATGGTTTTTATAATTATTTATAGTTTTATCATCCTTTCCATGTACTAAGCCCATGTTGTATTGCATTTTTCATTAAATATGTGATTTTTTTATGCCCCTCATACGACATCTGTAACTTTATCTTATTTTAAACATTTCCTTTATTCTTTTCGGAATTATTTTAGAACTATACACATTATATGTTTTACATATTTTATTTTCCATGCAAAATATTCAATCATTTACAAGAGTTATTTTAATATCAAAAGCTTTAATAATAAGCATATATTATAGTGAGCATAATATAATGCTTCATGACAAATATCCTTAGCTACTCAAAATTTGTGAGCACTATAATATTGTATATACAGGGACTAGCCACCATGCAGCCCTCGTTTCTTTAAAAATCAAGAGGAGAAACATTTTATTTAGAAATATATAACGGATTTATAATATTGATTAATAATTTCTTTTAGTTAAAAATTTATAAGTAAAAGATATCCACACCTTCAAAATCATCTAAAATATGCATCTAGTTTTAATTACTTGACTCTCCATATCAAATATATACATAAATTTATACCTTAATAAATAGATATAAATAACCATTAAACTATAACCCTTTCAATAACAGGTTTTAGATTTCAATTTACAAATATAACCCTAACTCAGCCAACGTCACTCATGAAAGATACATCGAAGCATAATATAAGAAACTTGGAAGATGACATTTATATTATTGCTACAACTTGAAAAACAATTATTGGATCATCAAATTTATTCGAGGATGATTACGCTCAAAGGCACACATTTTTTACACGTATTCGATTCAGTGGGAAGGGGGAGCACTCTTCGACTGTCTCAAACGAAATGATTGCTTCTAAATTCGGCTCCCCTACCAGGACAAATGAATTATTTATTGCTTTCAATTTACGCCAATCGTGTTTTTTTCTATTGAAAGGTGCAAGACGCACTTGCCTATCTAGTGGAGCCGGGTAGGATATTCGCATTACCTCTTCCTCTATATATTTAACTTTTGGCTACGACCGGGGGATCACTTTGCTTACACTTAACTGATTTGATAAATGCTTACGCAGAAAAGCAGAAAGAACAATTTCAATTAATGAAAAATTCAAGGTTGCATATCTGTACTCCGTTGAAATGGTTAACTGTTACATCATCAGATTTTTTCAGGCTATTAAGGCCTTGCTTTCGAGATTTTTTTATGAACATGATGTCTGCTTTCGCTTACCTACACAATGCAAATTGTTGGCTTATTTCATTGCTTGGGAAAGAATTTTCTGAAATCTCCCCCGATAATTACCCTCTGTCTGGACACATCGTCAGAGAGAACTCGCCCCTGTTCACCTTCCAAGATTTTGTAGAGAAGGCATGTGAGATAGAGGAAATTGTTTTGTGAACAGTTTGCTTGAGCTCATTTGGTAAAGAAGATGAAATATGGGACTTGTACAATTGTTGTCATACGTTTCACATTAACTGTTTGGACAAATGGATTAATCACCATCAGGATACCTGCCCTCTTTGCAGTTGCCCTCTGCTTCCACAAAGGGAAATGTTTGAAATAGAAGAGGCAATAATAATTTATGGGTGGTCGACCAGATCTATGATCTCTTCGACAAGATTTAAGGATTTATTAATAGAAAAGAGACCTATGGCAACAACAATGAAAAAATTCTCATTGACAATATGGAATAGTTTTTCTGTAGTCTAACGCAGGGATATTTTTAGTAATTATTCATTGTGTATTCCATTGTACTCTTTATGTTCTGACTGTTGAGGAATAGCAATATATTGCACCGTACAATATCAATTTTTAATATACACACACAAAAAAAAGAAGAAGAGATTATATTAAAATCATATGCCTACCTTTGCCCTGATGTAATTGTTATATATCTATACACCATTTGTCAAACAACGTCTACCCCGCTCTTATCTGTCTATTTATCTCAGTAGACTTAGGATAATTGCGGACAAAAAGAGGGTTTAAAGTGATTTTTTAAAAAATAATAATAGTTGAATTTAGAAGGAGTTTTACATATATTTGGAAAAAGAATTTGATAATAATGTAAGATTATGAATTGTGTCATTTTGAATATAGTTTCTAAATATATATTATTTGTCAATATATAGATGATAAAAGTATATGAAATTGATGCATTTATGATAGTGATTTGACACTTTTTCATAAAAAGATAAGCGAATTATATATGTACAAACACATTTGTCTTGAGTAAACAAATAAATTGTTGTATAAAATTTCATATATGGATAGATAAATTGTCGAATATTGGTCAAGATATTTTTTGTTATATATATATATATATATATATATCAAAACAACTGAAAAATTGGCACTGTAAATATGCAAAGACAACTTTTTACCTTAACTTCATGAAAATGATTTTCCTAAAACATAGCAAACAATACGTAGATTGACCAGATATAAGTTTTATAAACTTTTGATTAATGGTAAAAAAGTTATAACTGTATTTGTAACAATATGCATATAGTTCATAATAATGTACATTATGTATAAATTAAGTAATAATTAAAAATAATAATTTAATATTTAAAGATTATATATTAAAAAACTATGCTTTCCCAAATACAAATCCATATATGTGTGTGTGTGTGTGTGTGTGTGTGTGTGTGTGTGTGTGTGTGTGTGTATGTATGTGTATGTGTATGTGTATGTGTATGTGTGTGTGTGTGTGTGTATATGTATGTGCATGTATGTGTATGTGTATGTGTATGTGTGTGTGTGTGTGTGTGTGTGTGTGTGTGTGTATATATATATATATAAATAATAATAATAATAAATTTTATCCAATCAAATGTGTCAATAAAGATGAAAAAGACTCCTAAGTTTCTAAAAATCATGTGGGTTGCTACATGACTAGTTTTAGGCTAGGTTTGAACCTCCCCAAGCTTAAACCCAAAGTACTTTTAGAGAGAAAGAAGAAAAGTCAAAATAAAGACTTTTTTAAAGGGCGTACACCCTTTAGCAAAGGGATTTTGTACTTGTTTGAGTTATTTAACTTTTTTTAAAAATAAATATCATATGTTTACATCTAATTTAATCTATACTTTAAATCTATTTTACTATATATAACAAATTAAGGCCGCTCTACATCTTTTAAAATTGATTCCAGACCTATAGGAGTTAGCATTTAAATGTTAGATTTTCAAAATTTATTTTGATCAATACTTAGTATTCAAATTTTCAAGATTGGAAGATAGAATGAGAAATGAAGTTGTCAACCATGTTAAATATGTAATAGAACTATACCATCAAGTATGCCCTACCTGATTAAATATTAAAACCATATCTCAATCTTGAATATGTTATGCGTGAATACTCGATTCATATCTTGATATTTAATATTCTCTACCTACTTTACTTGTATGGCTATGCCATACCTACTTATAATTATTTCCATACCTACTTGAGTATACCCTACTCAATTTAATACACAATCCATATATTGATCTTGAATACCTATATCTAATATGACTATATCTATCTTACCTGAGCCATATATTGAATACTTGATACCTGATTGAATACATAAGCCATATCTTGAAAGTAATGGAGGAATTATCATGATTAAAAATTAGTAGCAGAGGTATTATTAGATTAAGGGATAAAAGAGAGAGGACATTATCAAGGGATGATTGAAAAATAGGTGAAGAGGCATTATCACATATATAGAGAAAGGAAAGGAGGTATTGACTAAACCATATCTTGAAAGGAGAGGGAAAGTTATCACCTATATAGATAAAGGAGTGACTAGGGATGATTAGGAAAAATACTTAAAGGTGGATTTGGGATGAATTCTTAAATAATTTGTGAGATTATCAATCAATGGGTTTATCAATATGCATACATGATTGGCTCGTAGCATGCAAACTACATCATATATGTAATCATGATATGATCACTCATACATGACATGTACCACATACCTAGTACTACATGTAGGTATTTAATCACTCATACCTGACAATTATCTATAGTTATCATTCAGTCACTCATATGAGACATGAATATAGTTATTCACCCAAGTACACTCAACTCATAATATAATGAATCAAAATTCCATTCAAGATTCAACCTAAAAATATATTATTTATTCAAAAATAAATGTTAGATAGATGGATCAAACCATGCATGCTTCAATTATAATCACACATGCATGACTAACTTATTTATTCCAAACTCACATAGAATAAGTCATAGTCCAACATTCCAAGCTCACAAAGGACACTACCATTACCACTAAAACTACCAATACTATTTTGGGTGAAGGGGAGTGATTTCAAACACTATTTTCTTAGGCTCATATCAAAATCACTAATACCATTATATTCCTCTTCCCAAACCAAATAAAGAGAAGGGGGTTAAGCACACAAATTGTCACTCTTCATCATAATCACTCTCTCACCATTCATAACCATTCATCATGTCTCCCTCATTGATATTCATTGTCTCTCATCATCCATCATCATACCTCATCATCCCTCATCATCCCTCATCATCCCTAATGACATTATCATTGGCTTTCATCATCCCTAGTCACTCCTTCATCATCCTTAATTGTCCTACATCATCCCTAATTAGTCCCTCACCATACCCAACCATCCATAGTGACTCTTTGATCATATATAATCATCTATAACCACTCCCTTAATAAGAATAATTATCCCTAATCACACCCTCATCAACCCTCATTATATTTAATCACCCCTAATTACTCCCTCATCACCATTAATTACCTCTTATAATCCCTAATCAATCTGTCATCTACCATCATCATTACTCATTGACCATAACCAGTCCCTCATCTACCCTCATCATCCATTATCATCCCTAGTCATACCTTCATTGTCCCTCATTTTTCCCCATCATCCCTCATCATCCTTAATAACCACTAATAACTTCTGTTGATACTTGTATTTTCACCATTGAGGATATGCCTATCTCTCCTCATCTAAGTGGCACAATGGAAACATCCCTCTTGTTGTGGGTGACAATGTTGAGAGATGAATCTCTAAAAGGGCTAGTTTCCTTGATGAACTATTTGAATCACTTCCTTACCTATCAACTTGAAGATGAAAAGGGGATAATAAACACTAAAAATTACAAGGTGATGCACCAAAATTAAGTCTCTCTTATTGACTTAGTTTCTACTACTTGAAGCTAAAAAATATTTCCTTCACTCAAAGCTCACAACTCAAGCTGAATTATCACATTAGTATTTCATAAGCTAGGCTCAGTAGGTAATTGAATATTTAAGAGGGTAATGAATGATTCATTTTGACAAAAAAAATTATACATGACTTCTATAACACCTATACACTTAAAATAAAACACTATCAAAAACTTGTAACAATCACTCTTTTTCACATTGGGAAACAATCAAGAGTAGCATGTTAGAAAAGAATAACTTATACAATACAAGACCTACAAGATTGTAATTAATAATCAATAGTCCAATATGTGAGTGGAAAAATCAATTTTATATTTCTTTAAGAGTCCTTCAAGTATAAATTTGTCTAGAGTTTCCCCATTAACCAATGGAGGGTGCTTAAAAGAGCCAAAAGAATGCATATTTTTCTCCTTTGGGAGAGAGGGAAAGGAAAGGAAGTAAAAAGGTCACTTGTACAAGTGTAAGCTTTATAAAATAAGTTAAAAATTCATGGATAAGAGATATGAAATGATACATGTAATGTTAGGAAGTCTAATTGTCCATACAAGCCATGAAAATTATGAAAACTTGTGTAGAACTCTCAATCTTAGCATAGAGACTACCTTCATAATTTGAATCTATTTAAACATCCCACCACTAAATTTGGATATTTATTATGACTAGGATGAGATGTAATACCTTCAGGCATGTGATTCCATGCATTGGTTCTGATCCTACTCATTAAAAAACTATAAAAAGAAGTAATCATTGCTTGTAGTCTTAAAAACTCCCTTTTCTATTACCCTTTACATTTGTCTTCAAAAATTCCTTTATTTTCCTATTAAAATCCATGGGATTGAGTTAAATACACTTTTAAATATTATCCATGGCCTTAGAACCACTCAATTTCACCTTAAAAGGACATCTATTTGAGTTTTCCACACTTTTCACCCTTGTGTTCACCATGCTAGTTTTGACTGGCTAAAGGAGAGCCCAATTTATTAAATTATATGTTTTCACATATAATAAAATTAAAATATTGAGTTAAAATAGTTCCTTATCCTCCCTCCAAACTTTATTTCATTTCTTCAAACCTCATAAGACCTGCAAAACATAGAAAAGTGTGAGAAAAATACTATTTTGCATGTTGTCCATATAGTTTAGTACATCTCCTTTGCATTTGTGATAACCTCAGTGAGTCATATCCATGATAAAATAGTTTTAATTTCAAAAATATTCCATTAGGGTGGCTCTCCAAGCTCATTTTCCTCATCGGGTCATAACCGTGGTTTTAGTAAGGTTTTAGGTAATTCTAAGTCTTAAGCTTTGTTCTTAAAATTTGAAAATTGAACCTCCTTCCAATTTTTTTTAAAAAAAATTCCTATATACCCTAATAACTTCCCTTAATCCCTCTATTTCCCATGCATGTCCTTAGAAAACATATGAGTACTTGGAAACACCCATCAAACTTGTTTTCCTCTCATTTTACATGCTTGGATTGTGTCAAGGCTAGAAATTGCTCTCTTGTAGGTCTATTTGTACTCAAAAATATCAAAAATGTCTATTTACACCTTATAATAATTTTTCAATCAACCATATATCTTTTCAAGAGTTAGACATGGAGGTAGACCTTAAAATGGTTATAGGTCTCTTGAAGGCTTAGTGAGCTTGGCATATCCTCTGCAAGTTTGAATCATTTGGGATGATATAACATGCTTATTATTGATTATTAAACATTTTAACACTTAATTAATACTTAAAAATCCATAACATAGCTTATCTAACATTCCTTTCATCACTTTTCCTCTCTTTTGCCAACTTGGCCTAGTGGAACCCTGCCAAATTAGACTTTATCCATGCACAATCATGTCACTCTAAGGGGTTGGAGCATGTGTTAGTATTAATAATCATCCTTACACCTTATTTAAACATCACCCAATGTTATTTTAATATCCCAATGTCTCATCTTAGGTCATTCACTCATTTTTCCATCATTTGCTCGATAGACCAAAGTTTTGATTTTCATGAGTGACTGATCTTTGAGACAAAATATAGAGATATATCCCTTATACCCATGGAAAAATAATAATTTTTTGAGTTTTATAAGGTAATAATGAGTCTATTTAACAAATTCAAAGGTTAGAATCCCTCTTTTAGGTACCTAATGAACTCAAAATGCCTAAAAAGGGGCTAAACCCCCTTATTTTCTTGCATTTTTATCCAAATCCCCTTGTAGGTAACTTTTTTTTTAAAAAAATAATGTTTTTAATCTACCTATACATGTTACCCACCTTTAATTAATTCTTATGTATCTTTTTCAACCATCCAAAACACCTCTTCCATTAACTTTCCCATACTTGCCTAGTGAACCAAAGGGTTTCCAAGCTTCATTGTACGGACTGTTGTCAATTTTCCAAATGAGAAAGATGTTTTCGAATATTTTGATGGTATTAGGCATGATATTACATTATTTTTTTCTTTATTAATATTATATAAGTCACTCACACCTTATTTTCACTCTAAAAGGGTTCATACTTCATTATAGCCTTAGCTTGTCTAAACCTTGTAGGTAAAAACAGGGGTGTAAGATGTTTGTATACTTCCTTATGAGGGTGTCATGACCTATATCACATGTTAATTTATGTAATGGTTCATTTTAATTATCATTTTTAATCTTTTATTCACTATATCAATGTACTTCATAGCTAAATTGGGCCCATGTCTATACCTTAACTGAGATCCCTTGCCTGTAGGTTGTCCATGGTGTACAAAGGCCTTCTTGAAAACCTCCAAGATCCCTTGTTAGGTATTTTAATTAATTTAATTAATTTTAATATCTTAGGAAATTATTTAGGCAATCAAAAACCTTGATTGGTTTTTCTTAAACCTGACTGAGACACATTTGCTAACTGTGCATGTAGGTTACTTTTGGTTGTTAGGCTTAGTTTTGACATCAGAGGGTCCTCTAGTCTTCCATTGATATCACCAAATTTTTCTTTAAATTATACTCACATTAATTCCATAGTTAACATTAATAAAACATCAAATAGATCATTGTCTACTTTATCTCAGTTAACTGAGACATTTTACCCTTTTGAGCCTACCTGTAGGTATATGTTGGATTTCTCAATAGCTATGGTCATAATGTTTTGATTTTCCCTTTAAATCCTTTGATATTAAAATTAAAAAAGTTGTATCCTATAATCTTTCCTTAAGGATCCTAAATCATCAAATAGGCATCAAAGTTGGAGTAGCTAACCTAACCCTACTATAGGCATGCATCTTTCATACAAGATACATTTCCATACATTAATGGGATTACAAGATACATTTAATTACATTCTTTGTCACTCATAAAACATCTCAGTCCCCTATTTAAGCCCTCTTATATGTGAGCATATGGGTGAACATGCAATTTTCTTAGGAAGGTGTGTAATAGAGAGCAAGAATGGACTAAAAGGACTTATTATAACATTAAAAACATATTTTTAATCATTCATCCCTCAAATTTTTGACCTTGTTACCATGTCATTCACCTTAAGCTGATATCATCAAGGAGCCTACAGGTGCATGTTTGGTTAGAATATGTGGGGAGAGCATGTTATTATGGTAAACATAGTGGTGGACTAGCTCAAAACAACCCAAATGTCACTATAAATCTTAAACCATTTTTCCTCATCTTTTGAAACCTATAACCATCTTCAAAAAACCTTTTATAACATGGAAACACGTACACATATATAAGAAAGAGTAGAAAAACGCACCAAGTAGCTATTTGGCATGGTATATGATCATGTGATCCAAATTTACACTCTCCAAAACATGAAAAAGGACCTAATTCAACTCTTAAATCCTTGTAAAATCCAAAACACCTCCATTACCACCTCATAAATAGAATTAATAAGCTTATGCATGCATTTCAACTGAACTAAGCATGAATTTGGCAAATGAAGAAAAAAAACTTACAAGATACTCATAGAATACCATGGTGAGATAAAAACATGAGAGGATGTATTTATATAACCCAAGGACTTATTATATACTCTTTCCTAGTTGTATGGAACCTCTGAAAGGAAAAACTTAGTAAGCAAGAGACATCTCAGCTAGAACTACACCTAGTGGTATCTCTTTGTAAAATGCACTAAAACACATGTCCAAACACTATGAAAATTCAAAATAAAAGTGGAGGCCATATGAAAAGGGAGCCAAATCCTCTAGAGATAGCATCACCAATTGGTTTGTCTGGATTTTGCAGGAATTGAGCAAAACCCATAGGGTTCACTATAAAGATATCAAATCTACACATTCAAATTATTATCAATTATTCATACAACATAGTTGATAAATAATCAAAATAAATATATAAAATGAATGTATTTGATTGTAAAATAACCTCCCAATAGAATTTTGTTTGAAACTACATGTGCTTCCCATACTAAGTAAAAACCTAAGGGTCACTCTAGTTTGCCAAGAAGAGCAAGAAATGTTTAAAATAGTGTTGGCATCAAAAATATTGTTCTAGATCAAATAAATAATGTATAAAAGTTTTACAAATATTAGGAGATCCCCCATGATCATCCCAATGTGGCACACTTCCCAAAAATCCATACAAGTGCCATTTTTTATCTTTTTAGTTGATTTTTATAATTTTAGTTGAACAACCTATAAAATTTAGAGGTAACTAACATTATTGACACCTAAACTAACTTATTGGATGTTTTCACAAAGTTGGGACACCTATACACCTTGGGAACCATGCCAAATGCATTAATGGCCCCTAAAAGCTCATAAAATGACTCCTAATAGACAAAATGACTAATGTAACTAAGACTAAAGCTAATTTGACCTTAAATGACATCATGTAATAATTATACCTCATAGAGAAACATATTAGGACCCCTTTAATTTTTTTAAATCAAAAACATTTGCCTAGGGGTGCCCAAATTTAACCAAAAGTCAAATTTGGTCAAAAAAATAGTCACTCATAGGGGTAGTATGCCTTATATACTAAGGACCAGTATCCATATCTTAATAAGGGACAATATATTCAATGGATTATTGAAGACAACTAGCAATGAATTTTCTAAAACAAACACATCACACCAACAAAGCAAAACACAAGACAAAACTCACACATGTGCATAAGCATGTAGGGAACATAAGGAAAGCAAAAAACTATGTACAATGGGAGAGGATAACCTTAATAACAATGTTTGAGATATATCCCATTGACTATGATATGAATCTCCTCTCCATACAACCTTGAAATTTGGAAGGCATTGTGATGCTTGCATTGTGTGATCATATATGGGATACTCTATAAAACATCAAAATTTGTGTGTCTTCCAGGTTTAGCCCTATATTCATCCCAATTTATAACAATATCTCCCTCCTTGAAACTTATTTTCATGGATTTCTTGTCAAATTATCTCTTGGTTTGTTCTTGGTGAGTTCTCATAGTTAGGATAGTTTGATCTATTATCTGCTCAAGCTCCATCAACTCTGACTTCCATGACTTTATTCTCCATTAATTAAAGATAATATGTGAGGTCCAAATTTGGTAACTCAAGTGAAATATGTAGTCTATCTTATCTCCCATAAACAAGTGTGTATGGTTAGTTTTTAATTTCTCTCTTTAGGGTAATCCTATCAACTCAAAGGGTTGTCTTCAACTTGGAATGATAAGTCCTTTGGTTCTCCTCCATTGTCCTCTTTATGATAATGATTAGACTCTTGTTTTTGGACTTATATATTCTATTCCTTTGGGTATAATAGTTGAATGAGGTGCTAATATAGATTCCATGCTTCAAATCCCAATCACGTGTCCTTTTTCTAAGAAAAGTGAATGCATTATCTCAAATTATTGTTGAAGGAGACCCAAACCATGTTACTATACCTTCATATAATTCTATAACTAAGTTTACATTTTCTTCCTTGAGAGATATATCCTCTAACCATATTTTAAAGTAATATGTAGTAGTCAACACCCACTTGTGACCAACACTAGAAGGTGGATTTATTAGGCCTATGAAATCCAAACCCCATTGCATGAAGGGTTGCTCAACTTCGATTGGATGAAGAGGCAAGGTAGAAAGGTTTTTTTTACCATAAAAAATATCACACTTTTGACATTTTCTTACCCAAGAATGGGTGTCCTTGAAAAAACTATGCCAAAAGTATCCAACCCTCGTAATCCTAGTAGATGCGGTTCTTAGATCAAAGTGACCACCATTTGGTCCATCATGAAACTCAAATAGAACTATATCAATCTGATCTAAGTCAATACACTTAAATAACACACCTAAAAAATCCTTCCTAAATATCACTCCATCAACAAGTACATAAGGAATGGATTTTAATCTAAAGTACCTTCTTCTAGCTCTATCAAGACCTTATAGACACTCATCAGTTTGAAGAAAATGAATCATATCTTGTGTCCAACTCTTCATGGGTGAATATGTATCTATCATAGGGTCATCATTAAGTACTCAAAAAACCTCCTTTTTCTTCTTCAAGTTTTAATCACGATGCTCACATAACCCTTTTCCTTTCACTAGCTTGGTTGTCTTGATTTCCACATCATATTCCATCACTTTTGTGATCCAACCTGCCATCTTTTCATTCAAATCCATACTCAAGAGAAATTATTTGATAGTATATTACAAATATGTGAATATTTTTATTTTATAGCATGTTTCTAAATTTATTTAGTCTCTTAATAATTGGAAGTACTTACTTCTCAGCATAGGTGTATCTTACCTCATAGCCTTCTAAACCTTAACTAAAGAGGGTAATAGGTTACTCTAAATTTTCATCATTTTATTGAATAAGAATGGAATATATTACCTCTTCATTCCCAAATGTATACAAATTTAAATCTTTATAGAAATTACGACTTGCAACAGTAGGAGCTTGGGCAATGGCTTATTTGATCTCGTCAAAACTTTCCTTCCTCCTTGTCCAAGTGAAAACTTCATGCTTCCTTAGCATAGAGGTTAAAGGTTTGACCAAGTCAAAAAAATTCAGAATTAATATCCTTATGAAATTTATTTTTATAAATAAACTTTGTAAACCTTTCTTGTGTTTAGGAAAAGACAATGCCAAGATGGTACTCACCCTTTCAAGATCAATGGATAAGCCCTTTTTGAAGATAATGTGTCCTAAGAGTTTACCTTCATGGAAAATAGACACACATTTATTTGGGTTTATAGAGATTCAAAACTCTCTACACCTTTCAAAAATATACCTTAGGTGATCTAAGTGATCATTTGCATCCTTAGATAAAATTGTTACATAATTAAGATATACCAACACAATGTCATTAATTAGTCCTTGAAAATCCATATGCATTTCATGTTGAAATATATCTCTAATATTAGACAATCAAAAATTCATCTTCCTATGTTCATATGTACTTTATTTAGTATTGAAGTCTATCTTATACTGGTCACTCTTCTTCACTAAAATATGATTATATTTAGAATACCTATCAAGGAGAGAAAACCTCTCACTACCTACCAAAACTTGTAGAATTTTTTTTAGAGAAGGAAGGGGATAATGATATCTCAAGGAAACTCTATTCAAGTTCCTAAATTCAACACATAACCTGATCTCCCCATTCTTCTTCCTAACATGAACTAAGTTGGCAAACCAAGATGAGTGCTTAATAGGAAAGATGATTCTAGACTCAATCAACTTAGTGAGCTATTTCTTCATGAGGGGTTCAATCTTAGGATTGATTGGCCTTTGTTTTTAATTAATAGTTTTGTCACTCTCATCTATATCTATAGTGTGTTAGGATAGGATTGGATCAAAACCCTTCAAATCACTATATCCCTATGTAAAGACATCATAAAATTCCTTGCATAACTCAATGAAAGCATATTTCTCTTAACTAGTACATACTTTTCCAAGTGCAATTAACTTATCCTTAAATATTTATACCTTATAATAATTCTCTTTCTTGGTATACATACTTACCTTCTCTTTCTTTATCTGGTCATCCTCATTGAATATGATCTCAAGAGTAACTAGGTCTTTATGAAGCTTGTTGGATTTCAATTGGACAAACTGCCATCCATATTATTTATATAGTTTGGAATGATTCTTTGTATAAAAATCAGCCTCTTCTTGTATAAAAAGTGTTATTTTTTTTATCACTATCAAACACTTGCAAGTTTGTGACATTATCCGGTATGGAGGGCCTTATAATATCCTTGATATGTGGCTAGTTCTTATCCTCTTTTATTACTTTTAGAACATCAAACTGAGCTCCAATTGATGTCAACCTATCAACATGAGTTTTATCCTCTCTTGGAATAGATGTGATGTTTAAATCTTGGAAACCTTCAATAATATCCAACACTCTATGCTTATAGGACTTAAGTAAAGAATTCTTGGTCCAATTCTACCCTCTCACTTGATTCATAATTAACTCACTATCACTAAACACTTTCAACTCTTTGACACCTTGTTTCCTTTCCCATTCAAGGCCATGAATGAGGGCCTCATATTCTACCACATTACAAGTACATTATAATTAAACTCTAAAATTTGAATAGTACCTTTCTTTAGAAGGTGAAACCAACATTGCTCCACCACCTGCCCCAATCTTGCTTCTTGACCCATAAAAGGAAATCTACCATAAACCATTCACATTCTCACTTGGTTTCACTAAGTTTGATATGAAATATTCCTCTTCATGCATAAAATACACCCAAAGACTAGATTCCTCTATGAAATTGTAAGGAGCATGCTCATAATGTTCATGTCCCCATTCATTTAAGTATAAATCAGAAACCCCTTCAAGGGAAGATGGTGGAGATTAGTCAATGTGAATTTCCTCTTCATCAATGATGGCATAATTTACATTTTCCAATTTAGGTGTGTAATGATCCAAGTTACTATGATGAATAGGTTCTGATTAAATATTTACCTTAGTACCATACTTTGTCTTAAACACCATATAAGATCAGTTGGCTACCAAGTATCCACCTATCTTAGTTGTAAACTCTCTTAACAAGCAAAGGGCAACAAATGGAGGTAAATATGCCATAACCACATCATGAGGAATAGAAAAGGAAAGAAAATAATGAAGGAAAAAATTGAAATATTTAACTACCCCAAAAGTCTTGGTTGGTGATCCATCCAATTATAAGACTCCCTTAGTCATTAGCTCATATTTGAGGTGTAGTTTATCCGCTATACACTTGGGCATAACTGAAGTACTAGCCCCACTATATATGATGCAACTATGGACCAATAAATAACCAATTATTAGATATATGTATAAAGGATTAGTTTTTTTTCATTCTTGTTCACTTGACCATTTATAGGTTGAGTTTTATTAACTAGGACAACATTTTCATTCCTAGATGAGCCAAATTGCTTACCCAATCTTTGCAATTATTTTTTGGATCATATCTTTCTACCTTGGTATTGTCAAATAATCCCATAATTATATGTTCATGTGTAGCTTCCTCATCTATTATATAATGTTAATGGAAGAATTTTTCACCTTTAGGGGCTCCTTAGGAGCACTAGCTCCTTGTGATGCAACTTGAAATTGGACGAATAGGAGTTATCTTCACATTCTAAAATTTCTCACCTTGTGAAGGTGGGTGAATAGGAGATATCTTCACCTTATTGAACTATGGGAGATAAATTTGACACAATTAATATTGAAGATTAAGTGGGGACCAAAATAGGTCCTTGAACTGCTCCTTGTTGATCTTCAATAGCCCTTTTCTTAAACCTAGTGTTAGAGGCAACACTAGTATTCATATTACTGAGATTCCCCAAGTAATTGAAAGAAAAAAAATCCACATCCAAATTATTTATGAGGGTATAATAATATTATGGTTGACCATTCTCCACCCCACTTTGCATTGGTCCTTCAAAACTTGAAACTTGGAAAGATTGATTGGCTTACATTGCCATGGTTTGGTTGTGCATTTTATTTGCATAAGTAACTTTTTCTTGATTTTTCTCAAAGTATGGATAGCATGGCTATTCTTGAACCAATTTATTTTGATTTTGAACAAGATATTTATAGGATTATAGCTTTGATAAGGCCTAGCTTGGGTGATTTGACCTTGTCCTTCCATATTGCTTTAAAAAGGAGGTCTATTGGTTTTCCCAAACTGATTATAGGGTTGGTATGGCCTATAACCTTGGTCTTGTTTATTTTTTATGGAAACTAACTCATTATTGACACTTTTTAACAACATTTTGACTTCATAGATCTCATTTGAAGGGACAATGGCAGATTTTTCATGACTAGGCAAAGGAGCCAATGTGGGTAATGTAACTTGACGAAGAGGTTAAAAATTAGGGAACAATTACATTAGAGGCTTAGGATAAATCTTCTATACTTAAAAAAGATAATTATTATCATTTATAGATGTCTCATAGGAAATAAGGAGTGTATTCCCACCCATGGATTGCATCATCATGGCTAAATGATTATTCAATGCTTTTAGATAGTAGAAGAATGCATAGTTTGGAGTAGGCCTCACAAGAGATGGGATCCTATCCCATGTTTTTTCAAATATAGTGTTGAAATATTTCATAAAATCTTGTAGTACCCTCTTGATAGTGGTCAATTTCTTAGCTAAAGATAGATGATCACTCTTTTCTCCAAACCTCTTAGTCAATAAATTTCCTAGTTCATCCCATGAACCAATGGAATTTTTAGGTAGAGTCCCATACTAATACAAGGATTTTAATTTGAAATACAATGAAAAAAATCTAATAGACACATTTTATTGAATGATATTATGGATATTGAATAAGTTTTATATGTTTCTAATATGTTTATTGACAGTAATAGGACCCCTTCCACTAAAATATGGAACACTCTTAAGGGGTGCTCCTAGAATTTGGTCATATTGGGAAAGATTCAAAGGAGATGATTTGGTGAAACATATATTTTTTTTCTATCTATCTTAGAATTTGAATTATGAGTGTTTGTGATTGAACTAAACAATAACATAGACTTCTTAAACACCAACTCTCTTTAATAAGGATGGGTATTCACAAACATAAACTTTCTAGCAGAATATGGGGGTAATTGCAAAAACTCAAAGGGTATAATTTTATTAGTAGACCTAGTGGTCAACTTTTACATGGAAACTAGGAATTGATCATCAACCAAAGATTTTAAACATTAGTGGTGTCACCAGGTACTAAATCTAGATGCTCTTGTAGTTACAATTATACCAAGACCATCACCAATATTGGACAATCTTATAGGACTTAGAGTCCCACCAAGAATGATAAAAACTATTTAAAATTGGATTTTCACCCTTGAGGAGATGCCTATATATCCTCATCGAAGTGGAACAATGAAAAAATCCCTCTTGTTGTGGGTGATAATGTTGAGAGATGAATCTCTAGAACGGCTAGTTCTCTTGATGCACGCTTTAAAGCACTTCCTTACCTATAAACTTATGGCTGAAAATGGGATAAGAAACAATAAAAAAATTAAAGGTGATTTACCATAGTGAATTCTCTCATAGTGACTAAATTTATACCACTTGAAGCTAAACAAGATTTCCTTTACTCAAAGCTCACAACTCAAGCTAAATTGTCACATCAGTATTTCATAAGCTAAGTTCAGTAGTTACTTGAATTTTTAGGAGGGTAACAGATAATTAATTTTGGGAAAAAAATCATACACCACTTATATAACACCTATACACTTGTAATAAAACACTATCAAAGACCTTTAACAATCACTCTTCTACACATTGGATAACAATCAAGAGTAACATACTAGAAAAAAATAACTTATACTAGACAAGACCTACAAGATTGAAATAAATACTCAATAGTACCACATGTGAGTGGAAAAATCAGTTTTATATTTCTTAAAGAGTCTTTCATGTACAAAATTTTCCATATTTTTCCCATTAACCAATGAAGGCTACTCAAAAGATCCAAAAGAATATATATTTATAGCTTTTGAGAGAAAGGCAAACCAAAGGAGTCCAAAGGTCACTTGGACATGTTTCAACTTGATAAAATAATTTTAAAATGAATTTATAATAGATATTAAATGATCCATGCAATTTCATGAAGTCCAATCGTCCATAAAAACCATGAAAATTGTGAAAAGTGGCATAGAACTCTCAATCCTGGCACAAAAAATTGCCTTCATAATTTACATCTATTTGAACATCCTAACAATAACTAGGGACAATTATGATTATTTTTATGAGAGGTATGGCATTTATGAATCAAATTCCATGAATTTTTTTGGATCCTACTCATTTGGAAACTCCTATAAAGAAGCAATCATTCCCTATAGTTTTAAAAACTCCTTTTTATGTTACCCTTCAAATTTGTCTTCAAAAATGCCTTTAGTTTCCCACTAAAATCTATGTGATGGATTTAAATAAAATTTAAAATATTATTCATGGCATGATAACCCTCAACTTCACCTTAAAAGTACATATAATGAAGGTTTCCACACTTTTCACCCTTGTGTTCACCATGCCAGTTTTGACTAGCTGAAAGGAGAGCTAAAGTTAAGACACTTATAGGTATTTAAATAGAATAAAATTACCATAATTATTTATAATAGGTACTCATATTCCATAAAAAAATTATTTCATTTCCTCTAACCTCATAAAACCTAAAAAAGGGTGAGAAAAACACTATTTTTCATGATGTCTGTATAGTTATGTACATATCCTTTGCATGTGTGAGAGAATAAGTTAGTCCTCTCCATGATAAAATATATTAAATTGAAAAAATATTCCTTTAAGGTATCTCTCCAAACTCATTTTCCTCATTAGGTCAAAACTAGCATTTTAGTAGGGTTTTAGATAGTTCTAGGTCTTAAGATTTATTCATAAAACTTGAACATTGAACCTTCCTCAAAATTAAAAAACATTAATTCCAAGTGACCCTAATAAATTCCATTAATACCTTTGGTTCTCATGCATATCCTTATAAAATATATGAGTACATGGAAATACCCATCGAGCTTGTTTTCCTCTCATTTTGCATGCTTGGACTATGTCAAGGATAGAAATTTATCCCCTATACGTATATTTTCACTCAAAAATATCAAACATGTATATTTACACCTTATAATCATGTTTCAATCAACCATACATCTTTCCAAGAGTTATACATGGAGGTAGACCTCAAAATGGTTCAAGGTCTCTTGAAGGTTTAGTGAGCTTAACATACCCTCTACAAGTTTGGCTCATTTGTGCTGATATAAAATTATTATGATGGTTTATTAAAAAATTTCACACTTCATTAATACTTAAAAATCCATAACATAACTTCTCCAACACTCCTTTCATCACTTTTCCTCTATTTTGCCAACTTGTCCTAGTGGAACCCTGCCAAATTGGACTGTATGCATGCACAATCAAGTTACTATGATGGGTGGGAGCCTATTTTAGTGTCCAAAAAAATATTTAATAATTCCATACACATCACCCAATGTTCCTTGAATATCCCATGGTCTCATCTTAGGTTATTCACTTATTTTTCCATCTTTTGTTTGGTAGACCAAAGTTTTGATTTTCATGAGACAAAAAAAAATATATATATATCCCTTATCCCCATGTAAAAATAAGATTTTTTTATTTTTAAAATATCCTAATGAGTATATATACCAAATTTAAATGTCATACTCCCTCATTTAGGTAGCTAACCAACTCAAAATGCCTAAAAAAGGGGCTAAAAACCCTTATTTTCTTGCATTTTTTTCTAAATCCCATGTAGATAACCTTTCCAAACTAGTTTCATGTTTATAAGATTCATATACATGTTACCCACCTTTAGTTAATGCTTATGCATCTTTGGTAACTATCCAAAATGCCTTTTCCATAACTTTCCCATACTTGCCTAGTGAACTAAAGGGTTTCTAAGCTTCCTCGTACGGACTATTGTCAAATTTCCAAATGAGAAAGATGTTTTGGAATCTTGGGATGGTATTATGAATTATATGAAATTTATTTTGTCATTATTAATATTATTTAATTCACTCACATCTTCCTTTCACTCTTAGAGGGTTCATACTTCATTGTCGCCATAGCTTGTCTAGACCTTATTGTAGATAAAAATAGGGGTCTAAGACCCTATGTAGGCTTGTCTACTTCCTTGGGATGGTCTCATGACCAATATAAAATTTTAATTTAGGTAATGGTTTATTTTCCTTATCATGTTTAATCTTGCATTCACTATATCAATACACTTTATAACCAAACTAGGCCCTTGTTTATACCTTAACTAAGATCCGCTGCCTGTAAGTTGTTTTGGCTTTGTCCATGGTGTACAAAGGTATTCCTAAAAACCTCCAAGATAAATTTATATTTATTTAAATTCATTTAATTTCTTTGAATATATTTTTCCATTATTTAGGAAATAAAAAACCTTGACTAGTTATTCTTAAGCCTAACTGAGACACATTTGTTGACTATGCCTATAGGTTACTTTTAGTGGTTGGGCTTAGTTTTGTCATTAGAGGGTCCTACGGTCTCCCCTCGATATAAAAAAAATTATTTCACCTATACTCACATTAATTTCATAGTGAACATTACTAAAACATCAAATAGATCACTGCCTACTTTATCTCAGTTAACTGAGACATTTTACCCTTTTGAGCCTGCTTGTAGGTATATGTTGGATTTCTCAATGGCTCTAATCATAATATTTTAATTTTCCCTTGAAATAATTTGAGGTTAAAATTAATAATTTTTTATCCTATATTCCTCCCTTAAGTATCATAAATCATCAAATAGGCATGAAAGTTAGTGTAGCTAACCTAACCCTATTATAGGTATGCATCTTTCGTATAGGGTACATTTCAATGAATTTATGGGATTACAAGGGAGATTTTAAATATTTTATTATGATTTAAAACATCTTACCTAATCTTATTTATTTAAAACATACTATCCCATCTCAATGTCTAAGGTTTCTCCTTCTAAGTAATAAAAGGTCATTTGCTCTTTGGGCATGTAGATTTCAATAAAGTATCTCAGTGTTTTCTTAGGTGTATTGGAGGCCTTCAAAAACTTATCTCCTTTTAATTTTTGACTTCCATATTTTTCATACGTGTATTTATATGATAGGATTATAATTTTTATCAAGTATTTCCAAAAAATTTACCTCAACCACATTATATGTCATCTTGAAAAAGCTCTCAGACCTTTGTTTGCTCAAAATAGGGATTGATTCCTAGAATATTCAATCATCACCTTAGGAAGGTTTCTCATAACTTTTTTGTCATTGTATCACTTCACATGATATTTTCATGGTCTCATCAATATTCAAGGGTTCTAAATTTAGTCTCATTACATGGTTTGGCACTCATAAAACATCTTAGCCCCATATTTAAGCCCTCTTGTAGGTGAGTATATGGCTGAGCAGGCAGTTTCCTTAGGAAAGTGTTCATTAGAGAGAAATAATAGACTAAAAATACTTATTATAGCATTCAAAACATATTTTCATCCTTCATCAATCAAATTATTTACCTCTTTACCATGTCATTCAACTTAGGATGACATCATCAAAGAGCCTACAAGTGCATGTTTGGTTAGAATATGTGGGAATAGCATGGAATTATGGTAAACATGGTGGTGGACTAGCTCAAAACCACCCAAATTCCACAATAAATCTTCAAAAAAAATTATCCATATTTTAGAACTTTTAAACATCTTGAAAACACCTTTTACAACATGGAAACACCTTCACATATTTGAGAAAGAGCATACAGATGCACCAAGTAGTTGTTTAGCATTGTATATGAGCATGTGATCCAACTTTTCTCTCTCTAAAACATGAAAAATTACCTCATTCAACTCTAAAATCCTTGTAAAATCCAAAACACCTCCATTACCACCTCATACATAGAATAAACAAGTGTACGCATGGAATTCAACTAAACTAAGCATGAAGTTGGCAAATGAATAAAAAATAAGCTTGAAAAATATTCATAGAATGCCATGGTGAGATAAAAACATGAGATGAGGTAATTATATGACACAAGTACTTATGATACACTATTTCTCAATTATATGGAACCTCTAAAAGAAAATAACCTAGCAAGCAAGAGACATCTCAGCTAGAACTACACTTGGTGGTATCTCTTTGAAAAATGCACCAAAACACATTTCCAAACACTATGAAAATTAAAAAAAAGGGTGGATACCATATGATAACAGATCCAACATCCTCTAGATTCAGCATCACTAACTATTTTTTATGGATTTTGTAGGAATGGAGCAAAACCCGTAGGGTTTACCAAACAGCTATCAAATCCACACAATCAAATTGTTAGCAATTTTGCATACAACATAGTTAATCAATATTCAAAATCCATATATTAAAATTAAGGTATTATATTTTACAATAACCTACCAAAATAATTTTGTCTTAAACTACCTGTGCTTCTTGTACTGAGTAAAACCCTAAGGGTCACTCTAGTTTACCAAGAAGAGCAAGAAATGTGCACAATGGTTTTGGCATCCAAATGACTAGCTTAGATCAAATCAAATATTGAGGTGAGTTTCATAAATATTATTAGACCCCCCATGATCATCCCCATGTGGCACACTTCCTAAAAATTTGTACAAGTGCCATTTTTCCTCTTTTTTAGTTGATTTTAAGAATTTTAGTTGAACAACCTAAAAAATTCAAATTTAAATGACATTTTTGACACCTAAACTAACTTATTATATGTTTTTAACAAATTTATGATACTTATAAACCTTTGGAACTATGCCAAATGCATTAATAAGCCCCAAAAGCTCTTAAAATGACTCCTATTGGAAAAAATGACTAATGTAACTAAGACTAAAGCTAATGTGACCTTAAATGACATGATGTAACAAGTACACATCCTATGAAAACATATTAGGACCCCTTAAATTTTTTAAAATAAAAAAAAATTGCCTAGGGGTGGCCAAATTTGGCCAAAAGTCAAATTTGGTCAATAACTTCCTCATCAACCCTCATTATTCCTAATCCCACCCTCATTGACCGTAATCATCCATAATCACTCCCTAATCATCCCTAATCATTCATTCATCTTCCCTCATCATCTGTAATCCCTCCATCATTAACCTTCATCATGCATAGTCACACACTTATCATCCTCCATTATCACTTATCATTCCTAATGATTCCCTCATTGACTCTCATTAGCCATCATCATCCCTAATTAGTTTCTAATCATCTGTCATTATTCCTATTCATTATATAATCATCCCTAGTCATTCCCTATTCATCTTTCATCATCCCTAATAACTCCCTTATTTGTCTTCATCATACCTAATCACTCCCTCAATAACCCTCATCATTTCTCATTATCCCTAGCAACTCTTTTATCATCCCTCATTATCCACCATTATTGATAATCACTCCCTCATCTACCTTCATCATCCCTAATCATCCCTATGTAGATACTCATCATCCATAATCACTCTTAGTTATTATGTCATCATCCTTCATCATATCCAATCACTCCTTCCTCATCCTTGATCATCCCTCATCATTCCTAATTATTCCCTTATTGTACCTCATCATCCCTAATGACTCCCTCATAATTCCTAGTCACTCACACATCATCCATATTCATACCTAATAACTCATTCCCCATCCCTTATCATCCCTAATCAATACCTCATTGACCCTCACAATCTTGCATCACCACTAATCACTCCCTCAATGTCCCTCATAATCTCTAATCACTCCCTCATCATCCCTTTACATCCCTAATCACCCCTTCTAATACGTTAATGGTTGGTGTAACGACTTCTCTCTTATCCTTGATTTTATTCAATTCTAATTAAAAAATTTAATCACTCAAATAAGGCTGAAATAAACTCTTTGTTTCACTCGTCCTCTTTAACTCAAATAAGTAACTCTTCTCAATGCAAATCCATTTCACTTATTGCTCCAAATAACTCTCACCTGATTAACCAAAAAAACCTCTCTCACTTGAATAAATATCAAATAAAATCTTTTTAGATCTTCTTTATGTTCATTTAGATTTATGTTAGTTTTATTTGTTACCTTTTCTTATACTTGAGTATGCCATACTTACTTTAAACCTACTTGATTATTCCTTACCTTCCTATCCTTGTTTCCATGCCTAATTGAGTATGCCACACCCTAATGAATACCTAAGCCATATCATGATCTTGAGTACCCATATCTAATCCTCACTATATCTATCTTACCCAAGACATGTATTGAATACCTGACACCTAATAGAATACTCAAGCCATATCTTATAAGGAGAGGAGGTATTATCATTCTTGAAAAACCAAAAGAGGGGGCATTATCAAATCAAGGGATAAAGGAGAGGGGGAATTATCAAGGGATTCTTAAAAATTATGTGGAATATATATATATATATATATATATATATATATATATATATATATATATATATGTTATGATTTTTTATCTATGTAATAATTTATTAACATTATCTTAGATTTCATTAAAGAAAGATTTAGAAAGAAAGAAATTATATTAATGTCCACAAATGACTAAAAGTAATTAAATGGGACTAAAGAACAATAAGACATATAAAATCACAGCATAAGCTTATATTCATCATAATTTTATAGTTATCATATATGTATACTTGCTTAGGAAGTCATTTACAACACAATTAACATAGGCATATCTAGAAAGCACACAATTCCTTCCTTAAATACAAGTAAAACTCATTTTGAAACTAATAAGTTAAAAAAATGGAATACTTAAAATACTCATTTCTTTTACAATATTAGACTAACTATAAAAAAATTAAATTAATTATATCATTTAATATAATTTTTATTTACTAATTTTAATATGATTAAATTTACTCACAAGATACCAAATATGACTAAAACAAATGAAATGCTAATGAAAAAACAAGGTAAGGCCCATAAATTATTTCTCAAGGCACATTTATGCATGATACAAGTATAATGATGAGTTTTCATAACTTTCCTATTATAATAAGAAATCATATTAGCATATTTTAAGTCTTAAAAATAGAAAAAACATGATATGTCTCATATTATCATAATAAACAACTAACTTGAATAACTCTCCCACTTTAAACATCTCATACTACTTTAACTATATTAGATAGAATACATTATCTACATAATATATTAAATCTAGATGATCACATTAGTTGTATGTGTTTATTATATGTTTAAATAAGTAAATCGTATAAAATTTCATACAACTACATACAAATATTTTTAGTGTAGAAGGAATTGTAAATCCTTAGCTCCAACAACATGAGAGTTCAATAATATATTTCTAAAAGGTCTAAAATATCACAAGTATATTTATTTAAAAAATGGAATACATTGCATCAACCTAGTGAAACTAAGGATAACTTGAAATTTTCACATATTATAATGGAAATTAGATGGCTAAAGAGATAGACATGCACAATGAATTTTTAAGATGGTTCATGAAGAACTATAGTTTGATGAAGGAATAAATTAAGAATTGGAGGTGTAATTTTTACTAAAGAGTAATTGAAAGAGGTTATTATAAAAGTTAAAAGACTAAAGGATAAAGTGAATATCCTAGAAAAAGAGAATGAAATCCTCAAATAAAACTTGTGTATTTTTGTAGATTTCAGTAAGGTGGCATTATATATTTATATTACTAATATAGATGGTCTCATGCCAATAATTAAAATAAAAAAATATTATGAAGGGCCTAGTAGACCAGAAAATAGGGACAAGGGTATGGAAATGGAGATTCAAGTTGGTCCATGGTTTCATGGGATACAAAGTATGGAAATAATTGTGAAGAAAATGATGGAAAATTGGGAGGAAGCCTTTAGAGGGAATAAGGTTGTTTGGCCATTGTTATTCATTATTGTTTTTTTTTAGTTATTGTTATTGTTTTATTTTTATTATTTATCCATTTTATATTCCTTTTATCACCCCCTAGAGGATTCTATTCCACTCAGGATAAGAGAGACATGGCAGTGTGTTTTATCTCATGGCTAAATGTCTCTTAAGAGACTAAAATTTGATAATTGGGTAGCATACTTTTAAAATCTATATTCTAATCAATAATATATCTTAGGTTAACCATCTACATGAGCATATAAATATTAAAATGGTAACCCTCCACTCTTTATTGGGCCCCAAGATCAAAAGTCTCAAGGGGCTAGATGAATCTTTGAAGATAATCTTCTCATCCCTAAGTGGGTAACTGAAGTGAACATCATAAACATATTCTAGGAGAGTCGATAGGGGTTTAGATGAGATATCAATACCTATATTTATAATATAAAGTCCTTTGAGAACCTTTTAGAGGATTCCATGCCACTGAGGATGATAAAAACACAACAATGCATTTTATCTCATAATTAATTATCTTTTAATGGACATAATGTTGGTCAATGGGTAGTGTATCTTTTGACTCACTATCCCAGTCAATGAAATTACTTCACTAACTCATCTTGTTTGGCATATAGACACTAAAATTTTCACCCTCCACTCTCTATCAGGCATGAGGTTGAAATTTATAGGCCACTTGATCCATTCATGAGGATAATTTTCTCATCCTTGAATGGAAAAATGGAGAGAATGTTCAACATTAATTTCATAACTATGATGGTTAGAAATGAGCCATCCATGCCTATAGTTGCACACATGAGTCCTATAAGAAACCCTCAGATAATTCTATTTTCTTGGGATGAAGGAATAATTAGGGATAATAATGTAAAAGGAGGGATGGATTAGGTATGATGATGAATGATGATGAAGTGACTAGGTACAATGAAGAACATTGAGGAACTGATCAGGGATGATGAGGTATGATGAGCACTAATGAAAGAGATAGTAGGGCTAGTGAGGGCTAATTTGGAAGTGAATAGGGATGATAAGGGACAATAAGGGATGATGTGGGATTGATTACAGATTATTAGGAATGATGAGGTTTCATGAGGTTGTGATTAAGGACAATGAAGGCCAATGAGGGAATATTTAGGGATGATTAGAGATGATGAGGGATAATGAGGGAGTGATTATAAATTATTAAAGATGATAAGGGTTGATGAGGGAGTTCTTAGGGATGATGAGGGACAATGAGGTATGATGAGGGTTGATGAGGGAAGGATTAGGGTTATGAGTGACAATGAGAGATGATAAGGGAGTGACTAATAATGGTAATGGGTGATGTGGGCCAATAAGGAAATGATTAGGGATCATTATGGATAATAAAGGTTAATGAAGGAGTGACTAGACATGATAATGGATTATGAGCTCTGATGATAGAGTGATTAAGGAAGATGAAGGATGATGAGGGTTGATTAAGGAGTGATTAGGGATGATGAGGGAAATTAATGGATGATGAGGGAGTGATTAGGGCTGATTAGGGATGATGAGGGTCAATTAGGGTATGATTAGGTACAATGACAATAATTGAAGGAGTGATTAGGGATTACTAGGGATAATGAGGGTTAATTAGGGTGTGATTAGGTACAATGACAACCATTAAATGAGTGATTAGGGATGATGAGGGATGATTATGGATGATGAGTGAGTGAATAAGGATGATGAGGGAGTGAATATGGACTATTAGAGATGATTAGGTTGTTAAAGGAGTGATTAGGGATGATTAAAAGATGATGAATAAGTGATTAGTGATGATGAGGGATAATAAGGATCGATGAATGGGGGATGAAGGTTGATGATAAATGATGATGGAGTGATTGTAAAGATGAATGATGATTTATGTGCTTGAGCACACTCTCTCATATGGTTTGGGGTAGGGAGATAGTGACATGAGTGATTTTGATATCAACCTAAAAAAATAGGGTTTAAAATCACTCCCATGTCCCCTAAGTAGTAGTGGTAGTGATTGTGGTAGTTTTAGTGTCCTGCATGAGTTTGGAATGCTAAAATATGACTCTATTCTATACAATTTTATTTTAAAGTATTTAGGTCATGCATGTGTGAGATTGGAATTTAAGCATGCATAGACTCAACCACCTATCTAAAAAAAAATTCATAGTGAATAATATATTTTAAAGATGAGTATTGAATGTTATTTTTATTATTTCAATTCTAATTGGAGTGTACTAGGGTGATTAGTTACATTCATGTCTAGTATGAGTGACTATATCATGACTACATGTAAATGTCATGTATGAATGACCACATACCTACATATAATTTTAAGTATGGGGTAGATACCATGTATGAGTGACCATGTCATAAATAAGAGTATGATATACGATATGTGCTATAGGATAATCATTTATGCATATCTATAGACCCATTGATCAAAAATATAAAAAACTATTTAGGAATTCAACCCAAATTTCCCTTCAAACCTTTTTCTCGATTATCCCTAGTCATTCCTTTCTCTATATAGGTGAGAATTCCACCTCTCCTTTAAATATATGGATTTCTCAATACCCATTCTCCTTTTTATATCTAGGTAATAAATACATATCTCCTAATTTTTATGTGTCCTTTGATAATTCCCCCTCTCCTTTATCCCTTAGTTTGATAATGCCCCCTCTACTATTTTTAGAGCATGATAATACCCCATATCCTTTCATGATATGGATTGGGCATTCATTCAAGTATTATGTATTTAATATATGGATTGGGTAAAATAAATATGGTCAAGATTAGATACTAGTATTCAAGATCAAAATATGGCTCATGTATGTGATAGGGTAGGGAATACTTAAGTAGGTATGACATGCTCAAGTAGGTAACTCAATGAGGTATGGAATACTCAATTATGTAGCACAATGTGTATAGGTATGTTATACTCAAGTACAATACATTAGGTAAGGCATAATCAAGATCAAGATATGGCTTACATATTTAGGTAGGGCATAGTCAAGATCAATATATTGCTCATGCATTTAATTAGGCAGGGCATCCTCAAGTAGGTAAAGTAGGCAAGGCATACTAAATTAGGTAATGTGGGTATGGCATACTCAATGGTATATATCTATTAAATGCATAACATGATTTTAAATTTTATTTATCATTCCATCTATTGGCAATCAAGCTTTACTTGCTAGCTATAGAAGCTAAGTAGGCATGCCATAACTAAGTAGGTACATAAAGAATATATTAAATATATAGATTAGGAAGGAAGCTTCCATTAATATATAATAATTTATTCTATAAATTATCTAGAGGAGATTTTTAGATATTCTTTGGTTTTATTTAAATGTGTTCCATTGTGTATAGGTCATCAAGAGCTCTTTAGCAATAGTTGGAATGAAAAAAAGGGAAATCATATGATCCAATTCTCGTAGGTTAAATTTTGGTTAATAGGTAGTAAAATATGGTTAAAATAAAAAAATCGATGGTCTTGGAAGGATTCTGAACTAGTTCCATGACATATAACTCATCACAATCTTTTTTATGTACTTTAAATGGACCAATTCTGAGTCTGTATGCAAAAATTATGGCCAATAAAAGTAGTGGTAAAACTTGAGAAAAGTGATGACATGGAAACATAGACCAATTAAATTTTGGAACTCGGAAAAATTAGCATGGGACATGTGGAAAAATTTATAGGTGACACATGTCATAGACTAGTCAAAATGTGGAGCATTTAAATAAATAAATAAATTATTGTTTCCCTCCATCCCACATATGGGCCTTATTTAAAGGCATAGATAATGGTGAATCTCATATAAATGGGATAAGTTGGGGGATAATGTTAAATACCACACATATTGTAAAGGGATTACTATCCAAACCTCAAAAAGTGGACCCTCCACAAGTTTATAAAGGGGGTGGAAGTTCATTTGAGAAAGCAGGACTTGATTGGAATTTTAGGAATTCACACTCAAACCTAATTCATGCAAAGGCATTTGAGATTAATTCAAAATTGCAAGCCTTAAGCAAGATTTTGAAGGCATTCCAAGTGTATTAAAATAAATTTGGATTTTTCTTACTATTATTATTCCTTTTTAAAGGCTTATAAAGCTTAATTTCGATGTTTATTACTCGAAGCTCAAGAAAAGAGCAGAGGTTTTTTTGGGGAACACTGAAGGAGCATTGTATGAGACTATGGAATCTCTGATTATCTATTATTCTCAGGGTGTTATTAAGCTAGGCATTGTAATAATATCTCTATTGGAGTAGTTATCCCTACTTAGAGGCCATGGAGGAGGATCATTTTATATAGCTAACAACTGATGCCTATTCTGACTTATCTCTATGTAGAGGATCTTGGAGGTCATGAAGTAGAGGAAAATTCAACATGAAGGTGTGAAGTAGGGAGGCCATGTCAAAACATTGTACAAGCCTTCCAAGGCTAGTCTAGGTCTCTGCAAGACTGATTGACACTTTAGTTCATGATGGATTCATTATAGTATTGTAAGTTTTAAAATTTTACTTACAAACAAGTTTTTATAATGAATTAGTTCATCATTTAGAAAACCCAAAGATGTAAGCATCTACCAAACTCTATTATCAACTTGTGCGAAGTACTAATTATTACTTCTATTGCATTCTTTTCTATTGATTATATTTTTAAAGTTGAATTTTGGAATTAAAATTAATTTGCCTATAAGGATCCAATACGTATAATTTTTAGATTAGGAAATATAACCTTTATGGATCATTTTGGTATTAGATCAGTTCAAATGCAAGATTTACTTCTAAATATGTAGCCTATTGATATTAGTTTAAATTACTTGCAAACATTTTGGACTTATTTAATCTTTCAATATAGTGTGCAATTGTTGGATATACAGGTTTTCTTAGGATTAGGAAACCATGGGTAAAGAATTAAAGTGTGAAAGGATTGAAGAGCTCAAAGCCTTCAATCAACATATCTAGGATGAGAATACTTTCTTGAGATCCAATGTTCACTCCTTAAAAGAGGAGGTCAAATGCTTGAAATTTGATTTACAAACCAAGGATGAGATCTTGGCATAATTTCAAAGTCATGAATAGAAAGAGTTACCTTCCACCATAGATATAGAGACCATGACATACGATTTCACTATAATTTCACCATATATCACTTCTTTTCAATCAATTTTTGATGTATTTTTTCGTGATTTTGAGAAACATGCTAGAAGTATTGGTTTTAAAATCTTTTTAAAAATGGGTTTTGACAAAAGAGGTCTTGGAAATAATAACCAAGGTATTAATAACCTAATACAGGTTGAGGATCATCCTCATTTTGTAGGTTTGGGTTACACTAGTGAGTGAATGTAAATATGAGAGAGTTTCAAATCCATTGAAAGAAGACAAGCTTTCAACAGCTAAGTGTTTATGCCACTAGTACAATAAAATTCCTCCATACATAGGAAAAATTTGTCACAAAAAGATGATGAAAGTTGTAAAAGAATGACCAGAAGAGGTAATGAAACTCCACCTCCTTATTTTTACACTCAGCATAGCACTAGACAAAATTGTGTAAATTCCAAAACTTCTAATCCTCTCTTTTAGTATAAAAAATATGGCTATGATATATATAAAATATGGCATACTTTTACTTGCACTTTTTTTGGGGTAAGTAACCTTTATGTTACCATTTTTTGGAAGAGAAGCTCATTGCTAAAGAAGTTGATGCCTTTCATTAGAAACAAGGAAGGTTCTAAATACCAATCTCATGTTTTAGAGGTGAGAAATGGCAAATGTGATTCCTCATCCAAGAAGGAAGTGAAGAGGAAATTTTGTGCTTATTGTCATGTGAATGGGAATTGGGTTTAGAAGTGTTGGAGACTTAATCCATATAAAAATAATAAGATAAAAAGGGAATACAGACCTGTTTTAAAGGTAAATTAAGTTCCTAATCCACCACTAGTTGATAAGTCAACCTAGGTAAATATTGAGGAAATAAAACCACCTAAATGAGATAATTTAATAAAATAGGTTGGTAAGAAGTTCCTTAGTTTTATGGTTGCATAGTTGGAATTATAGATTAGCATGCAAATTTTACAAAGCATCTTTGGGATTTATGATGATTGATGTAAGGAAAATTAGCCAATGTTTTAGCTTTGAATATTTTTGAAGTAACCAGATGAGGAGAATCTTGCAATAGGTTTATCATGCTTGTTTTTTCTCACAATTTAATTAGTTCCATTATGAAGCTAATTGAAGTATATGTAGGTTGGTTTGGACATGTTCAGTGTACCTACTTGATACTTGTAATTAAAGTAGCTATTGTTATGAAATTGCATCTAATGATAGAATGTGTAGGATGTAGTTCAAGACCAATACATGGGAAAAATTGTATTTGTAGATGTATTAGGTGATATTTTATAGTTACAATCAGTTCACCATTTTGAGATTGCAACCAGTTACATAGACAACTTTTTCTATCCCCATGCTATACATATGAGTTTATTCATTTGCATATCACTGAATTAGTCAGATACTTGTCTTTTTGACATTGAGATGTCCTTTTCAAACTAATCATTTTGTGTGATGTTATGATTACAATGAA
>JARHVA010005383.1:230000-245000 GCA_037957365.1 Torreya grandis | reverse complement strand
TTGAAACTCACCAAGAATATTAAATAGGTGTACATATATGCAAATATCCCTAAAATAGATCTTATGCTGATTATATAGGATGATCTTGAAAAAACTAATTGAAAAGACATGTGTACTATGTCGTGACTCAATAAAAAAAATTAATTAAACTTGGGAAAGTCCATAGAAGGAGGATAAGGCCACACTAAATTATTTTATATTTACTATAGTTACATCTTATTGATTTTGTGACTAATTTATTTATATAGCTCTATGCAACTTTATACGAGGGTTTATTGATTAATTATGTTTGTTAAGTTGATGTGCAAAAGAGCAAATAAAAACATTTTTGCCTACATAATATACACAATAAAGATAAAATAAAAAATGTGTAATTAGGTTATGTGAATATCCTATTTAACCTTAGAAAACCATGCATAATCTGAGTGCTAACTACATAGATAAAATGGGTGTTGAGCCGGTGTAGTTCTCCCTTCTAGAGTGAGTGTTTGATCCGTGATTGTGCAAATGTATGAATTATCTAGAATATTGATTGAAATTATTAAAAAAGGATGTCCTTAATATTGAATAAAATATATTAAAAATATTTATATGATTTATATAATGCAACATAATTGAAATTGGAAGAAATAGTGGTATTTTGTTCATTATGAAATAAAATTATCATGTGAATGGGAGATGTATTTGGAAAATAGTTGAGGTGATTATATAGGGAAAAAATAAAATATTTCCACTAAATAACCTTGTTAAATTCATAGGATTTGTAAAATAAACCAATTTTAATTTAAAAGGTTATCATTCTAACATGGGAGACAAGCCAACATTCCTATTCTATCTAACTTAGTGTGTTCCTATCCCTGTAGAGCATAAACTATTGGAAAAGGTATTATAAGAGCATGTAAGTATAATATAGATGCATATGATATGTTATGAATAATTTAAATATACGTTTTATAGTATTTCATGTTGTATTATAGATTATAATTTAGGGTAATGATGAATAGTCCAAGCAAAGGAAGTGTGTCAAGATTAAACATTGGCAAACACTTAATGATTAATTTTATGTGTCTAAACTTATCCCTAGTTTATTCAAGTGTTGAAAAAATTGAAATTAATAGATTAAATTAAATGATAACCAAAGTATGTATATAGAATTTGCATTTTAGTGCTCACATTAGATGAATTACTATGAAACATGAAAGAGTATGCAATCTAGTTTCCTTGTAACTCGAGAATGAAGAAGTGATTTCCCTGAAGTTGAGGAATTTGGATAAATTTTGAACTTATGGTGAATTTAGAGTTATAAATTATAAATTTAGAAAACTCTGAATGCATTTGTGCTGGAAAATATTGTATAATCTAGCTTTCATTTGACTATGTATTGTACTCTATAAAATAATTGAAAGGATGAAACCATCAATTGTAGTCTACTACATATAAAATGTGAAACCATAGATGTTGAGTGTCACTAGAGTATAATTTGTCCCACATATAACTATATAGTTCCATAAATATTCAATTTAATCATGAGTAATTGAATTATTAAGACAAGGCCATTAGGATGCCCCCTTTTAAGATGAGAGACATAACCTTAAAGTCACTTATCTCAAAAGGAACCATATATGAAATATATAACCATGTAATAAAATTTAAACCTTTAAATGTATAAAATCATAGTATTTGATTATATAATTAGATTTGTATATGAAATGTGTGTTAGATAGATATATCAATAAAGTACATAACCATGATTTTCATGAAATTCAACATGGCATTAAAGCAAGAATAGAGAGTAGGAATAATGCAATATATGAATCATGGCATCATAGTCATAATAAATTAACATACAACCTCAAATAATTTTCAAATTATGTCACATAAAATGGACATGTGAATGTAGAATAAACACTCAAGGTTAAGGACTGTAAGAAAATGACATAATTATGAAAAAAAAGTAAAAACATTTCATGTACAAGGTCAATGGCTACACATAATAAGCAAGCAAGTTATAACTTATCATGCAATAAATAAAGAAGAATAGGAAAATGAGACTAGTTATCATTATCCATATGTATCCATGTCATTGTTTATAAATATCATTTTTATTTAACACATGTATAACATGAGTGATTAGTAAAACAATTTTATGATATTTAGCTCAAGATGGTAAAAAGGTTGTGGATAGATACAACCTATTTAATTGTTCATGAAGAAAAAATAGATGACCCCAACTTTGAAATATTTTTTGGTAACAATGGAAACCCAACATCAAATAACCATGTGAAATTATGTACTTTATCACACTCAAATACCTCATGAAAATAAAAGTGTATTGAAAAATTGAAATATGATATCTATCTAACATAAAATAAATAACATGTGTAAATAAGTAATCTAGAAACATTTTAAAAAAAACTTGTAGGTCTTGATTTTGATTTTTTGAATATTATAAATTGATTTTTTTTTAATATTTGCATGTTTTTTAATTTTTGAAATATTGGATTTTTTTGTGGAGAATATACTAATATATAAGGCTTTGGAAATAAAGGAAGTGGGAGGGATTTGAATAATCCTCAATAAGGTACATAAGCGTAGTGTGGTAAGAAGAAAGGCAAGAAATGTGACTCCAAATGTATGTGCAAATGATACATAGAAATGAGCACAAATGATAAATATAAATAATGGTTTACATACTCCTCAAATGGGGAAGAGGATTATATGTGCATATGTGAGAATACATTGAAATCCATAGTATGGAGGTATTCAATGATAATTAATTAGAGTGCCATGGATGTAATTATTTCAGATTATTTGAATCAATTTTTAAAAATCAAGAAGGTAAGTATGCAAAGTGAAAATAAATCTATGGGGTAGAAAAATGATTTGATAAGGGATATAATAAATAACAATGATTTAAAATCAAAGAAGCTAAGTACAAATAAATATATATAAATTGATAATCAAGAGATTCAAACCAATTGGTAGATTAGGAGGAAGTATAAGGTTTTGTAAAACCAGAGAACTCATCAAGAGGGTACACAAATATATACCCAATTATATTGTATGGAGTGACTTCATGTGAAGAGTAAGTGTTAACTTATATTCCTCTGAATCTAAATAAGTATCATATTATATAATATAACCATATGAAACACTACTTATATACCCATCTAAATATTTATCATTATGTGCCATAAGAGAATATGTAACTATAGATAGAGATTTGATGTACTAGAGGAAGAGCCAACCTATATGATCACAAATTATAGAAACATTAGAGCATCAAGAAATATAGTATCCCTATATTGAGGGTGAGAAAATATGTATTGAAAGAAGGAATTCAAACAAGAAAATGATATTTTTTTACCTTCTTAGAAATCAATTTAAGTAGCATTGAACTTGGCCTGTGAGCTAGAAGTATTTGTCAATGCTAGTTCCTTGTAGGAAGCATCTCTCCTTGTTCACCTTGATTGTTGTAATTTTGAATTTATTTGGAAATTGATATAAGATTGAATCTTCTACGGCTATTTTGGCATAATAACCATGTAAATATTGTATATTACTATAAGAATTTTAGCATAGTAAGATTAGGATAGAGAAACTTATATAAATTAGAGGAAGAGCCTCCAATTTATAGACTTTTGAAATGGATATGAACCATCCATATTGAGATGAGAATAAAAGGTCCAAAATGTCTCCTATATCATTCATGATGATGAACATGGGGTATGTAAGAAGAGGATAGGCTTTATAAGATGTAAGCTTCGTATGATGTAAGCTTTGTAAGATGTAAGCTTTAAAAGGTGTAAGTTTTGTAAGAAGAGGTAGGCCTTGCCATGTGATTTGAATATTAAATTGGCAAGTTGCTTCGATGATGAGGATAAATAGGAATATTTATTTTTGTATATTTAGCATATGTGCATTCCATGTAACCTTATTTTAAGAAGTTTACCTAATTAATTGATCTTAATTAACTAATGTAATGTGATGTGAATTTGATGGGGTAAAATGTGATAATAGAATAATTTGATTAATAAATTGAAAGGCCAATTACAAATAAAGTACTGAGTTTAGGTAATTTTTAGCAAATTGAATGATCAGATGTAGTACATTACCTAAATTAGGCATGTACTAATGTGTCACGGAATGTATACAACAAAATTCTAGGGGAATTGCATTGATTTAACAATTTATAGATAAATTTGTGTTTGATTGCAAGAAATTAGTATAATGTCCATTTAGACATAGAAGTGGCCAAAAAGGAATGTCTACATTTTTCTGTTATTTGAGAAGGCATTGCAAGACACAATAAAATTAAGGTATTTTAAATTAATGAAAAATCCATTAAGAATAGAAAGAAGATAATGATTGAAGAATGATACTCCAAATTTTTTTTGAGAAGCCTATGATGATTCTCCCTTGAGGGAGTGGTAGATGCATATGATTGATGGATAGTCCCTCAAAAATAATCAAGAAGAATAAGAAATAAATTAACCCATGGGTGAGATTAATCCAATCAAGATAATGTTTGCATGCATTGATTTAAAAGTAATGATTTTCCCAAAGGTATTTACAATCATTAATGGAGGTTTAGACACTAATTTACTCAAATGCAAAAATAATCATTAGCATTGTCATATGCCCCAGTAGGGTGGATGGGTCAAAATAATGATTTGCCTAAAGGTGGTTATAATCATTTTGATGACCAGAATTAAATAATGATTTTGCCTTAGTAGGGTAGATTTGATCATGGTAAAATTGGTTATGCCCCAGTAGGGAAACTTGGCAAGCATAACTCAAGGATATAACTTATTACACAAATTAAAGATGATTGGATGTAAACATTGATGAAGTGGTCTAATTAATGAATAAGGCACAAACAACTAGTCACATGAGGATGCACAAAATGATAAGATAAATGATAATCATAATAACAAGATAATGATTGAAGAATGATGTGATTGGATTGGAAGAATTTTAATAAAATTACCATGACTATTTGTATATACTTATATGTATCTTGAGGAGAATATAAATTATCCATATGGTTTAGTTGATGAATATTTAGTGAACAAGGATATTTGGCACTACAACATTGTTGAATAGACACCCATATCTAGATTTTTTATATAGAACAAAATAATATACACCGTGATATAAATCACCATGATGACCTGATTGTAATGTGCATAAGGACTAACCCCCAACCTAATAAAAATTTGATAAAAATACACCAATGATAAAAAACATGATGATAATGCTAACAAATGCTAATGGATGGACTCAAGTACAAGTGTGTGATAGGAAGCACCATATTGATGACCCTATTGGCACAATGGACCGAGTCGAGGCAATAATAGAAAAAAGGAAATAAACAAGAAAACACACACAAAAACTTGAAAAAAAAATCAAAATAAATAATATTATTATTTAACCAAGTCCAATCCATGCGTGAGGGATCAATGATAATGATAAATGGATGGGGCCCCGAAGCAAGGATACATGCAAGAGAAGGACACATCTCTGAGGGGATAAAATAATTGGAACTAATAATGAATATTCTCGAGTAGGGTAGATTTTGGAAAGACACATCCCAATAATGGTTTAGGAATCAAATGAGTGGATTAAGGATTTTGATTAGATTTATGACAAGACAAATATTTTTAGATTTTGGGGATTTATATATCATGTGGAGATTGTAAGCCTATATTGTTTTTTAGGTTTTTTTAAATATTTGATTTTTTAAGTTTTTAAAGTTATATCAACTCAATTAAGGATTATAATATATATAATGGGGATAACATTGCTTAAATTTATCATAAAATGGTGAGAGCATTGGAATATGGTGACTAAGCTAACCTTAGAAACTAAGCACTACCTACATACTCCAAACAGACCTTAGATCAATGTAGTTCAACCCATAGGGTTTGAACAACAAATCAATAGTAGGGTGTAAAATAGGAATGAAATTGGTACATGAATTGGTACAAGGATTGGTACAAATTGGTACAATAATCAGTATAGGAATCAATACAAATTGGCACAAGAATTGATACATGAATTAATAATAGATGACAATGAAGGAAGAGACTATAAATATCCAAGAACCATGTCTTATGAGAGACAAATGTGTCCAATCATCAAATTTTCATGTAGCTAATATTCCAAAATGTTACCCAAATAGGTCTCAATATACCTTCCACTTTTGTAACAAGGTTAAGATGGGAAGACTAATGGTCTCAATAAGATGGGTTAGGCTGAATAGGATTAAATGGCTAAAATGGATTGAAATGGTAATGGAATGGTAATGGTCAATAATTTAAATAGGGATGCCCCTAAGTGTCAAGGTACTTATAGATAATAATTATTTACACATGATGCCGGAAAATTGGTTTTCATGATGGTGCTTGTCCAAGATGCCATAGGCATGGTTTTTGCAATTGGATGAATTATTTCTCTTTATCTTTTGATTTCTTCATTTTTTTATCATTTTAAATCAATGAATGATTATGAGATGAATAATTTAGACCCTTTATTTTCTAACCAATACCTGATTGAAATAGCTTCTATGTCTGAATCATGTTCGTGTTGTGAATTTCATTGATGTTGTTATCATATTCATTTATTGTTGATTTTGATTCTTTCAAAGCTATAAATAAGATGTCTTTATAGCTAGTTTAAAAAGGAGTTGCTAGGAAGAGTAAATTAGGGTAAGCATGGGATAAATCATCTAATTAGATAATGTAAAATAGGTTTTGAATGAATAATAAGATCGAAATGGAATGTATAATGGTTGGAGGATAAATGAAGATTGTGATTTTTAGTCACACACAATGTTTTTGATTTCGTGTTTGACTTGTCTTTGGTAATGGTGAGGCTAATATTATATTCAATAATGTCTTCATCATGTGACATAAAACTAATTTTATCATTTATTGGCACCTTAAAGAGGTTTTTGCCAACAAATTCTTCTTGATTTTTTTGATTTGAATTGTCCAATAGTGCCTTGAATAAGGTTTCACTAAGGGATATTGATAACTCATTTTGGTTTTTCCTTAGTGCCTTAAGCAAGGTTTTACTAAAGGCTTTTGACTTTTGATTTCAATTTTCATCTAGTGTCTCAAACAAGGTTTCACTAAAGTATTATGAGTTTAAACTTTGATTGTCCCCTAACGCCTTAAACAAGGTTTAACTAGGAGATTGTTCTTTTACTTTGATAGTGTCTTGCTTCTATAGAAATTCTACCACTGAAATATCACCATGAAATAATTTCAACAATGTGTGATTTTGTCGATCCCAATCAATGTTTTTTGGAAGTGGTATGTTAATATAATGGTTAGGTTGATTACTGGTAAAGGCGTGTGTAATGGAAATGGAAGGGGAAAAGGTAACACAATCCTCATAGAGTCTACTAGGAGAAATTCCATTGATGTTGAAGGAAACATCCTCATAAACCATAAAAGAATCATAAATGCTTTCAATTGGATATGTTGGAAATGGGTAGCCAATGTCATAATATGCATCAATATTTTCTAATTTTAAATATGATTTTTACTCAAGAGGATCTAACATTGATGTTGAGACTGACACTACATCTTCTATTGATGTTAAATCTAATATTGGTTCGAAAATGGAACCCAACTCTGATATTGATTCTAAAATAGAACTTGATTCTGATTTAATGTTGTCAACAAGTACCTTGTTCATCTTTCACTTGGAAATGGAAGCTTTAGGATGAAGGAATGTTTGGAAATTGAGAATATTTGGCAATTTAACAATAAAAGACATTATCTCAATAATAATAGGTTCTTAAAAAATAGGCTCATTGAGTATGGGTCTTTTTTCAAATAGAGGATCTTCATCAAATATAGGTGGATCATCAATGGTTTGATTATCTTGATCTCTATTTAGAAGTGGATGCATGTAATCATGATTAGTAAAGGGATCATGACATATTCTTACCAAGTAGCTATCTGACTTAGACACACTTGGATTTTTAATAGATATTTTCCCTTAGAGGGGAAATAACATAATAAGACTAGACTATTGGACTTGTTGTGGTGTATTTTTAGAATCTCTAATCAAATAGTGTAAGTCCTCTATAGGAAATCTATTTAGAATTTTAGCACCCATTTTCCATAATCTAAAAATATATTCATCTTTATTATCAAATAGTTGTTGATCAAATTATTCTTGTTCATGATCTATACTAAATGACATATTTAGAAGGTATGGGTTATGTAAAATATCTGGTTGGATATGTGACACCATGACTCAGATGAATCTTGGACTAATGCCCCCAAACAAGGATACATGCAATGGTAAATGTATTGGAAAAAAAATGGCCCCAAAAAGGGTGGTCTTGGCATAAATTAGAATGGGCCCAAATAAGGGAAAATTGGCACATAATAGAATAGGCCCAAAGAAGGGTGAGTTGGCATAGAATTGAATAGTTTGAAATGGTATTGATTTGATTGGCCCTAAATAGGGTGAATTGGTAGATGTTAGAATTGGTTAAAATGTTTTTTATTTGATTTTGAGCCAAATGGGGGGAATTTTCACATGTATGGAATTGTTCGAAATGGTATTAATTAGATTAAACCCAAACAGGGTGCATTCACATAGATTGGAGTTGGTTGAAATGGTCTTGATTTGATTGGCCCCAAATAGTGTGAATTATCATAGATGTGATTCAAATGAAAGAAAGGATGGATAACTTGAATTTGTTGTTCTTAATCAACAAGTGCAAGAGATTGAATTGAAATATAATAAGTGGTTTTAATCAACATACAATTGATTCAAGTTTGGACTAGAATGGTATAAAATTACATGGAATTGATTTGGTACATGTAATTGTGGTGGGCACAGTATGGAAGATGACCAAGATTTGCCTTTGAATGGCTTGGCACATAACTAGTTTGGTACAAAATTTTAAGTGAAATTTGACTTTGATAGATATTAAATGTTCCAATTAGGTATGTTAATGCAAATTTCAAATTGAATAGTTATATCAATGTTAACTTTGGCATAGTTTGGCATAGGAATTGGTACTTTGGCTTTAGATCTAGTATTATAATTTGAACTTGGCATTGAAAATAAAACTAGGTTTATAACCAAAAGGATGACACATCAACATGGTTTAGATAAGGACTCATACTTTTGGTCTTGATTTAGAAGGTTTGATCTTAGAAAATTGACCTTGTGAACAAATAAAGGAAACTTGATCGATTTGAGGCATTTTTTGGACCTTAAAATGTGTAAATATTGTCACAAGAATTGGAATTTTGATTGTAAAATTTTGAATAAAGATCAAAACATGGGATAGATATTAATTACTAAAAGTTGTTGATCTCGGCACAAATTAAACTAAAATTAAGAACTTGGTATAGAACTTAGAAGTTAGAGTTTTTAATTGGAACCTAGAGGGCAAATCATAATTGATAGTTGAACTTACACTTAAGATGGACTAAATTTAACAACATAATGGCATAAGTTTGACAAGAATTTGGACATTGGCTTGAAATTGGTCTTTGGATTGGGACTAGGACTAGGTTGGAACTAAATATATGGCATAATAGCATGGTTTAGATGAGAATTTAGGCATTGGTATTGAATTGTTTTGAAGTGGAGAATTTCATATTTACATAAGACTTTTGGTTTAAATTTGGAAGCTTAACAATGTGGTTTGCACAAGAAATGTTGTTATTTGAACAAAATTTAGACCCAACACTTTTGTTTGACTTAGAATTTTGGTAAAGTGTCATTATGTGGGTATAAAAATAGTTTTGTATTTGGACTTGGTTTGTTTGATTTGGTCTCAAGTTTAAACAAGGTTTCAACACATAAATCAAGCAAAAAAAACACAAGCATTATAAGGAACTTTAGTAACTAACACGAGTTTGTATCACATCCATTAAAAATTTTGAAACACTTTCCTTGATAGAGGATTATAAAGTTTAAAGTTTATTAAATAAATTATTTAAATTATTGGTATGGTTTTTAGGTTTCCCCTTCTCTCTCAAGGTTCATACGATAAAGGCAAACTTCGGATGTTGTTACCTTAGCACCCTTGTGTCAATGTATGATCCCTAAAAAAAGTGACATCTAAATCTTTTTATAATGGGATATTTATATGGTCCTTATATAAAACCCATAATAGGTAGTATATGTGCACAAAAATTTGTCAAAGAAAAAATATAAATCGGGAAATCCATGGGAGGGGTCTTGTCCCCACCATGATTATTTTAGCCTTGATTTATAAGTATAAAAACTACTAGAGTTATATTTTTTGAAGACTCTATCTAATGGCTTGGTGTAAGGTTTACCCTTACCTTCATAAGAGTCTACCATAGGAATCATGCATGGCCATAATGACAATTATCTTCCATTTGTATAACCCTTTGATGTACGAGGTCAGAATGTATGTTAAGTATCAATCCCTAGTCACTGAAACCTATGAGGCTTGCAAGAACATGATAAAATTATAAAAAAAAAAAAAATCATAAAATAAAAATGTGGAAGGTATAATTTGGACTAACGAATCTTCAAGAAAAAATAACCTAGAATTTTTGTATTTTTGAGTTACCTAAATGGGGAGAGCATATGTAAAAAAATTCTTCACAAAACACATTTAAAGCAAAAATTGAAAGGAATTAAAGAACATGAAAAATGAAAATTTAAAAAAAAATCCAAATTGACGTATGGATTCATTTTATTTCCTAAATTTAAATGTGAAGATTGATTTGTTTGACTCTAACACCACTCTTTAGCCAAGGTCCTGCATCAAACTAATTAGTAAAATTTTTTTTTGAGTGTCCTTTAGGAAAATATACCCTAAAAAAATAATAATATTAACAACAAAGAACACAAAAAAGTAAATAAGTTAGAAATTAAATAAAATAAATAATCCTACAAACATAAAAAGGTATAAAAATAACCAAATAAAATAAATAAATAAATTAAATTAAAAATGACAATTAGTAAAATGGTTATATCTAAAAAATTATAAATTGGATTCTGTTAAACTTTATAGATAATGTAGATATGACAAAGTTTCACAATCTTTTTTAAAAATATAAATAAATAACCATCATATCAAAAGGTATATCTATTGTTACAGGTGTTGTTACCATAAAAATAGACAATGAGTAAAACATCACTATCTCCTAAATGATAACTCAAATTGTTAAGAAATTTATATAGGTGTTAGTTGTATCAAAAATGCACTACCTTGTACAAAATTACAAAGAAAAAATAAATGTAATTAAATTTTTATCTATTTTTATTTCCATATTTATGAATTTTTTCCAAATAAAATTATCAAAAAATAATTAAAATAATGTGTGGGTTACACAAATGAGTCCCATTGAATGTGCCATTATGTAGATAGGGATTTGATGTAATATATAAAGAGACAACTTTTATATTCACAAATCAAATAAACATTATATTATCAAAACATCTATTATCCCTCTACCAAGGGTGAGCAAATATAAATTACAAGAAGGAATTCAAACAAAAAGATATATATTTACCTTATAATTTACCTTCTTACAAATCGATTGAAGTAGGATTGAGTTTGGCTTGTGACATATAAGTCTTTGGAAATGCTATTTACATGTAAAAAACATCTCTCCTTGATCACCTTGATTTTTGTAGATTGGACTTAATTTGGCAATTAATATAAGATTGAAGCTTCTAAGGCTATTTTGGACAATAACCTTACAAATATTGGATCTTACTAGAGGAATTTTAGCATAGTAATATTATGATAGATAAGATTATCTAAATTAGAGGAAGATCCTCCAATTTATATACTTTTGAAATGGATATAAACCATTTATCTTAAGATGAGAATCAAAGGTAAAAAATGTCTCATACATCCTTCATGATGAGGAACACGGGGCGTGTAAGAAGAGGATATGTTTTGTAAGATGTAAGATTTGTGAGGTTTAAGCTTTGTAAGATGTAATATTTCTAAGATGTAATATTTTTAAGGTTTAATATTTGTAAGGTTTAAGATTTATAAGAAGAGGTAGGCCTTTCCATGTGATTTGAATATTAAATCCACAAGTTGCTTGGATGATGAGGATAAATAGGAATACCAATTTTTTTATATTTATAATATGTGCATTCCATGTAACCTTATTTAAAAAAAAATATTATATAATTAATTTATCTTAATTAAATAATGTAATGTGATGTGAATTTGATGGGATATTATGTGATAATAGAAGAATTTGGTTGATTGATTGTAGGGTCATTTGCAGACAAAGTATTGAGTTCATGTAATTTTTAGAAAATTAAATGATCTGATGCAATACATTACCTCAATTAGGCATGTGATAATATGTCATAGAATGTATACATCAAAATTATTGGGGAATTGGGTTGATTTAACAATTTCTGTATAAATTTGTGTTTGATTGCAAGAAATTAGTCTGATGTCCATTCAAATATGGAAGTGGCCGAAAAGGAGTGTCTATAGTAACTACATATGGTGAATATTTATAAATAAATTGAAGTGGATTAGGAGATGAAAGACTCCTTTTGGTGCCACATTCTGCTTAGGAGAATGTACCTTGATATTTGGAATTAACATAATATGCTTATGTGTAGTTATGTCATGCTTATAACTAGATGGATAAATTTATTATGTCACATGTTCAATATCTTTAATAGATGCAAAAACTATAATGTGCTTTTGAATATGTAAATATTGATATTTTATAGTTCTATAGACTATTTCATTACTGTGATGCTCAATTATTTTGTTAGGTAACTTTTATATAGGATAAATACACATCACTAGTTCTAAAGGATATTAATATTGGATTCATGTAATTTTGACCACTTGATTATCATTAATATATTTTAGACATTTGTGAATTATATAAGGTACTTTTTTGATTTTTTGTATATAAGGGTGGCATTATAACCTATAACATACCCTTGTGATTAGTAAAACTAAGAATGGAGTGGGTACTATGATAGGTGTCACTTTTAAAGGAAGTGTTATTTACCCAAGAGTATCATATTATGACCTTAAAATGGTTTGATGACTCTATAAGTATCCTATAAAACTTGATTTGTATAACCAAGAGAGTAGATAATTTTTATGGTACCCATATTTTTGCATGATTCATTATATATCATAACACTATGTATGGATTATTTGTGAACATATACTTGAATAAATATTGTATACCTATCTGAATCACCATTAACAACTCCACTATCATTCATTTCAATCATAAATAGTGATTTTTGGTTGCTTGGAAATGTACCAGTGATTATATAAGGTGGATGTCCATATGTATAAGGAGGAGGATGACAATTTTATTCATAATGTAATTTATAAATGTCCTTGTTATTTTCTACTTCATGATTTTGAAAACGATGTTTTTACATTTTGAGATTTTCATTATCATTTACTTATGGCTATAATTTTACAAATAGATATTTCAAATTCATTATTGATATTTCAAACTCATTATTGATATCTATTTGTAAAATTCTCAATACATCATTGGTAGTCACAATATGCATTTCCATTAAAAAAAAAATTATATTGTAGTCTAAGCATGTTGATCTCAATTCGTGGGGAAGAATTATTAGATTTAATTTAAGTAGCCTTTGTAACAATACATGAGGAGGTGATGGTAACCTTGATAATGTCCTCTTTAGTGAAACTTGTAATTTAATATTTTATGTTAGTTGTGAAATAACATTAACTGTAATATTAGATTCATTATTGATTTTATTTCATTTTATCTTATAACTTATCTTCATTTTAAATTTTAAATTTTAGTTATAATTATTACTTTAAGCATACTTAAACTTGTTTAAAATAAGTACTTTGATCTCATGCTTTTTGAATGTATGGCATAATTCATTGAAATGTTTGAACTTATCAAACATAATTTACTCTTGATGTGGAGATATAATTATTTGAGTGAAAATATCTTGAATATCTTTATCAAGCATTTTAGTTTTCATTTTTTATAGCATAATATTGTATCTTATCACATACTCACTGATTATTTCAATAGACCCTTGTTTGAGCTTTGTAATTTGAGCATATGATACCTTTTCACCAATGTTGATTGAAATGCATGTTAAAAAGGATTTTACAAAGGGTTAATTCCTTTATTTATTGAATAATAATATCATAAAACCATATAAGATCATATTATTTGATATTCCTTAGAAAAGTATTTATTAACAATTTCTCATTATCTGCATAGTCTTGACAAGCTATATGGAATAAACACAAATGTTGTTCAGTACCACCTTTAGCTTCATACAAATTAATCTTGGGAGTGACAAATCCAAATTGTAGAATATAATATGTGATTTTAGGTTCCAAATGGGTATATTATAGATAACATGACTCCACATAGGGGCTAACATGAGAGGTAGTTATATTAGTGTGAGATAGCTAAACTTGTAATGAAAATAGTGCATGCTCAAGAGTAGAATTTTTAGAGGTAAAAAGAGGGGTGTAATTATCATGATTAATCATAGTAATATATAAATTTTGGATAAAAATTGATGTTCCCAAATGAAGATATCATGCTATATAAGTAGCTAAAGATGTAGAAATAGGAATGGATGCAATAGTGAAAGTAGAAACATTGAAATTAGGGGATTTGACAATTGAACAAGGAAAATCATGTGGTATAGTTGTGTCTAGTTTATTTTGGTGATCATATTTTTATGCTAAAAGTAGAATAATGATCTTATTCACCTCATGTAGTTTCTCTTGAATACCTTGATGAAATTCATATAATTCTTGCACTTGATTTTCATCAATTCCATTAAGCTCATATGGACCAATATGAGCTTCATGTTTATTAAATACATCATAGTACTCTTCATCACTTTCATTATTAGTTTAAATGTGAACTTCATTTTTAGGATACCAAAAAATTTGAAAAGTAACATCAATAGTTTGATTTAAAAACATCATTGTTTGTCATTGTAAAAGAGACCAAAAGA